>JAWQFJ010001819.1:27380-54880 GCA_034096865.1 Theodoxus fluviatilis | reverse complement strand
AACACGTGCAAGGATTCGAGCCTGCAGAGGACAGTGGCGAAGGGGACTTGGCGCCGAAGCTGCAGAGGCTGGGAGGTTGGCAGCCATTTTTGTTTAGGCTACAGATGGATCGAAATCGGCGCAGCCAAGAGTTGTGTGGCTGTTTGTAGCGCCAAGCGTAGCTTGGAGGGGTCACGCTGCGGCGATTCGTGGACACTAGCAGTGTCTGCACATCACGGTACGTCTACGGTGCACCGCAAATTAGTGTCCCGTATTTAAAAAGTAGACTTGGAGTGCCTGACCGTTAAAAATCTGTCTTATATGGTCACTCTGAGGCGATACGAGGACACTAGCAGTGTCTACGCGTCACGGTGCGTCTACGGTGTACTGTAAATTAGTGTCCCTGTATTTCAAAAGTACATTTGAAGTGTCCGACCGATAAAAATCTGTCTTATAAGGTCACACTGCGGGGATACTTGGACGCTAGCAGTAGCAGCAAAGATTATAGGTTACTCAAAGATAGTTCATTAGCTCATTGTTGTGAGAATCAAGACACTTGCGCCCCCAAGCGGGAAGGAATATGGGGAAGTAATCACACCGCTTAGAGACATGTAAAAGTGCTTGCTTGTCGACGCGTTTCTGATGCGTTCCGATCATGTTTGTGAATACATTTACGGTGTAATGTGTAATAAAATGATTTGCTGCAATAATGGGGGTGTTTTGGCTTTGTTTTTTGTAGCAGGCGTTGTGAAATCGAAATATTTGGTTCATCGAAATTGATCGTTCTGCGCATGTCCATGAGCCTATAGTCCGTTTAAACATTGCTCTGTCAGTGGAGACGCTACTGACTTCGCACGCCCGGGGAGTTATGCCAAAGATCCGGCCGCGTTAAAGCATGAAAAAATATTAATTAGATTAAAAACTAATCGAAAATAGTCATATTAGACTGTTTTAACGTATACTTTCTGCACAAAACCCACAGAAGATAAGTAAATAAACCTCACCGTATGTACATAGGTGGCTAGCAGACGAATAATCTTTGTCTCCACTGACAGAGCAGTGTTGAAACGGACTATAGGCTCATGGACATGCGCAGAACGATCAATTTCGATGAACCAAATATTTCGATTTCACAACGCCTGCTACAAAAAACAAAGCCAAAACACCCCCATTATTGCAGCAAATCATTTTATTACACATTACACCGTAAATGTATTCACAAACATGATCGGAACGCATCAGAAACGCGTCTACAAGCAAGCACTTTTACATGTCTCTAAGCGGTGTGATTACTTCCCCATATTCCTTCCCGCTTGGTGCGCTGCGTTTCCGAGCGTCTTGTAACTTTATATAGCAAAAGCTCGGCATGAACTATCTTTGTGTAACCTATAATTTTTGGTAGCAGTGTCTACACATCACGGTGCGTCGACGGTGCATCGCAAATTCGTGTCCCTGTATTATAAAAAAGTATACTTGAAGTGTTTGGCCGATAGTGATCTATCTCATCCTCCAACAAGTACTGAAATGAAAGCTGAACTCAGAATGATTTTGTCAACAACCTATTTCCTTAAAAAATAAGTTTTTTCTTTAATTTCCACACTGGCATTTTTATGTTTGTTGATGAGAGTAATATGATATTTGACTAATAACAAACATATCACAACAATCATTTGCTAAAATCGCAGTTGTCAACGCTTCTTTTGAATAAATTAATTGTTGGTGCAGGTTTGTTGTGGAATAGGGTTTTACCTTGTATTGTGGACAACGATACGCCGAACATAAAACGCCAATGGTGTCTTATCAGGAGAAACTTTTTCACGCTGCACCAGTTGGCACTTCCACGACATTGCCGACACCTCCACCGACCTTAATGTTTCCAAACCTGTAGTGAGTTCTGTAGCCACCTTCTGAAGAGCAGCTCAGGTGCAAACTGAAGACGGTGACAAGGGGGTGGAGCGAGGGGGTAGGGTGGGGGATGGGGGTGGGGGTCGAGTGGGGGTTGGAGATGATAGTCGCGTAATCAGGGCCAGGTGTCGCCCGTCTCTTCAAAGGGAGCCGACTCCAGGTGGACAAGCATAGACTTGACCGAGAGAGGAGATACTGGGGCAAGGATGTCCGAACTAGTGCTCTCGCGTTCAGATTAGATATATACAAAGACAAACGAAGGTGTGTCGACAGAGACAACCAACTCTAGTGCGTGTCGCGCCTGAGTTGACGTCAGAGGGAATTAAGGAGATGGCGAGAGAGACGACACTGGACAGGTACGGTCTGTGGGAATGGTGTCAGGCAAGGGAAGAGACACAACAATGAGCTGTAAAGGTGAACAGCAGCATGTTGTGTTCGAACAAGGGAGATTCAGGCAGAGTACGGTACTCTTGAAGCGTGGTGTGAATAAGATACGTATTTCCGTCAAAATCAGATAGCCACGGCGACAATAGTTTCGGCTTAACGGATTGAATGCTCAGAACACCATTTTTGTATTAGCAATATCTACCGCTGCTTGTCACATCACTGGAACAAAAGTTGTTTCTTGTGTCGTGTGAATGAAAGCAAAGTTCTTTTTGTTTTGCTACTTCAAATTAGCGAAATCAAATCAGCTCAAAGCAATATATGTTGTGACAAATGATGAAAAAAGCTTAGTTTTTCTAAATAATTCATGCTTTACTGAAAACTTTGTTTGTCCGCATTGCACTTAAAAAAACCCCATAAATCGTTTCTTTCTCTAATTTTTTCTTTGATAGTTAAACTATCATATGCAGGAAACTTGGGAACTTCTGCCAACTCTATGCGCCCAGCTGATTCTGGCTTGAATTACTGATTACACGTATGTGATGTCAATAATACACTTCAGTCTGCCAGAATCTCAGGAGTGTTATTCCTTATTTTTTATTTCCTCTGTCTGTACATTTTGTGTGTGTTTTAAAGTGTCCTTTGTTTCAAAGTCTGCTCTTTCCCTCTGCGTTCTTGCTTCCTCTCTAGTGACGTTTGGTTTATGGTCTCCATCTCCTGTTTTCATTCTGTCATTCCATTCATCCTGCACCCCCTTCTTCTCATTTCATTCTCAATGTTTTTAGCATACTTTTTCTATGTTTTCCAATTCGAATATTTCGACTTTCCACTTCTTCTTTCATTCTGATAACATTCCTACCTCCACTGTCCTTCTTCATTCTTCCTGCCTCTCCTTCCACTCTCCGCTCATTCGTTTCATGCTTCTACATCACTTTCCTCATCTCTCATTCTTTTCATGCTTCAATACCACTCTTCTTTTTTCTCATTCTCTCCGTGCTTCTATCCCCACTTTCCTCTTCCCTATTTCTCTCCATGCCTATAATTCACTCTCTCTTTTCTCATTCTTTTCATGCCTCTACCTCATTCTCCCTTCTCTCATTCTCTCCATGCTTCTACCTCACTCTCTCTTCTCTCTTTCTCTCCATGCCTCTACCTCACTCTCTCTTCTCTCATTCTCTCCATGCCTCTACCTCACTCTCTCTTCTCTCATTCTCTCCATGCCTCTACCTCACTCTCTCTTCTCTCATTCTCTCCATGCCTCTACCTCACTCTCTCTTCTCTCATTCTTTCCATGCCTCTACCTCACTCTCTCTTCTCTCATTCTCTCCATGCTTCTACCTCACTCTCCCTTCTCTCATTCTCTCCATGCCTCTACCTCATTCTCCCTTCTCTCATTCTCTCCATGCCTCTACCTCATTCTCTCTTCTCTCATTCTTTTCGTGATTCTACCTCACTCTCTCTTCTCTCATTCTCTCCATGCCTCTACCTCATTCTCCCTTCTCTCATTTTCTCCATGCCTCTATCTCATTCTCTCTTCTCTCATTCTTCTCCATGCCTCTATCTCATTCTCCCTTCTCTCATTCTCTCCATGCCTCTCTCATTACCTCTCTCATTCTCTCATTCTCTCTCTCTCATTCTCTCTCTCTCATTCTCTCTCTCTCATTCTCTCTCTCTCATTCTCTCTCTCATTCTCCCTCTCTCATTCTCTCTCTCATTCTCTCTCTCTCATTCTCTCTTTCTCATTCTATCATTCTCTCTCTCATTCTCTCTCTCATTCTCTCTCTCTCATTCTCTCTCATTCTCTCTCTTTCTCATCCTCTCTCTCATTCTCTCTCTCTTTCTCTCTCTCTTTCTCTCTCTCTCATTCTTATTCTCTCTCATTCTCTCTCATTCTCTCTCTCTCATTCTTACTCTCTCTCTCTCTCTAAAATCTCACTCTCTCTCTCATTCTCACTCTCTCTCTCATTCTTACTTTCTCTCTTATTCTCTCTCTCTCATTCTCACTCTCTCTCTCTCATCTCTCTCTCTCATTCTCCCTCTCTCATTCTTACCCTCTCTCTCTCATTCTCACTCTCTCTCTCATTTTCTCTCTCATTCTCTCTCTCATTCTCTCTCATTCTCATTCTCTCTCATTCTCTCTCTCATTCTCTCATTTCTCTCTCTGTCTCATTCTCTCTTTCATTCTCTCTCATTCTCTCTCTCTCATTCTCTCTCTTTCATTCTCTCTCACTCTCTCTTTCTCTCTCACTCTCTCTTACTCTCATTCTCTCTCATTCTCTCTCTCATTCTCTCTCTCATTCTCTCATTCTCTCTCTCTCATTTTCTTTCATTCTCTCATTCTCTCTCATTCTCTCTCTCACTCTCTCTCTCATTCTCTCTCTCATTTTCTTTCTCTCTCTCACACTCTCTCTCATTCTCTCTCTCACTCTCTCATTTTTTCTCACTCTCTCCCTCTCTCACTCTCTCTCTCTCATTCTTTCTGTCTCTCATTCTCTCATTCTCTCTCTCTCATTCTCTCTCTCTCATTCTCTCCCTCTCTCATTCTCTCTCATTCTCTCTCTCGTTCTCTCTCTCTCATTCTCTCTCACATTCTCTCTCTCTCTCTCTCGCATTCTCTCTCTCACTCTCATTCTCTCTCACTCTCTCATTCTCTCTCATTCTTTCTAGTCATTCTCTCTCTCTCATTCTCTCATTCTCTCTCTCGCTCATTATCTCTCACTCTCTCATTCTCTCATTCTCTCTCTCTCTCTTTCTCTCTCTCTCACTCTCTCACTCTCTCCCTCCCTTTCCCTCCCTCCCTCCCTCCCTCCCTCCCTCCCTCTCCTTTCATAAGAGACCACATACGAATTCTGTTCCGACCATGCAGTTGTCTTTCGTCAAAGGAATTCAAAAACTTGCGTGTAAGTTTTCGCCTGCGATGTTCCTCGATTACAATGTACACAGAAGAAACTATCTTGTAGCAACAGTTGCAGCTTTGCAAGCAACCACACTAGCATTCTAGTTCACTAGAGACTTCGCCTACCGGCGAAACAGTCTCTAGCCCAGTTGACATCACATGCAAATGGAGGTCACACGAGAGGCTTGTGGGATAGCCGATCTGCTCCCTGACATACGCCGTTAAAGTAGTTCTAAGACTATTTCGTACAAAACTCTTAACTTACTCTTGATGAGGCAATAAACAAGCGTTTATTCGATTCCAATTAAATATTTGTGTTGGAATGGAAACACATTTTGACATCTGAATGATTTCTGTAAAAAGTGGAGAAAAAAATAGTATCAGAACGAACTATGTTTGGCGAAGGGTCAAGTCCATTACGCATTCATTGCGAACTGTGCCAGAGTCACTACTGACTCGGGTTCACAGAATGCCACATCAGTACATTCCGCAAACAAGCATTACCCTTCCCCAAAACAAAAGCAGAAATCGCTGACGTTCAGTCAGAACCTGCAACTGATAATCAATGACACTCTTACTCCCAGCCAAGAGGGAAAAAACGTGGGAGAAATCGATGGCTGGCCAGGGCCGAGTTGCGGCGCTACCTAGCCCAGCAAGATTTGCATAGTCTCGGTCCAAGGCAAGAACTAGGCCAAAAGCAACGACCCACGAGATCTCGTAGTCGGAAGTGGAGAGAGCAAAATAGCGACCAGAATGCGAGAAACCTTGAAAAAGACCATTTTTATGGAAATGACAGACGACAGCGAATTATTTTGCAGCTGCTTTCCTGTCAAACGAAGGTTTTGTAGTCAGTAGATATCTTGAGCAATGGGAGAACATAGCTGAAGTAGGGTGTTTAGGTAGGTTACCTACCCAAATGGTACAACAACACACACGACGACACGTGCATTGACTCATGAAATGAGTGGACTCCTCCACTTTCAGATTTGGCAGACATTTTTGACTGACTCGGCCCGATCTGTGATCTAAACACCAGTTTTAAAGACATAACAAGCACTCACCGGTCTGCAACTGCTGCCAACTGGCAGTTGGGACGGTTACATAAAAAAATTCATCATCTAGAAACACAAAGCCAAGCTTTGTGTGTCACACCGTCGCCATTTTTTCTCGTTATTCTCGCTAGGCGGAGCACCTCTCAGAGCTGCTTGCGAAGTCTCGCCTAGGCCTCGTTTTCCCGGAGGGAGAGCGTTGAGAATGCTTGGTTTTCTTGCTTTTTTTGGCAAATCTCGGCAAATCTCGCCGTTTGCATCGCGCCCCAGGACGGGTTCGACCTGGATTTAGCAGCGGCGCGTGTGTTCATCCTGGCCCTACCTGACCGCTCTCTGTTATGTACTTCTCCGGGTCCCTAATTGGAGAGCGTCGGAAGCCCCGCTGGGCAGCTGTATGAGTGGTGACGTGGTAGACGAGTTTAAGTATCGGTCTGGTGCCTGGTTCTCTGATGATATTCCTCCACTGCTTAATGCAGAATCTTTTTGCCCCATTAAGCCACTTGAGACGTCAGCGTCGTAACAGACGAGAAAATTAAGTTTTGCGGGATGAATCATCCGACATGTAGCGTAAACTCAGCAGCGATTCAGTCTTGCATACCGGGCCGCCTATCAAAGGTCAGGTATTTGGCTCGCTGTTCCGGTCTTCATGTGCTCGTTTGGAATCCGCTCAATCAGTTTACCCTTCCTGTTCAAGTGGGGATTCGCCATGGCAAGGCGCCGTTCACATCGCAGTAGCTTGGCAGCCTCGTGGTCCTTGCTGTTCAAGGGGGGATTCGCCATGGCAAGGCGCCGTTCACATCGCAGTAGCTTGGCAGCCGCGTGGTCCTTGCTGTTCAAGGGGGGATTCGCCATGGCAAGGCGCCGTTCACATCGCAGTAGCTTGGCAGCCGCGTGGTCCTTGCTGTTCAAGGGGGGATTCGCCATGGCAAGGCGCCGTTCACATCGCAGTAGCTTGGCAGCCGCGTGGTCCTTGCTGTTCAAGAGGGGATTCGCCATGGCAAGGCGCCGTTCACATCGCAGTAGCTTGGCAGCCGCGTTCGATCGGTGGTCCTTGCTGTTCATGCTCTAGCTTTGAGAGAAGCTTCGCTTTCGCTTTTGCAGAGCCCGATATACTACATGAGTTATTTCAATAATGTGGACATCAAAGATAAGTGTGACAAAACTTTCACAAACAAGCTTGAAAATTTGCGTTCTTTACATCAAAGTGCCCCCGGATGAAATCCGAATCACGCATGACGGCAAGGAAAGCTAGTAGAACTGGTGTTGGTTTTAGTTCTTCAAACAACGCCTCCTTCTCGTGAGTTTCAAACTACATTCCGCCCCGTCCTTAGGGTCAGCAGAGTGACCAGCACACCAGCACTTCTCGACCGAGAGACTAAGAGACAGTGCATATGAATGGTCAGGAACCAGCACTCCAAACATCTGTCAAGCCTCATGCTGGCTCATTGACGAAGCAAAAGTTTAACCAGGCGATATTGTGCTTTCAAAGCCTATAGGAAAGAAACGACAAGAGTCAAACACCTTCCCAAAGCCTACATTTTAATGATTTATGCATACCATTCTAAACATTCTCAGCATTCAATGACTTAAAGGGTATCCTGTGTAGAAAATTATTGACAATGGCAGTACTGAATGACATGAACTAGAAACGGTTTTTGTGTGCAGCTCTAATTACTAAGGGGGTCACCTGTTTGCAGTGTCAGAACAGACCACTGTCAAGCATGATATAAAAATGTGATACGACTACCCGGATGTCACGCATAGATTTTAACTGTGATACGACGACCCTGATGTCACGCATGGTTTTTAACTGTGCTACGACGACTCGGATGTCACGCATGGTTTTTAACTGTGATACGACGACCCTGATGGAAAACTAGACGTGGCATTGTCCGGGAGTGACCGTTAATGCTAGATATTGATCCGCCAGCTGTTCAAACCTAGGCCTAAACGAAGTAATGGCTTTAAGTGCGCGGACTCAGTCATCGCGAGATGTTGCTTTGCGTGGCGCAGGTCACTGGGCGCACGCCTGTACTGAAAGTGGAAAATCTCATGCGCTTCTCATCCCAGAGAAAGAGCCGCAGCAACACCACCTAGCACGAGGGAGGACCACACAGCCTGCACCGTATGTGCCGTCAAACTTTATAATATGGGAAAGGTTCGCATTAGCGAAGGGCAGACTGAGAAGTCGATAGATACATACACCCACGACGTGTAAGGAAACAGCCTCATGGTCCAGGCCACTGGGGACTCTATGTGGGGATGCTCCTCTCGCCACTGATACAACTGTCACTCTTGGACACTCATTTCCCATTTGTATAATATCAGGAAACGACATCAACAAAGAACCGCTCGAATGCCCGGAGCAAGTGAATCCATGAATGTATGTATGTATGTATTTTGGCTCTTATATAGCGCCAATCTCACACCCAAAGGCATGCTCAAGGCGCTCAACACGTTCATCCTTTGAATAAAAGAGTTTTTAGCTGTGACTTGAAAGTCTGTATTGAAGGAGATTTCCTCAGTCTGTCGGACAGTTCATTTTCACGTGTCCCTGCCTGGTATACAGTTTTCTCTCTGCAATATCTGATTAGTCTATTCGTTTCCTGCTATGAAGTCTGTTGTGTTTAGTTCATTGCGTGCCTAAGCATCGCCTAAAACATGCTGAAGATCACAATGAAATTTCTATCCCTGTACACCAAGCAATCTAAAGGTGTTGTTGTAGACTATCAACGTGACCATTGTCGTCATTGACACCGTGTTTCACATCAACATGTCGAAGTGACACCAATCGTTTCATCTTGCCTTTTACTTATTACAAGGGTAGGTTATCGGTGTGCATCCTTGACAATGTCCAGTTGCATGGGCAGGAAAAGAGAAAACCCCAAAGACGAGATATATTTCAGAAAGCCAGTAACGTGTAGGTTGTCTCGGCCAAGCAGAAGTCAATTGTAATGCCAGGCCAGGCGCACTTTGTGCGAGTCCTCCTTCGTTTAATGTTGAATCTGTGAAACTTCAGCTGACAGCAAGATGTTTACTGTGAGCCATGGGTGCTAACCTGATGGCTGACCCTCTGAAGCTATTCCTTTGCAAGGTGCAGCTTGGCCTTAGTAGGCGAGTAGAGTACCTAGAGGGCACATTCCTCAAACTGGAATTACGCCTGTCCCCGTCAAGTCAAAGATGTAAGCCTGAGATCTACATGTACAGTGCAGCCCCCATCTCTCTACCCCCGACCCCCCACTCCCCGTGGGCTGGGGGATAAAAAAGACCATCACGTCTCCCTTCACGAGGTAAGCGGTGAATAAATAAGGAAGTTGAGACTTGACTTGCATTATCTCTAACCAGCTTTAAAGGTTTTCGTAATTTATGGCCTTACATAACCTACAAAGGCTGAAGCCCATAAAACTCTACTAATTCATTCATTTATTCGTTCGTTCGTTATCCATCCATCATCCATCTATCCATCCATCATCTATGTAGTGGTCTCCCTTCTTGCAAAGCATAGAAAAAGCACACTAAACTAATAAACTGCTGCCCGCGCCACAAAACAACAGCAGGCCCTCACAAAGACCAGAAAACGGCTAGGCTCAGCCATAGATACGCAGCAGCCGAGAAGCCCCGACCTTCTCCCTGGGGCGATATGAAGTCGACCGAGTACATTTGGTCGCCTGCGGTTGTTGCAAGCGTCCATCACTCGCGGCTGCTGTATGCAAGGTCCCTTGATTCAGGAATTCCGTGCAGGCTTTGCGTAACGTCGGGAAATCTACTGTCGTGTCGTCCGACATCGCTCACGGCGTTCACTGATGGCGCAACTTGCCGCATTGCAGCGAGTGGGCCTCAGCCGCAGAGCAAGGCATTGTGGCCTGCACTGGGAAGGACGACTTCAATACGTCGTGTGATGCAATGAAAGTCCTTGGCGGGGGGAAAAGAGAGAGTAAGACGAAAATAATGAAACTCTACAAGGACTAGTGATTTAAACATGTAATCCCACTTGTCATAGCAGTGAGGTGAGATCCACAGCAAATAAATTTGGTAATGTCTCCATATTTTCAAAAGTTGTTTTCATTTATTATCTAAAAACAGCATTTGTCAAAAGTGAATATTGTGAGAGAATATCAGCCTGAATGATCGAAAATCGATATATCCTAATCACTTACAGCACCTTAGTTCCGTCGCATGCTCATTTCGTGCAAGACACATACGGACTATCACTGGTGTACACGCCATTAATGCGGGCCAAAATGGCGGATCATTACGCAGTACGGACACACGCGCGGGCTAATCTGCATACTCTACTCCAATAGTAATGGCGGGTTTTTCACTGTGCTTTGTGCGTCCGACTATCAGCATCGCCTAACACCTCTTGATCTTATCTCGTATTCCCAGGGCTTCACTCAACTGCCCATCACATCCCCAATGTCCTCCTTTTTACTTATTGCCAGGCTTTTTGTCTTTCACTGCATCTCAAAGTTTGAGAGCAGGCTTCCGCGGGCCATATGATAAGGGGGCTACAGCGATGAGGTTAATTTTCTCGTACTGTACCTCCCACACACGCCACGAAGGAGGTAATTAGCCACCAGGAAAAAACGGTGGCAAAATAAAGCATTTAGCAGCAAACCCACAACCCTCTCCCTTCCCTGCTCCCCTCTTCCCTCTGCCCCCCCCCCCCCCTCATCCCCTTTCCTTAGATCTCCCACTTATCATCGTTCTCTCGGTACTTAACACATTTAGAACAACTCAGTTTAAAGCTTGAAACGTAATCATTGTCCCCACATAAATAGAGCTAAATATAACCTCGTTCGTGTACAACGAAATGAAATCCAACCCTACATCATAGACAATTGTTTCGTATATACTATGAGGGAGAAAAATGTCAGTGATGGATTCAGCACAGCTTGAGTGGATAGCCATTTCATTCGCTCGGGCGGACACGACTACAAATGCATCTCTTAAAAATGCATACATAAAAAGGTTTCTTTACACATAATCATGTGAAAATGGCACCATGCATCAATGTAAAAAGGTGAATGATCGGGGAACCCGTCTAAACTTTGTGATATTCTCCTAACGCTTGATATTTTAGTAGTTATTTGCCTTATAAAGCCATGAAAGGGCGAGGGTCAGTAAAGTATCATCCATCAGCTTGTCAGCCAACCAGCTAGTCAGTAATCTATCTACACACTTACTCATCCGTCCATCCACCCATCAACCCATTATCCATCTATTTACCCATCCATCCATTCATACGCCCACCCACTCTTCCATCCAACCTTTCATTCATCCATCCATTCATCCATCCATCCATCCAACCACCCTCCCATCCATTCATCCATCCATCCATCCAACCACCCTCCCATCCATCCATCCATCCAATCTATGTGAAACTAATGAAGGTGCGTTGAAAACGTGCTATTCGATGTCTCGACCTTTTCACTGATCCTGCTGAGTACAGGAGGTGCCAAGCATGGGGGAATCTGACCCGAGCCCCTTGCTCCAAACACCGGCACTACATGTACAGCGGAAAGCAGCTCACACGGCAACTACGATGGTGCCACAAGCTGGCTCTGAATCTCTGGATTGTGGAGTTGCTTGGTCAAGCAAGCCTTGCTGATCTCTCTGTCGGCATTTGAGTGCCATAACTGCTTCTCGACTTTCAACCAAGAATAGCGAGTGTGTAGGTAGGAAGGCGTGGCTCCCCCTCTCTCCCCACAAGGGGTTTTAGTGAAAGTCAAAAGTGCCTCTAAAAAGGTCCGTCGTTGCAAGTTGGAGAGGACTGAAGCGTGACATGGATGGTACCGTCTCGAGTCCTTTTTGCTTCTCATCTGTGAACTGTGTCGCGGTTGGGGTAGGTGGAAGGTGGCTCGACCCTCAACCGGACAGTAAAAAAAGGGAAATTCCTTCATCAGTAACTAATCACATTTAAAGACAAAGATGGATGGATGGATGGATGGATGGATGGATGGATGGATGGATGGACAGTGTTTTACGGCCTATCAGCCTTGTAGGCTATATAAGGCCATTACGCACGAAAATCACTAGAACAGTTTAGAGCAAACGCTAATCTCAAGTCACGGTGTCCCTAGTTATTCGCCTCTTACGAATCGCGTAGGGAGACGCGGTGGCTCAATTCTTACCCCGAACCCACAGGGGGTTAAAGACAAAGACGCCACAAACCGAAATCAATGTAAAACAATTAATCAATTACGCTTAACACCTTTCCAATACAAAACTCATTCAATTAATGAACATACAACTGAAAATGAAAAGAAGAAAAGAAAACATTTACAAATTAAAAACCTTTAAAAACCGCCCAGCGGGCCCAATTACAGTTCTTAGTTCCATTTTTTATTATCAATCCATCTCTTCCTTGCAAAATAAAAACTGGTATTTATATAATAAATTCCCTGCGCCAAAACCCGTGGGCATAAATACCGTGCAACAGGGGACATGCAGCATCAAGTTGGAAAAGCACCTGCAACATCGCCTCTAACAGCAAGCGCCGACGCTGCATAACGCTTAAAGGTGTATAACGCTACACTAAAAACAATATGAAGTGAACTTAAAGTCACACCACCCACCATGAGCCGTGACAGAACTTTAATCTTTGCATAAAATTAAAAATAATAAACTGAGTGGTGGCAAACTGTGCTGTGAAATATGTGTAACTTGAACAAGGAAGGAAGCCGAAACTGACACGATTTGACTCTTGACAAATTACATTTATGCCAGCCAATCGGATTCCCTGTAGTGGCCGAAGCGGCAACTAACATACTTCCTTGTGTGAGTGAAAGAGTGAGTGAGAGAGGGAGGGGGAAGGGAGAAGAGAGAGAGAGGGGGGATGGGAGAGAGAGAGAGAGAGAGAGAGAGAGAGAGAGAGAGAGAGAGAGAGAGAGAGAGGGTGAGGGGGAAGAGAGGGAGAGAGAGAGAGAGAAAGAGAGGGGGGGAGGGGGGGGAAGGAGGAATGGATAGCGTGTTACGGTCTATCAGCCTTTGTATGCTATGTAAGGCCATTAAGCACGAAAATCACTAGAACAGTTTTGAGTAAACGTAATTCAAATCACGGTGTCCCTAGTTATTCGTCTCTTATGAATCGCGTAGGGAGACGCGGTAAGTCAATGCTTATCTCCCAGCCCACAGGGGGAAGGGAGAGAGAGAGAGAGAGAGAGAGAGAGAGAGAGAGAGAGAGAGAGAGAGAGAGAGAGAGAGAGAGAGAGACAAATAGAGTGGAGTGGGGAGGGGGGGGTGATGTTGGGGTAGCAAAGACATTTTCGAACATCTTAGCTTGTGATACTTAAAATGGGGTAAACATTCTCATTCCGATACGGAATACTAATGAAATTAAACTCTGCGGTCTCTAACGTCGAATTCCACGATCGAATGCAAATATCTCATCAGTAAATCTTTCTGTTAAATTCTTTCATCGCAAACACAATGTCATCTTTAATTGAGAGGGGAGGAAATGGAAGATGGAAATCTCAGCTACGTAAAGATGAACACTGTGTCTCTGTATTGATTCCTGGTAATGATAAGAGAAACATGCATAAAAATTTGCTTCAGAGCTCTTCTGCGGGCTAGTATGACGAAGCATTACGCAAACCGGTCTCAAACACCACCAGACAGTCCCTTTCATGGAACCCGCAAGGGAAGAGAAAGAGAGGTAGACCTCGAAACAGTTGGCGCCGAGACCTGGACGCCGATGTCAAGAGAACAGGCCACTCTTGGGGACAGTTGGAAAAGATTGCTCAGGACCGGGATGGTTGGAGAACCCTTGTTTGCGGCCTATGCCCCAGGAGGGGTCAAAGGCGTAAGTAAGTAAGTAATGACGAAGCAAAGAATATGACTGCTGCTGGCCAAACTTAAGGCGTCGGACTCAGCTCAAGCACAGGGTTGACCGGTGCAGAACGACGCCCAAGGAGAAGAGGGACCAAATGCACGAGCCATTGAGTCCATGATGCTCCTCTGCTTAGTGGGCCTCGTCTCAGAAATCACATTTCTGCGCCACCCTGCCGCCGGCAACGACATCTCATCGATATCTGGTACTCTTAGAGCTCGACAAACCACAGCTGATGCAGCAATTACTGCATACGGATCCATATCACTGGATGGTGCGCTGTGGTCAAATGTTCTTCCTTGACTAAAAGTAAATTCACGCTGCAGTAGATAATCTCCATTTGAGTGGTAAGCATTTCGAAAAGATTTATTGATGAAAAGAAATGGGGAAAAACCCAACGCAAGAGATTGCACAAAAATAAAAACAAGCAAGATGTCATTGGCTTCGGCGGATATATTAGATGCAATCTGACGCTGTCTTGAAGAGCCTCTGATGCTGTTTGCGTTCTCGCCAGCGTGGAACATCGCCACGTCTCGCCCCTGTCCTGCAAAGGTTGCGAGGAAGGCGACAGAAGGCAAATGGCTTACCTGGAAAATCCTGAAGGTCGCCGTCCTCAGCTACAGGTGTCTCCGCTGCCTGCAGATTCGGGAGGGACAAGATACACGTATTCCAGTATTTGCCGCGTCGTGTATAAACAATCCGCGAACTGGGAGCCAGTTCAAGCAAACTGCTGGGGCGAAGCGTGGATGAGTGTCGTGTGTGGGTGCGAGTGTGTGAGTGTGGGTGTGAGGGTGTGGGTGACAGCAGGTACCCACATCACCAGCCACTAGGGTGAGGCTCTCCCCTGCGCTGCACCAACACCACCGCAGATCGCCGCGGTCTGCTCTGCCTGCAACCTTTCCTGGCTGCCGAGTTTGCCTAGCACTCGGACTGCCGCTCTGCCTGCTGCTTGTCTGCCTGCCTCCACGCCGGCTCAGCTTGCAGGGCGTTGGGTGGCTGATGCCGGCTACATAGGCTGGGGAGGAGACCGCATCACCGGCGCATCACGAGCCAGTCATCGCTCCAGCGACTGATGGTCGCTCCCCTAGCCACGTGTGCGTGAGAGAGAGAACGAACGAACGAACTTTATTTTACAAGGGTAGTGAATGAGGCAGTAGTGCCTTTCTTACATTTAGCCCTTGAGGCAAAATATTCAACTGGGGTAAGAGAGAGGGAGAGAGGGGGAGAGAGAGAGAGAGAGAGAGAGAGAGAGAGAGAGAGAGAGAGAGAGAGAGAGAGAGAGAGAGAGAGAGAGAGAGAGTAGAGTGGGGGGGGGGGGGGCTGGGGAAAGGGAGAGGAAGGGAAGAGAGAATGAAAGTAAGAGAGTGGGTGGGATGGAGAGAGAGGGTGAGGAAGAAGGTGGGGGAGAGGGAGGGATATTGTCGTTACATCAGGCAAAGACACTACAGTGTCGTTACATCAGGCAAAGACACTACAGTGTCGTTACATCAGGCAAAGACACTACAGTGTCGTTACATCAGGCAAAGACACTACAGTGTCGTTACATCAGGCAAAGACACTACAGTGTCGTTACATCAGGCAAAGACACTATATTGTCGTTACATCAGGCAAAGACACTACAGTGTCGTTACATCAGGCAAAGACACTACAGTGTCGTTACATCAGGCAAAGACACTACAGTGTCGTTACATCAGGCAAAGACACTACAGTGTCGTTACATCAGGCAAAGACACTACAGTGTCGTTACATCAGGCAAAGACACTACAGTGTCGTTACATCAGGCAAAGACACTACAGTGTCGTTACATCAGGCAAAGACACTACAGTGTCGTTACATCAGGCAAAGACACTACAGTGTCGTTACATCAGGCAAAGACACTACAGTGTCGTTACATCAGGCAAAGACACTACAGTGTCGTTACATCAGGCAAAGACACTACAGTGTCGTTACATCAGGCAAAGACACTACAGTGTCGTTACATCAGGCAAAGACACTACAGTGTCGTTACATCAGGCAAAGACACTACAGTGTCGTTACATCAGGCAAAGACACTACAGTGTCGTTACATCAGGCAAAGACACTACAGTGTCGTTACATCAGGCAAAGACACTACAGTGTCGTTACATCAGGCAAAGACACTACAGTGTCGTTACATCAGGCAAAGACACTACAGTGTCGTTACATCAGGCAAAGACACTACAGTGTCGTTACATCAGGCAAAGACACTACAGTGTCGTTACATCAGGCAAAGACACTACAGTGTCGTTACATCAGGCAAAGACACTATATTGTCGTTACATCAGGCAAAGACACTACAGTGTCGTTACATCAGGCAAAGACACTACAGTGTCGTTACATCAGGCAAAGACACTACAGTGTCGTTACATCAGGCAAAGACACTACAGTGTCGTTACATCAGGCAAAGACACTACAGTGTCGTTACATCAGGCAAAGACGATACAGTGTCTATACATCAGGCAAAGACACTACAGTGTCGTTACATCAGGCAAAGACACTACAGTGTCGTTACATCAGGCAAAGACACTACAGTGTCGTTACATCAGGCAAAGACACTACAGTGTCGTTACATCAGGCAAAGACACTACAGTGTCGTTACATCAGGCAAAGACACTACAGTGTCGTTACATCAGGCAAAGACACTACAGTGTCGTTACATCAGGCAAAGACACTACAGTGTCGTTACATCAGGCAAAGACACTACAGTGTCGTTACATCAGGCAAAGACACTACAGTGTCGTTACATCAGGCAAAGACACTACAGTGTCGTTACATCAGGCAAAGACACTACAGTGTCGTTACATCAGGCAAAGACACTACAGTGTCGTTACATCAGGCAAAGACACTACAGTGTCGTTACATCAGGCAAAGACACTACAGTGTCGTTACATCAGGCAAAGACACTACAGTGTCGTTACATCAGGCAAAGACACTACAGTGTCGTTACATCAGGCAAAGACACTACAGTGTCGTTACATCAGGCAAAGACACTACAGTGTCGTTACATCAGGCAAAGACACTACAGTGTCGTTACATCAGGCAAAGACACTACAGTGTCGTTACATCAGGCAAAGACACTACAGTGTCGTTACATCAGGCAAAGACACTACAGTGTCGTTACATCAGGCAAAGACACTACAGTGTCGTTACATCAGGCAAAGACACTACAGTGTCGTTACATCAGGCAAAGACACTACAGTGTCGTTACATCAGGCAAAGACACTACAGTGTCGTTACATCAGGCAAAGACACTACAGTGTCGTTACATCAGGCAAAGACACTACAGTGTCGTTACATCAGGCAAAGACACTATATTGTCGTTACATCAGGCAAAGACACTACAGTGTCGTTACATCAGGCAAAGACACTACAGTGTCGTTACATCAGGCAAAGACACTACAGTGTCGTTACATCAGGCAAAGACACTACAGTGTCGTTACATCAGGCAAAGACACTACAGTGTCGTTACATCAGGCAAAGACACTACAGTGTCGTTACATCAGGCAAAGACACTACAGTGTCGTTACATCAGGCAAAGACACTACAGTGTCGTTACATCAGGCAAAGACACTATATTGTCGTTACATCAGGCAAAGACACTACAGTGTCGTTACATCAGGCAAAGACACTACAGTGTCGTTACATCAGGCAAAGACACTACAGTGTCGTTACATCAGGCAAAGACACTACAGTGTCGTTACATCAGGCAAAGACACTACAGTGTCGTTACATCAGGCAAAGACACTACAGTGTCGTTACATCAGGCAAAGACACTACAGTGTCGTTACATCAGGCAAAGACACTACAGTGTCGTTACATCAGGCAAAGACACTACAGTGTCGTTACATCAGGCAAAGACACTACAGTGTCGTTACATCAGGCAAAGACACTACAGTGTCGTTACATCAGGCAAAGACACTACAGTGTCGTTACATCAGGCAAAGACACTACAGTGTCGTTACATCAGGCAAAGACACTACAGTGTCGTTACATCAGGCAAAGACACTACAGTGTCGTTACATCAGGCAAAGACACTACAGTGTCGTTACATCAGGCAAAGACACTACAGTGTCGTTACATCAGGCAAAGACACTACAGTGTCGTTACATCAGGCAAAGACACTACAGTGTCGTTACATCAGGCAAAGACACTACAGTGTCGTTACATCAGGCAAAGACACTACAGTGTCGTTACATCAGGCAAAGACACTACAGTGTCGTTACATCAGGCAAAGACACTACAGTGTCGTTACATCAGGCAAAGACACTACAGTGTCGTTACATCAGGCAAAGACACTACAGTGTCGTTACATCAGGCAAAGACACTACAGTGTCGTTACATCAGGCAAAGACACTACAGTGTCGTTACATCAGGCAAAGACACTACAGTGTCGTTACATCAGGCAAAGACACTACAGTGTCGTTACATCAGGCAAAGACACTATATTGTCGTTACATCAGGCAAAGACGCTACAGTGTCTATACATCAGGCAAAGACACTACAGTGTCGTTACATCAGGCAAAGACACTACAGTGTCTATACATCAGGCAAAGACGCTACATTGTCGTTACATTAGGTGACTCGCATGATCCAAATGTACGTGTATATCTTACGTCACTGATGTCCGAAACAGTTTCAGCGTACCAATACAAAAATCCACTGCATTTACAGAGAACATGCTCCTCGTCCTCCCTGTCTCAGCCCTATGACGGTTCATAGCACCCGTAGATGAGAACTTCAACATTATTTTCTTGTCGTCTATTTAATTCCAGAAGGCAGACGTACACGAGGCGATTTTACCCTAGCAATCTCGCAAGAGTCATTGTGGCAACCAATCACGGCTGGCAATAGTGGAGCAAAGACGTCAGTAGCACTCTGCCATTGGGAGATATTTTTTGTCAGTCCGTGTGTGGCGTGTGGAATTGCTTCGTGTGCGAAGGCCTTAAGCCATTTGAGTACATGTACATCATGGAGGCTTTTGTGACGTCAATTCTATTTCTTATCTATCTAGATCCACGTTTGTTTCATACAACTGCAGTATCATTGCTATTCATCTGCATCATGATGACGCCGAAGACATGTATGTGATAACACTCGATATATTGATACGTACATGGTGGAACTCTGCAAGAGGAGAACAACTGACGTCATACGGCCTATGAGTGTCTTTGACAAAAAACACATTATAATGAAGACAGTACGTTTATTTTCATTTTTCAATGTGCAAAAGACAAATTTGCGTGCATGCGCGCTCGCGCGTGCGTATTTGTGTTTGTTTGTGTATATATGTATAACTGTTTTTTAAATCTTATTTGTCTCGTCTTGTCTAGTCTTGTCTTCTCTTGTCTTGTCTTGTATTGCTTTCACTTTTCCTCCGTCTCTCTCTCTCTCTCTCTCTCTCTCTCTCTCTCTCTCCTTCCTGTCTCTTCTTCTCTCTCTCTCTCTCTCTCTCTCTCTCTCTCTCTCTCTCTCATATTTTCATCTCGCTCTCCACCTAGACTATGAGTTAATATACTGTCATGAACTGTGCAATCTGGTTGCCATGGTGACAGGAACAACGAGTGGTGTTGTCTTTGGTAAGGCAACACTTTCTGCCCACCTAAGATGGCGCCGTTGCCGGACAGTCAGTTTGCAAACTAAACACGAACGGTGTGAAAGCTAATGGAGGCTGTGAGTCATGGGAGACAAGGGTGGCATTCAAGAGATTCCATCCCAGATCGACCTGACGGATGTCAACTTAATGCATTTCGATTTTTCAGCGAGGAATCAAAGAGACATCATTGAAAAGGTTGCTTCCTTATCGTGATGCCTCCCTCCGTCCCTTCCCTCTCCCCTTTTTGTGTGTGTGGTTGTTATTGACAACTAAAGAAGTTTTTTAAAAATGGAAAAAAATCAAACATAACTTGAAGGGATTAAGTTTTGGGTTGAAGTGAACGGCAATCTGATAAGTAGTCTTCCTTTAATCATCTAATGTATTTTTAAAAAATCGTTTGATCATTGTTTGAAACGCGAGCAGAACGTGTCGACTTCTTGTCAAAGTGACAATGAGCGACTTTTTTGAAAATTATCTCCCTTGCCGCCGCTTGGCGGCGCGTCGGCTCTAAGGGGCTTGGTTGGTACACAGGACAAGTTCTTTCGCGTAGATTAGACCTGAGTGTTCGAGGTTTTTTAATTGTTTTCTTGCTGTCGCTTTCAAATCTGTTCACAGTACTAGGCTGGCTGGTTTACTTAGATGTGATTTTTTTTAATGCGTGCTAGCTGATATTAGGTTTAGAGCTTGAATTTTCAATGATATTACGCTTACAACTCCAGTGTTCGAACCAATGAAAACCACGGAAAGAGATGGCCGTTTCGTTCCTTGCATCTCATTGGCCAGCTTGTCATGAGGTCAGCCTGATCACGCGCTGACCTCATGACAGTTGTAAGCGGAAAAAGCGAGTTGTAAGCGTAATATCATTAAAAATTCAAGCTTTAAACCTAATATCAGTTAGCACGCATTAAAAAAATCACATCTACGCTTACAACTCGCTTTTTCCGCTTACAACTGTCATGAGGTCAGCGCGTGATCAGGCTGACCTCATGACAAGCTGGCCAATGAGATGCAAGGAACGAAACGGCCATCTCTTTCCGTGGTTTTCATTGGTTCGAACACTGGAGTTGTAAGCGTAATATCATTGAAAATTCAAGCTCTAAACCTAATATCAGCTAGCACGCATTAAAAAAAATCACATCTAAGTAAACCAGCCAGCCTAGTACTGTGAACAGATTTGAAAGCGACAGCAAGAAAACAATTAAAAAACCTCGAACACTCAGGTCTAATCTACGCGAAAGAACTTGTCCTGTGTACCAACCAAGCCCCTTAGAGCCGACGCGCCGCCAAGCGGCGGCAAGGGAGATAATTTTCAAAAAAGTCGCTCATTACGAATTTACTAGTGTACATCCATCTAAAGCTATGCGTCTAATTCAGTCTAAAGCACGCATAAAAAAACCCCGATAATTATCCTAATTTTGTTGAAATTAATATTTCACCGCTTGGTTTTGTGTTTATGTAGTGTACCTGATTGCATGCTTTTGACTGGAATCCAAGAGTAAAGTAAACAAAAGGATGGGGGAGCAAAGGTCGAACAATGCAATGTTTACTGGCATCTGTTTTCCTGATTTTTGAAAGGTATGCCATAAGGCTGGGGGACCAGAACTGTTGCTACAAGATCCGTGTTGATAAAAGGAATCGCTGATATCAAATGTACATATTAGGCAGAGAGCGCAGATGTCGCATACAAATCTTGATAGTGACACACACGTATAAAACTGAATCTAACAGTCGATCTGGTACTGTGTGAAAGCATGATACTTAGGGTGTCTTTAACCCATTACTAACAATGTATCATGCAGATTCAACTGTAGCTATGCCTCGAACAAGGTTAACATGCTCAGTAATATAAATTACACCCCTATCCCAAACAAGCAAACTAACAAACAAACAAAAACAAAGCACCTCAGTTTACAACCTCCACTCTCACGTGCACTTAAACAAGGGTTACTAACGAATTTAATAATTGCGATAATCGCTAATGAAACGAACATCAATGCTTCTGTTGTTTGTGTCGGCCAAATCGCAATGATACGATAACCTCAGAGTGAGGAGGTGAAGAAAAAGAAGTGTTACGATCTCTCAGCTTTTGCAGACAGGGTAAGTCTGCTGACCACGAAAGTCGCCAGAGCTGGTCAGGGTAAGACTGCTGACCACGAAAGTCGCCAGAGCTGGTCAGGGTAAGACTGCTGACCAGGAAAGTCGCCAGAGCTGGTCAGGGTAAGACTGCTGACCACGAAAGTCGCCAGAGCTGGTCAGGGTAAGGCTGCTGACCACGAAAGTCGCCAGAGCTGGTCAGGGTAAGACTGCTGACCACGAAAGTCGCCAGAGCTGGTCAGGGTAAGACTGCTGACCACGAAAGTCGCCAGAGCTGGTCAGGGTAAGGCAAGTGGTGTCTTCATTTCCCTGCTGAGTCGCCCCACTAAAGATCGGTTTTATCCCTCCAGGTTTACTGGAGGTCCTCACAGCTTTATCTGTCTGTCTGTCTGTCTGTCTGTCTGTCTGTCTGTCTGTCTGTCTGTCTGTCTGTCTGTCTGTCTGTCTGTCTGTCTGTCTGTCTGTCTGTCTGTCTGTCTGTCTGGCTGGCTGGCTGGCTGGCTGGCTGGCTGTCTGTCTGTCTGTCTGTCTGTCTGTCTGTCTGTCTGTCTGTCTGTCTGTCTGTCTGTCTGTCTGTCTGTCTGTCTGTCTGTCTGTCTGTCTGTCTGTCGGTCGGTCGGTCGGTCAGTCGGTTTGTCTGTCTGTCTGTCTGTCTGTCTGTCTGTCTGTCTGTCTGTCTGTCTGTCTGTGTGTGGGTGTGCCTGTCTGTCTGTCTGTCTGTCTGTCTGTCTGTCTGTTTGTCTGTCTGCCTGTCTGTCTGTCTGTCTGTGTGTCTGTCTGTCTGTCAGTCCCGACTTAACGGCTGATATTTCAAAAACTACTGGACGGATTTCCTTGACATTTTGCACACTTACTGGAAGTTAGGTCTGATTGACTGTATCAAATGTTCAGAATCAAGGTTTGAAAAGAAAGTGACTTTTTACGTTTTGGGGTTGCAAAGAAGGCAAGGGACGGAGAAGTTTTGGCATGTGTGACGTGATCATTTGACGTCGAATAACGTGACGTAATTTCGAGGAGATTGGACATTGGTGAAGGAGAAAGAAGGATTTTTATCCCTCCAGGTTTATTGGGGGACCTCACATTTTGCTTTATTGGTTTTTTTATATGCCAAAACCTGGAGGTTCAGCGCCAGCGGTTTTTATTTGAGCAACGCTCACTCCTACTTTGTCGTCATAGCAATCTTTTATAACCAATCAGGACACATCCTCGGTCTCGCTCTGGGTCCTGATTGGATGAATAAGATTGCTACTCCGGCGAAGTACACGTCTATGCATTGCTCAATCAAAACAAGCCTTTAAAGAACTGCGCATATAGGAAGACGTGCCGGGTCTATTCTCATCCCCAACCCAGCGGGGTTTAGAATGGAGAGCGATCGATAGGCGTGAAACAACAACGTGCAGCTGACGGCTCAATGACGATAATGAAACTACATTTCTCACAAGGTGCTCTTTGTGTCAATGACCGTTTAAATTCAAATGCATGTGTAAGAGGGTGAGAATAGGATATAGACTTGTCCAGACCACTGCAGTTCAAAGTGCTGTCTCTCATCTGTTCCCATACTTGAGTGAGTGTATTGTAACTGCAGAGATACGTGAGAAAGCGTGTTTCTCTCACACTCTGTTGCTGCCTTAGATATATATGATGTTCACGTGGACCCACTTCCTCATCTGACATCTATTACCTCACAGCCTTTGCGTGCATGATAGCACATCGAATTGTACAAATTATTCATTTAATGTACCATGTACTGTTTGTAATACTGAATATAAACCTAGTGTTTATCTTTATCAATCATCCCATATATGGCAACCTGCACTCCGTGAGTTGTAAACGGTAATATTAAAAGAAAACGATGAATAAGTACCTGCTTTAATTGGCGCAAGGGCAGCCATCGTGCTGTAGAAGACCGATTAAATAAGCACGAACAATGTGAAGCAGTTACACTGTGAAAAGTGCGGTGGTCATTGGCCCTAGGCCTGTGGAACCCGCAGTCACTCTCTGCAGTCATCTCGCGACCTGGACGAGGCAAGGACACAGAAGGCATTGCCTCGGAGGATAATCATCCCGATTCGCTGTTTAAGCCACATGGTCTCCCGTGGCTCGCCCGACTCCCCCTTCAATCTTCGTCCAATTTCCTCGATGGTCTTGAGTGTTGAAGGACCAAAGACTCCGGTGGTCTGGAAGGCGAGGGGCTCGAAGTGGTGTGTCGTTCGGCCAGGATGCGGTATTTCGTCCTCTTCGCCCCTTCCGCTGCCTCTGCTGCAGATGACGGTTGCAGGGCGCTGGAAATGATGTTACTGTGGGCGAAAATATCCACGCACGTCACATCCCCCATTAATACTTCACTTGCCATTCATTTGTATACGATTCACTTTTGGAATTCATTCATTGGTGCAGAGTGTGCTTTGACTAACGCACTTTCCGACGGAGTGAAGTTTGTCATATGGGACTGTTAATTTAAGCCTCAAATAGTTGTTAGAAGCTGTTGCGATAGCACAATTTGCTTTCACTGGGAACCACAGGTCCAAATTTTGAGTTAAAAATTTCGTCTGCTCTCGCTGGAGGCCCACATAGTGGCTATATGAAGCCAGAGCAGTGCAGAGGCCACAGAGGGGCAACGGAGAGGTCAGCCCAGCAGGCGGTGGCCATGTACTGCACTGTTGCTAAGAATACAGACAGAGAAATGTGATACCACGCCTTTCTTGTCTGCTGACCCCTTGAAGGGAGTGAAGGGAGAGAGACAAGCACACCGTCTCCCATTCTGTGAACCAGAGTCAGTACTTTGCCGGTAGGCGAAATCTCTAGTTTACTAGAATGCTCGTCTCTGTACTCCCTGCCTGCCCGAGGCATGTCACACCACACCCGTGCTACCACCATGCTTCATCTGGCACTGGGAGCAGAGTACCACCACATTGTTTCAAATCCTTTTCGTGTTTTTGGGAAAATAGAGGCTGCTGAATATCACCAGATTTTTAATATAAAGAATACAACAAAAAATTAATAAATCTCTATCTCGAATATTTAAAAGTGACATGATATGTCACTAACTTCCGTAACTGATTGGCAAAAATGAGACGTTGATTCAGTACCAAATTCACCAAGCAGAATGGGAAAGACTGGAGAGGGAAATTGGTAACGAGTATGGGGACCAGAACTATGTGTTATCAATGGATCAATATGAGAGTTTTCCGAAAAATAAACTAATCGGGAATAGAGTTCGTGATTCAGTGTGATAAAGAGTGAGGCAGATACAAACGACATCAGAACAAAGATTGGAGCAACAGGAGCAACAAGGTAATCTAAAACACACACCACTTTAGCACAGAGAGAGGGAGAGAGAGAGAGAGAGAGAGAGAGAGAGAGAGAGAGAGAGAGAGAGAGGAGGAAAGATACTGGGAAGGGTGGGGAAGGGGTGAAGAACAAAAAGAGGTAGATATAAATGCATGTATATGTACATTAGGGAATGAAGTATTTTAAAAATCCATTAATTAGTGGAAATGCTGCACATCCACTTCACCCTCACTTAACGTCATAAAGATCCTGCAAACAATGCGCACACAGTTCATTGCCCCGACATGAAGGTTCGGCGCGTACTACACGCTCTGTTGTTACACAGTCACTTGTTCAGTCTCGCACAGAGTTCATTGCCCCGACATGAAGGTTCGGAGCGTACTACACGCTCTGTTGTTACACAGTCACTTGTTCAGTCTCGCACAGAGTTCATTGCCCCGACATGAAGGTTCGGCGCGTACTACACGCTCTGTTGTTACACAATCACTTGTTCAGTCTCGCACACAGTTCATTGCCCCGACATGAAGGTTCGGCGCGTACTACACGCTCTGTTGTTACACAGTCACTTGTTCAGTCTCGCACACAGTTCATTGCCCCGACATGAAGGTTCGGCGCGTACTACACGCTCTGTTGTTACACAGTCACTTGTTCAGTCTCGCACAGAGTTCATTGCCCCGACATGAAGGTTCGGCGCGTACTACACGCTCTGTTGTTACACAATCACTTGTTCAGTCTCGCACACACTTCATTGCCCCGACATGAAGGTTCGGCGCGTACTACACGCTCTGTTGTTACACAATCACTTGTTCAGTCTCGCACACACTTCATTGCCCCGACATGAAGGTTCGGCGCGTACTACACGCTCTGTTGTTACACAATCACTTGTTCAGTCTCGCACACACTTCATTGCCCCGACATGAAGGTTCGGCGCGTACTACACGCTCTGTTGTTACACAATCACTTGTTCAGTCTCGCACACACTTCATTGCCCCGACATGAAGGTTCGGCGCGTACTACACGCTCTGTTGTTACACAATCACTTGTTCAGTCTCGCACACAGTTCATTGCCCCGACATGAAGGTTCGGCGCGTACTACACGCTCTGTTGTTACACAGTCACTTGTTCAGTCTCGCACACAGTTCATTGCCCCGACATGAAGGTTCGGCGCGTACTACACGCTCTGTTGTTACACAATCACTTGTTCAGTCTCGCACACACTTCATTGCCCCGACATGAAGGTTCGGCGCGTACTACACGCTCTGTTGTTACACAATCACTTGTTCAGTCTCGCACACAGTTCATTGCCCCGACATGAAGGTTCGGAGCGTACTACACGCTCTGTTGTTACACAGTCACTTGTTCAGTCTCGCACACAGTTCATTGCCCCGACATGAAGGTTCGGAGCGTACTACACGCTCTGTTGTTACACAGTCACTTGTTCAGTCTCGCACACAGTTCATTGCCCCGACATGAAGGTTCGGAGCGTACTACACGCTCTGTTGTTACACAATCACTTGTTCAGTCTCGCACACAGTTCATTGCCCCGACATGAAGGTTCGGAGCGTACTACACGCTCTGTTGTTACACAATCACTTGTTCAGTCTCGCACACAGTTCATTGCCCCGACATGAAGGTTCGGAGCGTACTACACGCTCTGTTGTTACACAGTCACTTGTTCAGTCTCGCACACAGTTCATTGCCCCGACATGAAGGTTCGGAGCGTACTACACGCTCTGTTGTTACACAGTCACTTGTTCAGTCTCGCACACACTTCATTGCCCCGACATGAAGGTTCGGCGCGTACTACACGCTCTGTTGTTACACAATCACTTGTTCAGTCTCGCACACACTTCATTGCCCCGACATGAAGGTTCGGCGCGTACTACACGCTCTGTTGTTACACAATCACTTGTTCAGTCTCGCACACAGTTCATTGCCCCGACATGAAGGTTCGGCGCGTACTACACGCTCTGTTGTTACACAATCACTTGTTCAGTCTCGCACACACTTCATTGCCCCGACATGAAGGTTCGGCGCGTACTACACGCTCTGTTGTTACACAGTCACTTGTTCAGTCTCGCACACAGTTCATTGCCCCGACATGAAGGTTCGGCGCGTACTACACGCTCTGTTGTTACACAGTCACTTGTTCAGTCTCGCACACAGTTCATAGTAGTATAGTAATTAGGGCTGCCAGCTCACCCCTAATGAGCCAGCTGCTCACTTTTTAAAATTAATTGGTCAACTAATGACTTTTTTCAATCTGAGGAGACAGGCTGCAAGCAAGTTCAGTTTCTGACAATATCACCTCGCCTTTAATTAGTGTGCCTTTCTCTTACAAACACACACACACTGGCACACTTACACACACAAACACACACTCACAGGCACACAAACACACTTTCTTTTGCGTGCGAGCGAAATAGGCCAAGTCAAGTCGGCCTATCCCATTCACTGCTT
>JAWQFJ010001819.1:0-27358 GCA_034096865.1 Theodoxus fluviatilis | reverse complement strand
TGGGAGGATCTTATTTTTTCCAGCTGCCCAGCATTGGGCAGAGGGAGTGTAGTCTGCTCTAGTGTGTGGATCTTGCTGCCCAGCATTGGGCAGAGGGAGTGTAGTCTGCACTAGTGTGTGGATCTTGCTGCCCAGCATTGGGCAGAGGGAGTGTAGCCTGCACTAGTGTGTGGATCTTGCTGCCCAGCATTGGGCAGAGGGAGTGTAGTCTGCACTAGTGTGTGGATCTTGCTGCCCAGCATTGGGCAGAGGGAGTGTAGTCTGCACTAGTGTGTGGATCTTGCTGCCCAGCATTGGGCAGAGGGAGTGTAGTCTGCACTAGTGTGTGGATCTGCTGCCAGCATTGGGCAGAGGGAAGTGTAGTCTGCACTAGTGTTGGATCTTGCTGCCCAGCATGGGCAGAGGGAGTGTAGTCTGCACTAGTGTGTTGGATCTTGCTGCCAGCATTGGGCAGAGGGGAGTCGTAGTCCTTAGCACTAGTGTGTGGATCTTGCTGCCCAGCATTGGGCAGCAGGGAGTGAAGGTGCTAGTGGTATATAGCTGCAGAGCGTAGGTTAGTTGTGTGGGGATCTTGCTGCCAGCATTGGGCAGAGAGGAGTGTAGTCTGCACTAGTGTGTGGATGCTTGCTGCCCAGCATTGGAGGGTGATGCCTAGTGTGTGGATCTTGCTGCCCAGCATTGGGCAGAGGGAGTGGTAGGTCTGCACTAGTGTGTGGATCTTGCTGCCCAGCATTGGACAGAGAAAGTGTAGTCTGCACTAGTGTGTGGATCTTGCTGCCCAGCATTGGGCAGAGGGGAGGGAGTGTAGCCAGCACTAGTGTGTGGATCTTGCTGCCAGCATTGGGCAGAGGGGAGTGTAGTCTGCACTAGTGTGTGGATCTTGCTGCCCAGCATTGAGGCAGAGGGAGTGTAGTCCTGCACTAGTGTGTGGAATCTTGCTGCCCAGCATTTGGAGCAGAGGGAGTGGTAGTCCTGCACTAGTGGTGTGGATTCTTGCTGCCCAGCATTGGGCAGAGGGAGTGTAGTCTGCACTAGTGTGTGGATCTTGCTGCCCAGCATTGGGCAGAGGGAGAGGGTAGTCTGCACTAGTGTGTGGATCTTGCTGCCCAGCATTGAGGGCAGAGGGAGTAGTGTAGTCTTGCACTAGTGTCGTGGATCTTGCTGTCCAGCATTGGTGCAGGAACGGGAGTGTAGTCTGCACTAGGGTGTTGGATCTTTGCTGCTCCATGCAATATGGGTACAGACAGGGAGTGTGGAGCTGCACTAGTGTGTGATCCTTGCTGCCGCCAGCGATTAGGCGAAAAAAAAAAAACATAAAGTTGTGGCTCCTTTTTTCAGTCCTTGGGGGGAAAATAAATCAATAAGTCAAAAAATTGAAACAAACAAAAACAGGGGTGCGGGGGGGGTGGGGGGTGGGGTGGGATCAAAAAAACAAAAAAAAAAAGAAAAAAAAAAAACAAAATAAAAAAAGAAGGCCCCTGGACTGTGGGTAGTTTAGGGAGAGGGAGTGTGAGAACTGTACAGTGTGTGGCTCTGCTGATAACATAGGAAATAGCGTGGGATGATCGCTAGGACATGGGTAGAGATGTCGCTTGTATGCTGTCGCTACAAGCACTGCCTTTAAGTCAAGATTATACAAATGAAGTCTGTTGTCGACATGATCGGCCGACTGCTGTAGCATACAGGTGTCAATGATATACGGGCGGATGTCCCCTGTTGTAAAGAATACACACTTTATGCTGACTCCGCATACAATGAGAATCGGCAGGCATCTCTTCTTTTAGCTATTGTAATTCTTGGACCAACTGACATGATTGGTAAAGCGGTAGGAGGCTAGCATAGAATCAAGATTGGCCTGGATGTTCTAAAGAGCAAAAGAAAACCAAGTGATGTTTGTTTATGATGGGTTATGGTCCTCTTCTCTAATATACAGCGTCACATGACTTCCGAACCCGCGCAACCACCCCCCCCCTCCGCCAGCAGTGAACTCCGACCCATTGTCACTTTGCAGTATGGCAGGGGCACCAAAAGAAGGAAGATATCCAGAAGCTGAAACGCGACTTCCATAGCTTTTAGTAGTGATGGGGTGGATAACGACGAATTTGGTCAAGTGGCACTGATAGACCATTATCCATTTGTAGGAACCACAAGCTTTGGACTGCATGTCCAAGAGGTCAATCTGACTTCTCGAGTTAAAGTCACTGCTGAGAATGGGTCGAACGACAACTCCTTTGGCAACTGGGCGCTTGATGTTTTCCTGGCATACTGCACAGAAAGACTTGAACAGTTTAATGGCATCCATGGTGATGTTGGCGTATTTGTCAGCAAGATGTTTTGTCATTCTGTCGCGTCCACCGTGGCCACTGGCAATGTGGGCTCTCTTGACGGCGTCATATGTGTCCTCGATAGAGACGTAGTACAATGGTCGCTCATCAGGGGTTTTGCGTCTTTTGAATAGCCTCTCGGTGTCACCACACTGCAGGACTTCATACCTGCAATAACAAACATGATTGGTGATTGCTAATTGTTCAGTAGCTGTCTAAATTATTATTTTTTAAATAGCGGCTGGAGCAACTTCGCATTTCCCTATGATTGGCAATAAAGATGTTATATTTATTTTTTAAAGGGGGGGGGGGGGGGGGAAGATACGTATAACTACATGTAACAAGTCCTGCCAACCAGAATAAAATCACTTACTTGTTCAGAAGGTAGTGTTATCCCTTGCGAGACTTGGAACCTGTCTTCAGATCCTGTATTGTTTGAAAGTGCGCATCCTTTGTTATGAAGAGTCTGTTGTTCTTCTCAAATAAATTGTATAATTCTCTTTTGAACAAACTTTCATGGTCAGTGGGCTGCTGCTCTGTTTGCTCCATTCTGATCTGACTGACCGGAATGTGAATATGATCTGACACCGATCGTTGGGTAGAAGCGGAGAGGGATGTCACCCCCCCCCCCCCAGCATCATTTGTGTATTGAAGACTTTACTAAAATGTTTACTAATTAACTAACTTGAGGTGTTAGTATATAGTTAACACATTGAGGAAAATTTCCCATTTGGTGAACATCACCATGTGGGATAGTTTTTAGCTTCTGCTGAATCTAGGTATTGTGACAGTTCGTGTGGACTTGATGTCACATTAGTAATGGCTTTTGCCTCCTTGCAATATACCCTTTCTTATACCTGGCAGATAATGCTGTATTATGGCTTGAGTATCAGTAGTAATGCTGAAAGTCAGGTCTAAAGACTAGGCAGGCACGGCATGACAGGCTGCGGCATGCATGCTGACCAATGGACAGGAGCGCGGATGACATAGTATCGCTTAATCATTTAACATTCAAATAGTCTTGGTACCAGGAGTGATCTAGCACTTTGGCTGTCTTTACCTCTCCAAGGTGACTGGGTCTGTGATAAAACTGTTGCTTCATTACACTTGAAGCAGTGGCACCAAGACAAGTCGAGTCCACACCTGACAAGCTTACCCTCGGCCTGGACATAGAACTTGCACAAATAACAACCGTTGCTGAGTAGAACATGCCTCTTGCCAAGTCATGTGGTTTGTAGATCGGATCTTGTGACTGCATGACTATGACATTCTCTGATGTGGTCAAAGTTGTTCATTTTGATGGCCTGACTTGTTTACGTGGGTGTCCCAAAAAAAAGAATAAGGGGGCAGTGGCTGTGTAGCCGGCTGAGTCAGTCTCTGAAATCCTGGTGGAGCAATGTTTTTTGGCACACACTCTGAATGTTGTTTGAATCAATGATCCCAGCTTTACCTGACAGAATATTCTGGTCATCACATTTACATTGCTGGAGAGTGGGCAATGAGATTGTGGATCAGCTCTGACACGATTATGTCCAAGTTCAGAGGGTTTTATGCCTTATGCTTAAACTTCAGAAGAGACATATAGGAGCGAGAATGCTGTTGAGCAGCTTGGTGGGGACTTTTCTTTTTTGGTTTCTAGAGACTGTCATCATTGGTCACTCTACACTGGTTGTGCTACAACTAAACCCTCTTCATCTGCCATTCTTTAGTCACTTGCTTTGTGTTTCTAGCTGTGTACTCGACACTGCAGTGGATTGTTTTTCAGTCTTGTTGAGAAGTGCCCGTCCAGTTATGGCTTGAACATTTTGTTTGAGTACTTCGAAATAGCAGACAGTTTGTGCTTATACCCTGTGCCAGAGTTCAGTTCAGTTCAGTCTACACTGTAACGGCCTGAGATGGGTCGTTGAGGCACCTACTGAAATGATACCTATCGAGACATACAATATTTGATGGACACTTTTGGAATTATAAAATTATTGTGTGGAAACTGTGAATATTCCTCCATCGATCTCTATCCTCTGTGGCTCGCTGTGAGTCAGCAAAGGTCAAGCCTGTCCACTCTTTGATGTTGTCTTCCCACCTCTTTCTCTGCCTGCCTCCCTTCTCCCACTTGGTACGGTACCTTGCAGGATGGTCTTGGCCAGCCCACTGCCTCTTGACACGTGACCGTACCACTTCAGCTTTCTGCTTTTCACGATTGAGAGCAGGTCTTCGTACTGTCCAAATGCTCTCCTGATCCTGTTGCTGACTTCCTCATTCGTGACATGGTCTTTATATGAGATGTTCAGAATCTTGCGGTAGCATCTCATTTCCAGGGCTTGTATCCGTCTCTGTAGTTCAGATGTGAGTGTCCAGGACTCGCATGCATACAAGAATACGGAGATGGCCAGCGTGCGCATGAGCCTGATCTTCGACGCGAGAGTGATATTTCTGTCACGCCATATTGGCTTCAACTTTGCCAATGCTGCGGTTGTTTGTGCTATCCTGGACAGTATCTCTGGTTTGGACCCTTCATCAGTCACAATAGATCCCAGGGGTGCGATCACCTTGCTCTTCGTGCGCACTGATAACCCCTTACATGAAAACTTATTCACTTAAAGGTTTCACCCATTAGCTCTTACATGGACTGATTCTAGTTTGTATAAAACGATCATTTCCTTTCATTAGAGATGGCGCGTGCATCATGTGTTACTATCAAGCATATCACTGTCAATAGAGAACCCATCGCTGTACTTGCAGAGGCTCACAACAAGGTGTTCAGTGGTCCCGTCATCACAGGTCTTGTTGTATGGCACTTGTTTCTGCGACCTCTTGTTGCCTAATTTGGGCTGCTCTGTTTTCGCAGATCTCCAGTGACTGGTCGAGGGCAGCATGAGGCATAGTGATTGTGAAGGCTGAGGAAAAAAGAGCTGGAGGAAATCCTAACACAAACTATCCTGCGCAAGTAGAATCATCTGGAGTACAAGGCTGGTGCAGATCGGACCCCGTTCGGCTTCACTGACTCGTCTGCTAATCCCCACAGATGTGCACTCTACACAAGGATGATGTTTACTCCACCCACTGGTCCCCATCGGTGAGTCGGACTCTCTACATCCTCCTCCTACTCTCAATCAGGCCTCGTCCTCGCCTGCCTCTTATTTCGACTCTACACCTTCCATCTGCCCCCCCTACCCACCTTGCTGCTAGTCCAGCAATAGGCGTCGCTTCACTGCTGCCTCCTTCTTCCTCTCCCGCTCCTCTCCTCCTCCCCCCCCCCCCTTTCTCACGACACGTTCTGGTCTCGTCTCTCCATCATTCTCTCAACTCAATCTCGTTCATCATCGTCATCTCTCTCTCTCATACCTGTCTCTCTCTCTCTTTCTATCATTCTCTCTTCCCATACTTCCTGCATTTGCTATAGCCTACTTTGTGCGTCTATTGCATCACTGCTGTGCCAGAATTTCAGTGTGTGTCTACAGTTCTATGCAAGTTGAAGAATGTACTTAACATAGAAATTCATCACTGTATACAATATTCTCTCAGTTAAGTTGAAAACTTGTGCTCTGGAAACATTTGTTAAATGTACTATAGTTGGGGTTGAAAGAAAATCGATATCTGTTTTGGTCTAGCCTTGAATCTGGCTTTTGATTTTGAATATCATCTTTGAACGAAATGATCTGATATGTCATGGCCCACTTGACTCATTATTGTCATTCACTACATGAGAAAAAGTATATGGCCACATATCAGGTACTGTATCGTCCTAAAACGTATGGGTTTGTACTCACTTGGACCAACTGCACAGTATGGCACACTTCATTTGCAAGAACGGTCTCGCCAATGTGTGACAGCACTTCAAATAAAGAAGATTTTCAAAACCACACAGCACTACCACCGCATCTGTTTGCAGGCCAGGGACTGACCATTGCTTACATGCCATGTGTCTGTCCCTGTCCCTGATGTCAGTGCAATTCCATGCTGCTCAATCATATATCAACTTTCTACAGGCAAGAATACACACTATATGTGTCTTGAACAGTGCCTTACCTGTTCCTGCTGCAACCTGCGCCTCAGATAGTGGAAAAAGCAATTGACCTTCCAATAGGTTCTGTCAAATTTCTTTGGAATGCTACAGCACTGTTCAGTTATAAAGGGGGAGCTGGACGATGTGTGCGTGTGCACACACTTCGCTGCAGCATTGGGGGGCGCCCTCCATCTGCGCATGAGTCGTTACTGATACTTGTTGATATGCTCCGATATCCAGCGAGATATGCTCATACTATTTGCACATACGATCATACCTGAGTCGAAGTACAGTCGGCAAATCTTATGATCAAAATGTCATCAGACTACGCCTACTTCTCGAAATGTGACTGTAGCAATCTTGACTGCATCTCATCTGCCATTGAGTGAAGACTGGGCTAGTGCTCGCCCTTAAGGCGTGTGTGCAAATACAAAATCAATCTTCGCTGTGCCCTTGTCTCACATCCGATGCGCCACCTCCTTGCCGAGAGGATCGACTCTCTGCCTACCCTGCTCGGCCCCGCAGGGGCTAGAGAAATGGGTTGGCGTGTCATCGAGGGTCCAGTCACGGCCGTGCGCCTCTAGTACAGATTAGCCTCCTAGGAGTAGCCTCGCCCTCAAGACAGTTGGGTCAGGGATCAGAATTGAAGTGAATGCATAAATGCTTGATGCTTATCACATGTATCTTTTAACTGAGTGAACATTGATGGTCTTCGGATTAGAGCATCAATGTACGTTTTCGGCTAGTCAGAGCAACTTGACTTCCATAATAAATTTGACTGCACGTATCCACTCTGCTTTCTTCCATCCTTTAGGACAGCTCTAGATGCACTTTATTTTTGGCTACTTTTTGTGGGAAAAAAATAGACGATCATTTGTGGAAAAAGAGGTGAGCGCTTGCCATTGAAGATCGTTCCGAAAGAGTATGGCATATGTCTAATGCATTGCCATATATTGTAACTCAAGGGTTCTTTGCAAACAGCATGGTATGTCTTTGAACACTAATTGCAGGCAACGATACCATTGACAAAGAAGAGCTCGCTTTGCTGAGCAGTCCTGTACTTACAAGCTCGATCGGATCACTTCTGCTGCTTTGCAGAGGCCATGATCTCAGGTGGACCGCACTCGCACAGTCAGTGGTGGGCGTTACGCCACAGAGCGACCACAGAGTCCCAAATCCATGGATGTGGTGCTGTCCCTCTATAGGCAGAGTTTCGCCACTCATCGGAGGACATCTCCCTGCAGCTGGAGCCAGGATGCATGGACTATGATGGACGGCGCCTAGTGACTGAAGTGGACAGCTATGCAATACGAGGGTCATGACGCTAGCCCTGCCCAACAATGTCGTGCCATCCGTGTGGACCTGTTGTGGCGCCTAGTATTCCTCCGCTTATGCATGCGTGCTCTCAACTTGACACGGCAACTGTGGGAGACCTGCTTCAGTGGTGGCATGTTCAATCACTGAGGCAGCTTGATAAACCAACGGGACTGATGTGGAAAGACGCGTCCTATGACTCAGATTCGCAGGCAAATATAACTCTCCCCCTCAGTGTCGTAAGAAGACTATTTTGTTAATCATGGACCTTACATGTTGTATGCATCAAGTTTGAAAGAGGGACAATTTGTAGCGGTTAATGCTATGACGCATTCAAACAGAAGAAGACGCTGTGCAAATACAAAATCGTGTTACAACTACAGTTCTTGATGTTTAGACTCTCCACCTGTGTGTGTTTCAACAACTGTATATATATCTGAAATATGTGTTCTATTATTTGTTCATTCTCAAAATTAGCTCTAATAGTTTTGGTGGTATATCTTGCTGTCTTGCTGACGATAGCATTAAGCTTGCTGAGCATAACATGCATAAAGTTAGCATTTTTGCATTGTGTATATGATAAGCTAGGCTTTTATCTTCGATATTTTTTATGTTTTCAAACTAAGTAATGCGAGTAATGTGATGGGAGTATTGTCAGTATAGCAAAATAATGTTTGGGCTTTTGTTTGTTGAAATTTATTGCTTTCTATGTTGTATGTCCTGGCCATGGAGTCAATGTACTGTTGTGTTGATTCTGTCGGTAGGACGTAGCAGTTGTTTTCTCAATATTTACGTTTGGTTACAGGACATCACTTCATGTTTTGATTGCACGAACTAAGCTGATGCTCGCAGGATAGAAACACGGCAGCTGGGTCGGATGGTGAATGAACTGCTGTGTGTCTGTTTACACATGGGCCTGGTGAGGTGTCAGCCCTGTCCGCTCTGCCAGCTTCCCTCGCTTCCAGTCTTGTGGGATGTACTTGTCTTGGTGTCAATGTCTACGTCGATCATAAAGTGGGCAGAATGAACGCTCAGCTAGTGAGGACATCCACGGAAAGCTCAGGTATATAACGATATGGATTTGAGCAATCTCACCATCATTATGTTTGTGTCGAACTATTTTGACTCACATGCGAAGCAAAAGTGAGTCTATGTACTGAGCCGTGTCGTCCGGGCGTCCGGGCGTCCGTAAAAAACTTAAACGTTGGATTTTTCTCGGAGACTATTAAGTCTATCAACACCAAATGTGGCATGATGGTGTATGATGACAAGGCCTCAAAAAACATACATAGTGACTTGACCTTGCTTCAAGGTCAAGGTCACAGGAGCCATAAATGTGGTCTCAAAAACAAGCATTTTTCACATTTTCCCAATTTTCTCCCACGTTATTGAGAATGGCGACCTTAGCTACAAGTGGTATATAGGTCAAAGCAAGCCCTATCTTTTGATACCAGTTTGGTTGACCTTGCTTCAAGGTCAAGGTCACAGGAGCTCTTCAAAGTTGGATTGTATACATATTTTGAAGTGACCTTGACCCTGAACTATGGAAGATAACTGTTTCAAACTTAATAATTATGTGGGGCACATGTTATACTTTCATCATGAGACACATTTGGTCACATATCATCAAGGTCAAGGTCACTTTGATCCTTATGAAATGTGACCAAAATGGGGTAGTGAACCACTAAAAGTGACTATATCTCATGGTAGAAAGTGCCAATAAGCACCATTGTGCTTCCTATGTCTTGAATTAACAGCTTTGTGTTGCATGACCTTGGATGACCTTGACCTTGGGTCAAGGTCACATGTATTTTGGTAGGAAAAATGTGTAAAGCATTTCTTTGTGTATGATGTCATTGGTAGGTTTAGTTGTTTGACCTTGACCTTGAAGGTCACCTGAAGGTCAAGGCCATATAAAGGTCAAGGTCAAGCATGTGAGTCGTATGGGCTTTGCCTTTCTTGTTTTTAATAGATTTCGATAAGTTTCTACTGAGTTATTTGGCTTTTTCGCTCATTTTTTTGTGGGCATTCTCCATTGCAAAGATGGCAGACAGAAATTCTGACTGTGGTTCGGGCAGTGATTAGTTTTTTGACTCACATGCGAAGCAAAAGTGAGTCTATGTACTGAGCCGTGTCGTCCGTCCGTCCGGGCGTCCGTCCGTAAAAAACTTAAACGTTGGATTTTTCTCGGAGACTATTAAGTCTATCAACACCAAATGTGGCATGATGGTGTATGATGACAAGGCCTCAAAAAACATACATAGTGACTTGACCTTGCTTCAAGGTCAAGGTCACAGGAGCCATAAATGTGGTCTCAAAAACAAGCATTTTTCACATTTTCCCAATTTTCTCCCACGTTATTGAGAATGGCGACCTTAGCTACAAGTGGTATATAGGTCAAAGCAAGCCCTATCTTTTGATACCAGTTTGGTTGACCTTGCTTCAAGGTCAAGGTCACAGGAGCTCTTCAAAGTTGGATTGTATACATATTTTGAAGTGACCTTGACCCTGAACTATGGAAGATAACTGTTTCAAACTTAATAATTATGTGGGGCACATGTTATACTTTCATCATGAGACACATTTGGTCACATATCATCAAGGTCAAGGTCACTTTGACCCTTATGAAATGTGACCAAAATGGGGTAGTGAACCACTAAAAGTGACTATATCTCATTGTAGAAAGTGCCAATAAGCACCATTGTGCTTCCTATGTCTTGAATTAACAGCTTTGTGTTGCATGACCTTGGATGACCTTGACCTTGGGTCAAGGTCACGTGTATTTTTGGTAGGAAAAAATGTGTTAATCATTTCTTAGTGTATGATGTCATTGCTAGGTTTAGTTGTTTGACCTTGACCTTGAAGGTCACCTGAAGGTCAAGGTCATATAAAGGTCAAGGTCAAGCATGTGAGTCGTATTGGCTTTGCCCTTCTTGTTGTTTTTTTTAATTGCAAGACTGTGCACAATAAGCAAACAAAAACAAGAAAAGCATCATATTGCAACATTAGGCCTACAGCAAAAGGAAACTGTCAAGTTCCGTTTTGAGTTTTATCCATATAATATCTTATCTGATCTTCTACAAAGAACAAAATTGCAAAATATCACTCAATTATAAACATCCCTGACGATTTAAATCGGGCGTAACAATGACAAAAACCTATTTCCCGTCAATGTTATGCCTGTACACGTCCTGTGTAGAGCACCTTGGTACAGGCGTAATTATAACAAAGGAGAGTCCTGTGTCACTCGGGACGTTTTTTACAGTCAAACTAAAGCTGTTGCAGTCTGATCTGCCCAAACTTCGCATCATACACAAGTCTTGTTGAAAAGCAAATAGTTATACCGTTAATCGTTTATTTCGGCTCAAAAAGGCTCAGAAAAGCATAGGTAAACGTTCCCAAAACAGGGTACGGACGAACAATCTGTCCAAAGTCCACGGGTGTAACCAAAAAGAAATCTAAAGAAGAAACATTCAAACACTTACCACGCTTTGGAGTCTGCATGTTGAAAGTTGAAAATGGTGGCACAAGATCTGGTCGAAACCTGTTTGTTGCAGTTATAAATTGTAAATTGGAAAAAGGTCGGAATCGCACATTTATTAAGAAAAATTTGAAATCAAGCAAAACGATCCAAATGACCAAGGATTTTTGCTAAAAATAAAAGTCGGTGGCAGCCATAAATTAAAGCATTCTAATTTGTTATATTTCACACAATAACTCTTTGATGCAATACACAACCCATGGAAAGTTTTCAATTTAAAATATTCTGTGGTTTGCCGGTAGCAGATTTAGGTTTATTTATAGAGCTGATGACGAAGGGTTTTACGTCCATATTCACGAAGTTTAACGGGATCAAGATCAAAGAATATAAAAATAGAAATCCTGATAGTTGGCACAATTATTAAGAACAACACTTTATTTCCTATAACAACCATTGGATTTCAGTTTCAGAGTGATTATGGTCGTGTTTTTTTAGTCAATGTGAGGCACTGTCTGTCGTGTGACGTTTTGAAGTCCCTGTTTTCCTTGAATCTTTACTTTTCAAACCATTTATTCACTCTTGTACAAGCAGTAGCACGAAAAAATGCATATAAACTATCTATTTGACCATTTGTCTTATTACACACCTGCAAAAGAAATATGTAGGTTCATTACTTCATGGTGTGAGTTGGGAGCTACAGACCTGGGTTGATTCCCTGGATGCCAGGCTAAGTGCACTCTTATTTTATCAGATGTGAGAATTCATCTTCAAAGTTTCCCTGCACCAGATTGGTGGAGATTGTGGTAGGGAAACGTCTCCATATTTGGAGGTCACATGTGTCTTGTTATCGAAATGGTTCGATCTAGAAATGTTAGACTTAGAGACTCTGATCAGAGTGATGTAACTGTTTCCCATGTCCACACGTGATTTATCGGACTTCCATGAGCAAATTCTTTCCACTTCGTCATCAGATGATGATTTCAGTAACGCCAAATGCTAACAATCCTTTTGTAGATGCAGTTGGTCCACAAGTACCACTCAGACTTGATGCAGAAACAGTAGCGTATTTTCTGCAACTCTTTCTAGAGGAAATGCTCATCATGATCCATGACGAGAGTGTATGCAAGGCAGAATGGCAATGGAACATTCGAAACCTCCATGGAGGAGATGAAAGCCTTTCTAGTCATTCTGTTTCTGATGGGCGTCATTCAGCTGCCAAATTATCACTGCTATTGAAGCAACCAATGTGAGCTGAGACAGCCAGCAATTGATAATGTGATGTCATGGAATTGTTACGAAATCATCACAAAGTACACAGTATTTATATTTATTTATTTTAGTTTTGGTCTATTTTCATTTATTTACCAGTAATTATGCTAATTACATGCTAATTAAGCAAAGAAAAATATTTTAAAAACATATTGTATTTGATCTTAGAATGACCAGCATTCATTTTAGACTACACACTAAAAATGTCTTACCGATCCATACAATATTGTAGAAGTCTGAATTTTTTAACCCTCCGGGTGTCAGACTATTAGTAGCATGTCCAATCGAAAATTTTCTAAAAACGGTTCATAAAGCTAATGATTCTAAGCACAGAACAGTTTGAATCATAGTTTTTGACTCACATGCGAAGCAAAAGTGAGTCTATGTACTGAGCCGTGTCGTCCGTCCGTCCATCCGTCCGGGCGTAAAAAACTTAAACGTTGGATTTTTCTCGGAGACTATTAAGTCTATCAACACCAAATGTGGCATGATGGTGTATGATGACAAGGTCTCAAAAAACATACATAGTGACTTGATCTTGCTTCAAGGTCAAGGTCACAGGAGCCATAAATGTGGTCTCAAAAACAAGCATTTTTCACATTTTCCCAATTTTCTCCCACGTTATTGAGAATGGCGACCTTAGCTGCAAGTGGTATATAGGTCAAAGCAAGCCCTATCTTTTGATACCAGTTTGGTTGACCTTGCTTCAAGGTCAAGGTCACAGGAGCTCTTCAAAGTTGGATTGTATACATATTTTGAAGTGACCTTGACCCTGAACTATGAAAGATAACTGTTTCAAACTTAATAATTATGTGGGGCACATGTTATACTTTCATCATGAGACACATTTGTTCACATATCATCAAGGTCAAGGTCACTTTGACCCTTATGAAATGTGACCAAAATGGGGTAGTGAACCACTAAAAGTGACTATATCTCATGGTAGAAAGTGCCAATAAGCACCATTGTGCTTCCTATGTCTTGAATTAACAGCTTTGTGTTGCATGACCTTGGATGACCTTGACCTTGGGTCAAGGTCACATGTATTTTGGTAGGAAAAATGTGTAAAGCATTTCTTTGTGTATGATGTCATTGGTAGGTTTAGTTGTTTGACCTTGAAGGTCACCTGAAGGTCAAGGTCATATAAAGGTCAAGGTCAAGCATGTGAGTCGTATGGGCTTTGCCCTTCTTGTTCAATTTGTCCCCGCTGTTGGACGGCCAATTGGACATGCTACTATTAGTGCCCGAATGTCACCGGTTTTTACCTGTTCACAGGTTATGTGCCAAATGACCAAATAAGCATACAAAATGCAGAAATAACACATACAAACTATTATATCACTAGAAAGCTTATTGAATGAACTATATGTTTATTACCAGAAATATTATATATATATATATGGCAAATAGAAATCACTTATAGAATGGAGCTCTAAATTATTTTTAAAAATCAAAGTCGTCTACCCATCGACCAAGGTACACTTTTATATGGAAGAAGGGTGACAAAAACCGCTTGACAAGCAAGCAAAAACATTATCCTACCCAAGAAAAAAATATATATGTAAGCATTGCTTGGCTACAAGAAACTTGGAAAGGATTCAAATATTATGAGTGCCCACGGAGTGCTTTCTGGTAATTTTGGGGTACATGATAATTTTGGTCAACATTAGCATTCAAATACAAGATATGTCAGCAAAACCCAGATGAAATTGTAAGGAAATGAATAAAGGTGAAATAAAAAAGTATCACTATCTTCGCACCTCAGTTTTTACATTTATGATAAAGAAACTTTGTAAAATCAGAAATGTGTCAACAATAATATAAGCTACTTCTGGTGAGTATACTTTTTTTAAACAGTTTTGGTAGCATCTAATCTAAGACTATTATAGAAGCATGCAAATATGAAAAATCAAAGGATTAAATGTCACTTTCCTTCCTGCTGTGAGCTTCAACATGCAAAATATCAAGACAGAGGAATGAGCAACTTTGCCTCAGCAATGAGTCCATCAGAGTTCAAAAAGCCAAGGACAGAATAAGACAATTCTGATATGCCACTATCAACAGAGACTGTTCAGTCATCCTCCTCTTCCTCTCCAGTTCCCTCTTGTCTGCCATGCTTTGGAATTCTTTTGTAGTGCTCCAACCTTGGCTCACAGGCCAAATGGCATCCCACATCACATCCTGGACAATAGGTTCTCGATCTCCTCTGCCTTTCCCTCTGGTGGATGGACTGCAGACCAACACAAATCCTTTCCTTCTTCCTGAGATAGAAGTCCAAATCATTGTCGTTATCCTCAATCTTGACATCAGGATCGTCTTTGCTATCTATTACAGCAGCAAGAACCTCAAAAGCACTTCGTATACATAGTAATCGTTCACTCTCGCCAGACGTACTTGGTTGATCAGTCATTGTGGGCGGTCGAGCGCGTGCTTTGTTTACATTATGATTCCCTGTAGGATCGCTATTTCTAGAGCCTTCTTTCCATGATCAGTTACTCAGCCAATGAAAACCTGTGTCTCAGGGGAAATATTACTGCGCTGCAACGGTTTTGGCTACGTAGATCACAAGTAGTGCTTCGTCTCCTCTGTTTAGATCATAAATGTCAACGTGCGCAATGGCAATCAGTACGCTAATTATATGAAGAATTCTTTCCAAACAAGTGCATACTGTGCTGAAATTGTTTATGACACCCTTTCAAACTGATATTCTGACTAGATTGTTCTTGAAAATCTCTTAATCATACGAGATTCGTGTAATTTTTGCTCTGCACATTCGCGGAAGTGAACGCACATCGCTATCTTTGTTGACTTGTTGCCCTCCGTGAGCAAAATGGAAAAGAAAACGATAACAAGCACTTTTGTGGGTCCAAATATGTGTTTATTTCCTTCCAAAATAAATATTATTTTGAGAAATGATATAATCTGCCGTTTTAATCATACCACAATATCTTTTTCAACCACCAAAATTCTTGAACCGACCAGATTGATTCATGGCACTCGGATGGTTAACAAACCAACCATGTTATGTGTTATTTTCTCTAAAACCTTACAGGACTGGGGCTTTTAGTTATGAAGCACCTTATAGGACATTTAGAGTTCAGATATATAATTTTGTAGATTTGATACATCTGCTGGTTCCACCTTTGCTGAATCTGTCATGTGTCTAAATCCCAAGACCTTCAGACAGGAGTGATGTCATTGCATACTTCTAGAGAGACATCACCCTGTGCAGTTAATTGTTCTGTATACCATTACAGAAGTAATAGCATATTAGAGTCTGTATTGCTTTGCATGTTCTTACCACCATTCAGATTGATAAGAGTTGAAAGCATAGCAACAGAAATGCAGGGTATTGTGATTCAGTTGACTCAATCATAGATGCTAGGTAGTGTTTTTGACATCCTTGTTGCTCCCCTGACTGCCAGAGAGGGCTTCATGCAGGAAAACCATTGGCTCTTGCAGAGGAAGGAGAAAAGGGAGAACCTGGACCGGATCCTGACAAAGTTGCTGGCCAACATTCCTGGGAAGCAGAGGATAGATGTGACTTACCTCCTGGAGGAAGGCTCCGGCAAGCGGCCCAGGAAGAAACCACAGACGCAAGTGTGATGGTCCTGCCCCACAGTCGTCCACTGGCCTCCACCACTGGGGGCTGGCCACCCCCTGCCTTGCAGAACAACTTGAGTACGCATGACAATTGGTGCTTTAACCATTGAATGGCATTACCACAGTGCAGTATTTTAGTGGCGTCTTGCTCAGCTGCCAAATAAGATGGACTTGGTCAAGGAGGCTTCTGCTTTTTGGCTTATTTATTATTACTGTTTTTCTCAGGTGCTCCTGGCTGAAGTGAACAAGGATGTTTTATGAGAAAATATCTGATGTTCATTCGTTTTTAGAAGTTTTTTTATTTTGCATTTGAAAATGGTTGTCTGGAGGGTGAGTTAATTTCTTTTGATTTCTCATGGCTGATTTAGTCACCGTAGATGATCAAAATGTGGCTACATTTAGTTATACTGAAAAGTACCAACTTAATTTTATTGCATTCTCACTGATGAAATGGTATTACAAAAATGTTAAGTTTTTACCTTTTGCTTTTGTACCCATTTATTTCTTGCTTAGATTTTCATATCAATGAAATCGGTGCCGAATAGTTGGTCCCTGTGGATTTATTGGCTGTGGCATGTCCTGTCAGTGTTGTTCAGTGTGATTATTGATCTGTGTCTAGGTGCCATACACTGCAGTGCATGCCCCCTGCAGAAAGAGTGGCTATTTCCTAATATCCTGATTTAGGATTATCACTTTCATGTGGGGTTTGTGGCTCAGAAAAGTGAGATGACGGAGGACAAGCTTATCGTGATTGGATCTCTTGTCACCACAAGCTTGCAAAAGATGCCTCCAGTCTCCAACCAACCCTGCTCTGATCCCGGCATGCAAGCCAAGACCTTGCAAGTGACTGCCTGGTTCCTGACCTCACACTTGGAGAGCGCAGGATGTCAGTGATCATGTCAAAATTTGTTGTGGAAAATTTGAAGACATGCATCTTTTTTCTTTTGAAGTTAACTGTGCTTTGAGAAAGAAGTGTATGATCAAGTGTTCATACAATTTGGGATGGAAACCAGTACAGAATACAAAGGATGGTTGTAGGGTTGGGACAGTATGAAGTAATAGGAAGGGCATCCTTAACCCTCTGGACGCCATTAATTTTTCACGGTTTTTCCTCCCTGCAGCCAGTTATTTTCTGGGCGTGCCCAAAAACCGAGACCCCTCTTCTGTTTAAAAATATACACTTATTTTATTCTTTGCTATAGAGGCAAAATTTTTGGAGGAAAAATGGAAAATTGAATGCTCTCTCTGATAGACCCACTGAAATTTATGTCCATGCAATACAATATGATAAGGAAAAAAAAACTGAGACAACACAAATAAAATACGTGTCGAGTGCCACTGACTTACTCGAGAATAAATTCCTGCATCGCTTCCTTTCTTCGCCCTCACTTGACCAGCGTAGCAATTCGTTTCGTTGACCATCAAGTCAACGACTTTATTAGTTGAAATAGAGATGAAAAGCATCCGATTTAGATACCTCATCGGGCACATGTTGAGGAGAGTCCATGCGCGAATTTAGAGCGAATTCAGAAGTTACCGATCGAAGTAGACACGCTGCTGCGTGATTTCGATTGCACACGCTGGCCCAGAAATGGCTGAGCTCGATCCTGATGAAGAGCGAATCTTTGAAATATTGTTCGATTCTGACTCGGAAGAATTCCATGGCTTCACAGAGGAAGATTTGGTCGAGTTTGCCACAGCAACCATGAGTGGTCATACGCAGACGGAATCTTGGAGTGGGCTGGTTCAACTTCGATTTCGTCAGCAGTCACTCAGTCACTGTCAGTCTGTGGCAAACTCGACCAAATCTTCCTCTGTGAAGCCATGGAATTCTTCTTCCGAGTCAGAATCGAACAATATTTCAAAGATTCGCTCTTCATCAGGATCGAGCTCAGCCATTTCTGGGCCAGCGTGCGCAGTCGAAATCGCGCAGCAGCGTGTCTACCTCGATCGGTAACTTCTAAATTCGCTCTAAATTCGCGCACTTGCAGTGAAAAAATATGGCGACTGTTATTATGAAAGCGAGGCTCTTCTGCGCAGTCTCCATGCGTAGAGAGCTCTCACAATCCCAAGATTCATAGCAAACGGCGCCAGATTCAAACATGCCTATCTGTCTGTCGACTGTATCCGCCGACGGCTGTGAGGGGAGGTAACTACGTCGGCGGTTATGACCGCCGACGGCGCGCAGAGGGTTAATAGTTTTTTTAGTTTTTGTCTTCAGAAGAACTCGGTGAGATTTCTGTGGTTGATCTTGGTAACAAGGTTTCTGCTGAGAGTCCACACCCAACTTCACAGATGTCTCATCTACAGTGGACTTTCTAGTGCTGAGTTATACGTACTGATCTGCATGCACTGACACTCATCATTGTTCGCTTTTAAAGGTCTATAATGCACTTTCGCCCACCAAACCCAGATTGAAATTCATGCCACATTCTTTTGGGATCTCACCTTGGAAATGAACACCTAACCTGGGTTGTAGATAGTCCACATTTGTAATGCTACAATAAGTGCTGTTTTTATGTTACTGCCAAAGCGGTGTTCCCTCTCATGCAAAAAGAGCAGCATAGCTGGGGACACATCTTCCAATGCCCCAGTTCTCAGTGCTGGGCCCAGAGCTAACACTTCTGTAGGCCGTGTTCAAGGAACTTTGTGGGAATTTTTCAAACTGGATCGGTTTTTGTCCAGTATAAGTACATTGTTGTTGGGAAGGAAAGAGTGCAATGACATTCAGATAAGGAATCTCAAAAGCTCTTTGCTTTGTGGTTCAGAATGGATGGGCATTGTCAAAGCAATGCTTTGATTTAGGAATGTACTCTGAATATTGTAATGAGGTGATTACAATTTTCCCCATGCCATGGGCAGACCTGGGTACCCGTACGAATTTTGCGTATTAATACGCGAGAAAAAATGGAATACGAAAATTACGCATGCCTCTGAAAAAATACGCTGAAAAAATGCAGCTTTTGCGTATTCGTAATTGTGCAATTTCGCGCAATAAAGTCCACGTCTGGCCTGTATCCAGAACGGCGATTTATCTTTTTCACACTTGATTTATCCCTTAACCTCTGGTTATCTTGATCGGTGAGATAAGGTACGCTCGTCAGAGGATCCTAGGTTGCGCTTGCTATATATACTGGTTTCCAGCCAAGGGAGAGCGGAACAGACAGTTGGAATCGTCTGTGTTTACTTTAGAGATAAATCGGGGTTAAAAAACTCGCCGTTCTGGATACAGGCCCTGTTTCCGTTACAGTTTGAGTGGCACACACAGTCTGCGTCTGTGCGAGAACGCTCAAGGTCATCATGAGTAGAGTAGAGTAGATTCTTCTGCTTGCTTAGGCGTCCAGGGCCTGTCGCTGATTCTCGTGGCTCTCTGGCTGTATTTTCATTGTTCTTATGGATACTGGTCTTTTGACCATGCTTAGTCTAGACCTGAGGCGTGTTCAGAAGGCGCAGAGTACTCGGTGAGTCGTCGCGAACTGAGCACCGCTTGCGCCGTGAAACGGCTTGTTCAGGACGCGTAGCGCTGCAAAGCGCTGCATGTGATTCGGCGCTTTGCAGCGCTGCGCCTCCTGAACAAGCCACTGTTCAGGAGGGAAGCTTGGCGAGAACACACGCGAGTACACGCGTGAGATCGCCTCCTGAACACACCTCTAGTCTCTCTCTCTCTCTCTCTCTCTCTCTCTCTCTCTCTCTCTCTCTCTCTCTCTCTCTCTCTCTCTTCTCTGTCTCTATCTCTGTCTGTCTGTCTGTCTCTCTCTCTCTCTCTCTCTCTCTCTCTCTCTCTCTCACTCTCTCTCTCTCTCTCTCTCTCTCTCTCTCTCTCTCTCTCTCTCTCTCTCTCTCTCTCTCTCTTTCTCTCTCTTTCTCTCTTTCTCTCTCACCTTCCCTCTGTGTGTGTGTGTATTTGTGTGTGTGTGTGTGTGTGTATTTCTTGGTTGTTTTATCCAACATGCATTGTACTGAAAACAGAGCTGCCAACCCACCATCATGCCAAAGAGTAGCATCCAGAGCTTTTTGGAGTAGCATTTAAGAAATAGGCGTAGCACACATGTGCACATAAGACGGAAAATGGCGATGTTTGAGCAGGCGCGAAGCGCTGAGCCGACAGCGTGGTGGGGTGGGTGGGGGGTGGCTGTGAAGGCGCTGAGCGCTGAACCGACAGCGTGAAGCGGAGAGGGGGGGGGTTTCTACGTGACAGTCAAAAGTTCAGTTCGAGGCTTTGAAACATCGTAGTTTTTCCCGGAGCATCGTAGCAAGCATGTCAAAATCGTAGCATGCTACGCCTAAATTGTAGCACTTGGCAGCTCTGTGAAAATCATAGGCTTGATCACTTCAAGTTCCTGGAGGATATATGGTAAGCAAATTATTTTGGAAGAGGTTCCGTAGCCGTGTGTAACTTATAATCTTTGGTGGGTCAAGGGGGAAGTAACTCTTCACTTGCATTGCCATTTCATTTTTTTTTTGTCTCGCTGACTGACTGCGGAGTATAATGTGTGCAAACCAAAAGCTGCATTTTTTTAATTGTCGGTCTGCGCAAAAAATACGCACAGTTTTTAAAAAATATGCATATCTGAACCAGTGAGTACGCAGATGTAAAATTTGGGGTACCCAGGTCTGCATGGGTGTCTACCATGATTCTCGTGGCTGTTCTCTCTTCATGTAGATGAAAGACCAGTTGGAAAGGGATGCATTTTCTTTCAACTACTAGAAATTATCAATACCTGAACTAATTATTTTTTATTGCATTGTAGCAATGAAGTAATAATTTTGTGTCAGGTTCTGTTTTAGCACTCATGTGTTGTTTCCAATTCAGATAGCAGATGTGCATAAAATTCCATTGTAACTGAAATGAGAAAACTGTTTATGAAATTGATGGAGGATCAGGGCAGCAGTTAAATAGTGTTAGAGTGTTATAGAATGATAATCTCCTTTTTTTTATAAATATTATTTTGCCTATTCAGGATAGGACTTTATGTATGTATATGTGTGTATGAATATATATGTGTGTGTGTGTGTGTGTGTGTGTATACTGCAAGAATAAACCATGTTTTTTTAAAGGCTGGAAGAATTAAGTAGTCCATACAATTTTGGACAAATGTCAAGGCTTGCAGCTTGGACCTCGCCTGCAGGGAGAAACATGCAGCCTTCAAGTCCTATGGGCTGGTTGTGAGCTGTGTGGCCAGTCTCTGCCTTCTTGTAGGCTGCCCAGGCTGCTTGCTGAATTTATTGCCAATTCCCTTGGCTATTAGTGGCACTTGGTAGGCCAAAAGACATGCACAGGCCACTAGACTTGTGACACACTGGGTGTTCTTCTTGAGACAAGATCAAATTGGGTATGTGATCAAAATAAAGGCTGTGGTTGGATTAGCTTCAGAGGTGGTTTAAGAGTGTGTATTTGTGCTCTGAAAATATTTCCTTCTGGAATTTTATACAGGTTGGAGTGTAACTCCATTATTGAAACCCTGCTTTTTGGAGTATGGTTTTATCTTTGAAGGTTGATTTACTTAATGCAGCTGGCCTGCTTGCTTTCTCCAGTGAAGACCAAAAAGTTGAGAGTGTTTGCAGGCTGTACCATCAGTGTAAACTAGTTTAATTGCTTGCTGTATGAGCATTCTGAGCCAAGCTGGAAATGTTTGCTTTCAAAAGAAAATATCTGGGCAGTGCTGAGTTGTTGGGTCCCAATGAAACTGACTTTTGGTGACTACTATGCATGTAGTTCATCACAAATTTGACATCTTCAATTCATGTCTTACCCAATACCACTCAGTGGGAAGTCATTGCTTTTGCCAACCTGTCCTTGTTGATGCAAAAGGCTTTGCTCACATGGCAAAATTGGCTGCGGTTTTTACTAAGAAACCTGACTGAAACGGTTTGTGAATAATGAGCATCTTGTAAACGTGGTTTCATAAGAAGAGGAATGCATAGTTATCCTGCCCCAACTTGCAAGTTGCTGAGACTGGGACATTTGGGTAGAGAAGGTTGGAATGAAACTGCCCCAACTTGCAAGTTGCTGAAACTGGGACATTTGGGTAGAGAAGGTTGGAGTGAAACTGCCCCAACTTGCAAGTTGCTGAGACTGGAACATTTGGGTAGAGAAGGTTGGAATGAAACTGCCCCAACTTGCAAGTTGCAGAGACTGGGACATTTGGGTAGAGAAGGTTGGAATGAAACTGCCCCAACTTGCAAGTTGCTGAAACTGGGACATTTGGGTAGAGAAGGTTGGAGTGAAACTGCCCCAACTTGCAAGTTGCTGAGACTGGAACATTTGGGTAGAGAAGGTTGGAATGAAACTGCCCCAACTTGCAAGTTGCTGAGACTGGGACATTTGGGTAGAGAAGGTTGGAATGAAACTGCCCCAACTTGCAAGTTGCTGAGACTGGGACATTTGGGTAGAGAAGGTTGGAGTGGAGCTGCCCCAACTTGCAAGTTGCTGAGACTGGAACATTTGGGTAGAGAAGGTTGGAATGAAACTGCCCCAACTTGCAAGTTGCTGAGACTGGGACATTTGGGTAGAGAAGGTTGGAGTGGAGCTGCCCCAACTTGCAAGTTGCTGAGACTGGGACATTTGGGTAGAGAAGGTTGGAGTGAAGCCCCCTCCTCTTGCAGGTGAGCTGCTGTGCTTTTGAATGGAAATTGATTATAGCCATCTTTCTTTTTGCATGCCAAACACCATAAGGAGACTCAGCATGGTTATTTATGAATCAGTCTGCCGTGACTGAGAACATTGTAAAAGGGTATTGAATACTCGAGACTGTTTTTAGTAATGATCATGCTATTTTATCCATCTGCATGCTTAAATTATTTGCCTTTACAGGAAAAATATGAAGTGTTTTACAAAATGATCAATGATGGTATATTTTTCCAGTTCCATGTAGCACTTTTGCTACAGATTTCATAATAATTGGAGATGATTTTGTGTGAGTCAAGTTGCTGTAGCAGTGTACAGTGTTGTAAAGTGTCCAGGACTGAATTTTCTGTATATTGGAATTGATACCATTTCTGATTTCTTCAAACCCAATGTGTTCATATGCAGCAGTGGACTATATGTTACCTGTGTGTTTCAGCGATGAGAACTCTTGACTGCTCTGCTGAAAGTGTAGTGTTTTCATGGTGTCCTGACTGTTCCACTGTAGTTGTGTGAATGAAATGTACTTTTTCAAGGCCATATACCTTGATATCTTGATCTGCCTGATGCCCTTTGTCTGTGTTCATTTGTAGCCAAGGCATCTGCTATTGCCAAGCATAGCCCTTGACCCATTTCCATTGTGAATATGTGCCTGCGCATGTTGCTGCTTGTACAACAGTGAGCCTGAAGTGGTGAATGGCCTGCTGTGCATGTGCTGGTAGAATATGGACTCTTCCTACATGTAGATCTGTTTGAAGTTGTTTTTAAAGACAGCAATTTTCACATATTGAATCTCTTTCAGTCCTCAATTGTCTGTTCCCATCACATTTGTGAATGGATAATGACCATATCATATGTATGTGTACATTGACTTTCTACTTTATTGCTAGATGAATGACCTAGACGATGTGGCAATCATGACGTTAGGGCATGTTGGTCCACCACCTGAAATGTTACAATTAAAATTGGCCAAAAAGTGAAGTCTTTGAATTGTATGTTTTTTGGTTATGATTTTGTCGTTTAGAAAGTATGTTATAATGCTACTTACAAACTTGAATGGAAATAAGTTTGCCGCTCTACGTATTGGGAAATTTTAAAAGTATATGTAATGCAAACAGACAAACAACCAACATTAATGGTGTTGAAGACACACTTTGTCATAATCCGGACCAGTGGCTAATGCAACTTGTGTAAAACTAATGCCACTCTTAAAGGGTGGAGCTGGGGGAGTTTACAACCAGCTTTGTAGTGCAGGTACATGGAGGGGCTGTGGATGGAGGAAGACCAAAAGGTGCTGAATTGCCATCTTTCACCTGTACCCACCTCGGCATGATGTCCACTGATGGAACAGGTTCCCATGCCCACAGCTTGTAAGTGATGCAGCTGAGCGCCCTCACGGTGTGAAGCCTGCTGATTGCAGCAGAGGAGATGGGGCACCACGTTCCTTGAGCATCACGGACATTACTGCAAACATGACATTCAGCCGCAGCCGCTGGGTGCTCCCCTCATCAGCTGAACCTTGAGCAGCGGGGGTTTCTCTGCCCCAAGCAGCCAAGAAGACTACTGGGGAACATCAGAACATGATCAGATTATTTACATCCAATTATGCGCTCAAGCACAAGCAACGACAAACTTGTGTCCGCAGTATAGTACCTGTGCTGATTATACACAAGCAGAGGCTTCGATCTCGAGTTGCTCCTGGTGCAAATACAGCAGTTCCACATCCTTGAGCAGTTTGCAGTATCTCCAGACTGTTATAGCTCAACACGACATTTTGCACGTCAAAACTCAAGGGGTGGATTTCCCAGGCTCTGGATATGCAATCCAAAGCGATTCGAAGGGCAGTTCCGTTATCAATTTTAATTAAGTGATGGCAGTAATTCTATAGGAGTTGGTGGTATCAACATTTACACAAAAAAGTAGGCAATGTCTGGTTTCGAAAACTGATGTTATAAGAACTGCCTGATTAAACACCACATATGATTACAGCGATCATTTTAAAAGAAAGACCGAAAATGTCTTATGGAATGCTTATCCACAGTCCTGAGAAACCCGTCCTCTGCCAAACTTGGCTAGCCCGGTGACCCTAACGATGCTGACGTTGAGGATCATTACGCCCACTGAGCAAGCTGTCAGCAGTCGGTCATTGAGCCAAATGCTCTGTTGTGCACACACATCTGAAAGTGTCTCTTCAACACGCATGCAGCTCCTGCATTGGAGATTCAGAATGCCGGTGTCACGGATTATATGTGGATGCGGACTAGATGTGGTACCTATTAATAGTCATGCGGGATTTCGTCGGCTCCGCCAATCACGGAGACGATAACGACTCTACTTAGGCCTAGCTCTTTTCCCACATTTATGAGAATTTTCGTACTTTTCTATTCGCTTTGGAGAGTGTCATATCTGGATGAAAAATAAGTACATTACGAAAGAAACGTTTTAGGACGAGTAGTGTCACATTTTCTGTCAGTTACGAGCTCGTAGGTGGCTGCTGACTGCGATATTATAAATATGGCTGCATTTTCACGGAATCCCAGGAATCCGCGAACCTGGAAGCATGTTGTTTTCCCAAACTCTTATGTATGCTTCCAAGTTGTTTGCCACTACATCAAACTGCAAATTCAGTGGTACTGTGCGCTCTATAGAATCGACCCTTGTGCACTCGCTCTCTATGTTCCGTGAAACTGAGATATTGGACCGTTGTGTATATTTTACGATTTTATGGAATCAGTGAAGTAATAGATGAAGCCCTCTGGCTCTGGTCAAAAATCTTTCAAGGTACACATGGAGATTTGCTAACTTGGTCGATGTTTCGAGTCGTATGTTGTTACGTGTTCAGCCTTTAGAATTACTCGGTATAACACTACCTGTGAAAGTGTTTGCAGTTGTTCATCACGACAAATTGTCACACTAGTCTAGCGTACACTGAGAGTGCAACCAGCCACACGTTTTATTCCATGATATACATGTATATTTAATTAAAGCAGGATTTTTGGCTATCCAGGCCTGACGCTACGAAGTTTGGTTCATTTTATTGGCTGGTAGCGATTTCTGAGTGCCGAACCATACGACAATGTCTTCAATAGTTTGACGTCATCAACTTCGTGATTAAACTGATTTTCAATAAAATGTATCGTTGTGGTCGTAATTCCAAAACGAGACACCATATTGCCTCCAAAATACATTGGATTCTTATTTGGGAGAATCCTTGACCTTCCACCAATTTTCATTAGGATCCGTTTTTATCGGTTTGAGTTATTTTGCTGAATAAGTAATTAACTAACAAACCTAGGGTTTAAAAAAAAAGTATTGACATAAAAACATCTTACTACAAAACCTGAAGCCATCTTGAAGTTATCTTTCCAATGACACATACTTTATATAACATATATATATTTTAGCAACACAATTACAGATTCCTTGATATATTTCATATAAGATGAGGAAAAACAAATTGCAGCATGATTATGCAGTCACTTCTTGTAATCTGTGTATACTATCATCATGTTATGTATAGTGGAATTTAATAATGGTTTGCTTAAAATTCTTTTTTCATAAAATTGCTGAAATGTCAGCTCCAAATTCCTATTGGCCCCTTGACAGAAACATTTTTATCATCAGTATACTCGTCTCATGCACACACACACACACACACACACACATACAGAGGAAAGCACAGTCACATTCAGACACACTCCTATGCACACACAGTAACATACACACAGGGTTCGTACAGGTCATGGAAAACCTGGAAAGTCATGGAATTTGATTTTTCATTTTCCAGGCCTGGAAAGTCATGGAATTTCAACTTAGGTCATGAAGAGTCATGGAATTTAAAAAAGAAAAAAAGACGTTTTCTAGGCTGTGCTTCGCGCGATACTCTCAATCTAATTTTAAACGCTGAGCACGTCAGGAAAACTGCTTCCTGATTGGTTCTTTGGCTAGGTGACCTCGTTTCATTTCCACGCCGGTCCGGTCAGTTGGTTCAAACGAGGACAGAGTGAAAAGAGCTTGTTTTGTTTGTGGTGCAGTGTTTCTTTGAGAATCAGATTATCATCATGCCTGGAAAGTGTCGCTTTCAAGACTCTTGGACAGGAGACCCTGAATACCGTGAGTGGGTCATGCGAGCGAGAGTGGATGGGATGGCAAAGTGCCGATTTTGTGAAAAAGACTTTGATGTATCCAACATGGGAGCGGCAGCGTTGAAAAGCCACATGAAAGGTGTCGCGCACCAGGCGCGTGCTAAAAAACACCAAGAAGAAAAGAGCAAACGTCAAACACGAATATCTGATTTTGTTCAAACTGCAAAAAATGCTGAGACAGAGAGTGCTTCAAAGGTGGTGGTTCCAGCTGGCGCTGCTACGCCGGTCGAAACTAGGCCTGCACCCACTGGCAGTGGCAGTAGATCTACTGGGATTGACACTTTCTTGACAACAGAGGACACACTGAAAGCAGAAATTTTGTGGGCTTTGAAAATGGTCATCTCCCACTTCTCATTCTCCAGGACCAAAGGAATGAACGAGCTGTTCCGTCGCATGTTTCCCGACAGTGTCATCGCCTCCAAGTTTGCCTTGAGTGAAAGCAAAGCCCGGTACTTGACAACTTTTGGTCTGGGGCCACATTTCTTAGACATGCTCAAGGCAAAGGCCCGGTCTTCTGATTCTCTGGTGCTGTTCTTTGATGAGTCCCTGAATGCTGAACTTCAGAAGAAACAGCTGGATATCCATGTCCAATTT
>JAWQFJ010001818.1:102500-114941 GCA_034096865.1 Theodoxus fluviatilis | reverse complement strand
AAAGTTCGTTCGTTCGTTCTGTCTGTCCTGACTTAAGCGCAACAACTTGGTACTGGTAGTCTGTTGGCTTGGCCTAATGGCAGTGAATCGATAATAAACTTGGCAGAAATAGACCTTAAGTATCCTAAAATGTACAAGACCACTCAAATTTCATGAACTATCATCCATTTTTATACAATTTACAGTGCAAAATATGAAGCGAGGGAGTTTACAGAAAAGAACGTTATAATTCCTTTACAAACACGTAGTAACGTCAGTTGCCAAATGAATGGCTCAGATGGTAAAGCGCTGGACAATTGTAACGTTAGGTCATGCGTGAACGGATTCGAATCCGCGCTGAAACTTTTTTCGAACCCGACCTGTTTTTTGTGTTTTTGTGTGTGTTCCCCCCCCCCCCCCCCCCCCCCTCTTTTCTCAAGAGATTGCGGGTTCGAACCCAATCTTTTTTTGTTGTTGTGCCGAAACCTGGAGGTTCAGCGCCAGCGGTTTTTATAAGCATGTAGCATTAAACATGTATTGTTTGGCATTGAATATCATAAGATTTCATCTATTATTAGACATATAATCTCTTTTTAAATTATTGGATATCTATTAATAGTGATCAAAAGAGTGTGACGTTGGTAATATTACTTCACATTCCCAAAACAAGTGTTCCAATGTTCCTGGACTGCACAAACAAAATCCACATTAAAATTATGATACTTTTTTCATTCTGAGAAGGTGTTGGTTGAAATTATACGATGTAAAAATTTTGGCTGAAAGTTTTTCAATCTAGTATCTGTTGTGAATCTTGTTATTAGTGTATATGCATACTCCCAATTTATTTCAATGTCTTCAACTAACCTTTTTCGTCTTTCTTGTGATCTTATGCATTAAAAATTGTCGTCATTAAAAAGATTTGATAAAAAAGCGAGTGCACTTTGATATCTCAGCGATTTAATAAGAGGCTCCATCTCATGTTAACTTTGCTTATTCGCAATTTTTCCATCCATGCTGAAGGAATGGCATGTTTTACCAGGTGATATGTGAAACAGTCTTCTGTATCAAGAACGTGCTTTTCCTTGAGCTCGTCAAAAGGAAATATTTCATTTTCTATTATAACGTATTTAATTTGTACTATTCTATTTATTTGTCCATTTTCGACATTCGATTGGAGCATTACTTTGTTTTACGTGTGAGTTTTATCATATTGACTGTTCAAGGATATTGTCACATTAACTTTTTGTCACAGCAATTTTGCTCCAACGTTTTAATACATCAAATAGAACGTTATTTTTAAATATATATATATTTCTTTAACTGATCTTCCTTTTAAGCGCTGAATTAAAGTATATGTCACCTCCACTCTTTTTATGTCGTGCCTCGCGGTGATTTTCCATTCCTATTTATTGTTATCATTTAGTTCAGTTCAGTCTCTTAACCCTGAGATGGGTTGTTGAGACACCACTGATGACTTTCGGACAATCTTCCTCCATCGATCTCTATCCTCTGTGGCTCCCTGTGAGTCAGCAAATGTCAAGCCTGTCCACTCTTTGATGTTGTCTTATCACCTCTTTCTCTGCCTGTCTCTCCTTCTCCCACCTGGTACGGTACCTTGCAGGATGGTCTTGGCCAGCCCACTGCCTCTTGACACGTGACCGTACCACTTCAGCTTTCTGTTTTTCACGATTGAGAGCAGGTCTTCGTACTGTCCAATTGCTCTCCTGATCCTGTTGCTGACTTCCTCATTCGTGACATGGTCTTTATATGAGATGTTCAAAATCTTGCGGTAGCATCTCATTTCCAGGGCTTGTATCCGTCTCTGTAGTTCAGATGTGAGTGGCCAGGCCTCGCATGCATACAAGAATACGGAGATGGCCAGCGTGCGCATGAGCCTGATCTTCGACGCGAGAGTGATATTTCTGTCACGCCATATTGGCTTCAACTTTGCCAATGCTGCTCTTGTTTGTGCTATCCTGGACAGTATCTCTTGTTTGGACCCTTCATCATTCACGATAGATCCCAGGTATTTGAAGTTGTTCACAGCTTCCAGTTTTTGGCCCTTCACTTTGATTTCCATTTTGAAGCCCCGAGGATTGTTCGTCATCACCTTGGTCTTCTCGGCGCTGATCTCCATGCCATATGCCTGTGAGGTCTTGTCCAGGTGCTCGACAAGACTAGTCAGCTTCTCTTCACTTCCTGCTAATCCATCAATGTCATAGCAAAACGTAAGTTGGTGCTCTTTCTGCCACAGATGCTGATCGATACTTCGCGGTCTGCTAGGGCATCAGTCGTTAATCTAATCCAGTTAATCTAATTCAGTTCTAATCCTAATAACCATCTAATCCAGTTTGCTTTTATAGCAGTAATGAATATTTTTAGATGAACCTCCTTAAGACACCCCCACCCCTCCACCCCTACACCCCTTCTTCGCACTCTGAATAAATACTCTCCTTGCTATTTTGTCGGATTATTGCTCCATAAGAAAGAAAAAAGATATTTAATGATTGCTTTCAAAGTCTTTTCCGGTTGGTCTGGGAGGATTGTTAGAGAATATATAAGGAGTGCTGACATATCTATTACCGTTATTTTTCCTTTAACAGAATAAGTGTTAAATTTCATCTTTTCCGTCTTTGTAGTAATGAGATAGTTTCTTTAACTCTGTTTTCAATGTTCAATTCATTCATATTCGTTCATCATTCGTAAAATGTATTCCCAGAGTAGTGACTCCCTTAGAGGTCCATGTAAAGTTCTTTTCTGATGAGAATTCAATGGCAGTATTTTTCAGTGACCCTATGCTGAGTATTGCATTCCTTCCTTAGTTTACTTTCGGCCTGATACTCGGCCAAGGTAGGCAAACAGTTTACAAGCACCAGCAACGTCTCTTTCTGTTCCATATGGGAATACATTCGCTTCATCAGCATAAGCTGTGAACTTCACTACAGTGTCAACGAGTAGAAATCCTTTAATACTCTCACTTTTTCTGATTAAAATAGAGAGACCCTCAATCATAATGTTAAATATATATATATATATATATATATATATATATATATATATATATATATATATATAGAGAGAGAGAGAGAGAGAGAGAGAGAGAGAGAGAGAGAGAGAGAGAGAGAGAGAGAGAGAGAGAGAGAGAGAGAGAGAGGGCAGCCCTGTCTTGTTCCGGAAGCTAGCTTTAAAACAATGGATAGACAGGCATCCATTGTTGATTAAGCAGCTATTTGCATGTGAATAAAACAGTTCAATCCACTGTAATACGTTTCCTCGAACACTGAGATATACTAATGTGCTAAACGTGTATGTGTGATTTATACTGTTGACTGCAAGTCAATGAACACTATTAGACCTTTCAAGGGTTTATCACTGGTTTACGAGATCACATCATGCATTAATCTAATTTTTCACCCCATTTTTCCTTTCTCACATGAACCCAGTTTGTGAGTTGAGTATAATGGCAGGCAGCACTTTTAAAATTTTGTTTTTTATTCTAGGCATATCGCTGCATCTATTTCTTCATTCAAGGACGATTTGTTGAACCACGCATTACTAAGACGTCCTAATGTACTGACGCTGCGAGGCCTTGAAGCATGCAGACCTTGAACTAAGTATTTTGTGTCGTGTACTCGATACTTCTCGAATTGCGCACAATCCTGACATGCTTTATAGGGCGTGACAAGTTCCGGCATGATGCGCTTTATGGGACTCTACGGAAAAGTCATTATTAATTAGACCTCAGAACAGGGAAGACGTCTCAAGACGGGCTTCTTGAAACCAAAAAATTGAGTTTGCGAAAAGGTTTTTCAGTGACCAATTCCGTATCAGGTTCTAGGGCTTCTCTGAATGACCGCTGTGCGTAGCATTCTCTCTGCGATGAATTTTTTGGTCGTGTCGTAGTTGAAGTTTTAGCAGTGACTTTCTTGTATCATATCCAGGAAGAGCACAATGTAAGGGGAACATTTGTGTCCTTGGGAAGAGTATTATCCAACGGCGAGGCGCCTCCACATGTAGAACAGAATCTACGAATTGATTACATTGGAGCTGTCTCAATTACTGACCTGGCTTTACTGGGCACATTGCCTTTGTCTCAAAAGCAAATAGCAATCTTCCTTAGACAAGAAGCTCTGTCAGTTTGGAATCTTGTTGTTGAGAGGGATATTTCTGTGATCCTTCACAGACACCAGGGAGCCTTTTCAAGAAGCGCGGTCCGCTCCTCTCCCCTGTTGACTTTCCGAAGATCCATATAGGCCGTGCCGCTTGCCCCGGGAATGGCACTCCCGCCGTGGATGAAACTTGTCGTCCAACTCCATTCTCCCTTTGATCCCCAGCGACGGCTGCATGGGGTCTTTGCTTGAGGAGGGCGGATTCGTCACTTTTGCTTTGTCTCCTGCTGACATTGGGTTCCAAGTAACCTTTGGCTGTAGATTAAGGTCGGGTCGAAGCTGCCTAACCGGCCCCCATCATTATCTGTAACAAGGACATGGCCTTCAGAGACACGGCAGCTCTAGTCACTATCAAACACTGTACATAAAGAAGACGTGGAACTTGCGAAGAAAATGCGAAAAAGTGTTTGTGGGTTATCGTCCCTAGTCACATGCTGGCGGCGAAAACAAAATGGCCGATCGCGTGCGAGGCGGTGGTGATTTTTGCTCGGCTCTTGGTTGCAAGAACGCCCGTTACAAACAGAGCTGCTTCGGGAAAACTTTCCACAAGTTCCCTAAAGAAGAAAAAAGGTGGGTTGTGCAGTGATTATTTCATCAGGTTTACCTTCTTCAGAATGAGAATGCAATGGCTCGAGTCAACTAACTCAGTAGACTAGATCTACAGCGTCAGCGAGTACTTACGACTGTGAGTGTGAGTCAGCAGTCAGTACAAAACAACAGTTTACACTTGATGACAAACTACCCGTGGGCATATTTGCTGAATCCTTTATCAAACCTTGCTTACGGGAAAACTACAGTACAAAGGTACATCACTCATCCGTTTTGCGTTTAGGCAGAGCGTTAGATTTAGAATGGATGCCATTTCACAAGCTGACAAGGCGATTCCTTTCAATCATAATCATGCCCGTGTGATCAGATTGTCAATGATTGTGATCACAATTACGTACGTACACAATGAAATAACACAATTTTGCAAAGCATGTTTTTATCTTCTCCTGTTTGTACTGGTGTATCCGTAAGCGATTTTGGGCTGGGGGTGTTTCTTGGGCAAGCTAGAATTTTTCGGTTTCGAAGACAAGTCGGAACTCTATTGTTGGCCCTAAATCCTCTCTCTCAGTGACCATTGTGATTTATATATAATTTTTTTCTTTCTTCTTGCAGACTGAAGATCTGATTTAGCTTTTTTTGTCTTTCCTTTTTGCTTAGTTTAACAATAACACAGTTGTTTTTATTGTCAAACTAGGTGCAGAATATGGATGCAATTCACAAGGCGAGAGGATTTTGAAAAGCTGCAGCCAGCTGATGTTCAAGACTATTTTGTTTTGTTTTGTCTAAGCAATGACTAACTAACTTTCTTTAGGGTCTGACATCGTATATACTATACAATTTTTGGGGTATTAACTAAATACATGTATACAGTTTTTGATTCCTTTTATACTATTTCACAAATTAGCCGCCCCCCCCCCCCTTTTTTTTTAGTCTGCCCTAGGGGCGGGAGATCTCCTAATTTCGGTTTCTAGGGTCACCTTATGCTTCCCCCATGAGCTGAGAACTTAATTTAAAATGGGCCTCGATTTTATTTATTTGTATTTTGTAATTGTGCCTTTGTCCAGTCACATGATTTCACTTTGTACTTAAAAACTTGGCACTGTCATCATTTATTGCTATTTATTGTTCAGTTGTGCAGTATTTATTGCTATTGGGCATCAGTTGTTCTGTTGCCCTCTTTCGAATGAGCCATGCATGCATTATGGATGTGTTTAGCGAATTGGGATACCTCAAGCAATGTAAAAAAGAAACAATGTGAAGCAAACATATAGCACCAAATAAAATAACCGAATCAGAATGGAAACTTCTTCAGTGTATGTGTGTGTGTGTGTGTGTGTGTGTGTGTGTGTGTGTGTTTGCTGTTTTAAATACCGAAAATGTGAAAATAAAGCAAGTCACAACATGAGAAAGATCGACTGTACTAGTCATAACAAAGCAGGAGACGGCCTGGTCAGCATGCAGCAAAGGGGAATAACTCATATTTAGCCATTCTCATTTCTAAGCATGCCCAATGAGGAAGTTATCCTTCTTCCCATTGTAGTTTCTTTGGAAGGAGTACTTGGTTAACCTATAATCTTTGCTTGAACTTGAAAAATTCTATGAGGTAGGCTGTGTAGCCTTTACATAGTTCCTAGTGCTAGACTTGCATGCGTGGCGGCTAGTATGCAGTCTAGGTGCAGCAGGTTGGGTTACACATAGTACTCATTAGTAGGGCTGTCTTTCCAGAAGTAGTCTAACCTAGTCTTGAATTTGTCGACAGTGTTTGCTGATACGGTGTCTTCAGGAAGACTGTTCCAGGTGTTGACGACTCTCAGAGAGAAGTAGCTGACTCTCACGTTTAGTCTGCATTGGTCTTTGGGGAGTTTGAGAGAGTGGCCTCTGGTTTCTCTGTTGTTGGTTGGCTCAAAGCGAGGTCTGTCTGCTTTTCTTATGTATGTAGAAGCAGATCGAGGATGATAATGATAATGACGAGTGATGATGAATGATGGTGGTGTACTTTGTGTACTTATGTATGTAGAAGAAGATGAAGAAGAGGAGGAGGAGGAAGAAGAAATATGAAGAAGAAAGGAAAAAAGAACATGAATATGATGATAATATCTAATGATAATGACGAGTGATGATGAGTGATGGTGGTGTACTTTGTGCACTATTTTTTTGAATGCTTTTATGTGTTATTTCAATTATGTGACAATAAATAATTGCTTTCAGATTTTTCCCCTGCTTTTTTCTGCATGCCTACGTGAAAACATAAACTTCAACCAGAATGAATTCAAAACATACAAACATCCACACATATAAATGAATATTTTTCACTCTAGCTATTACTATATTCCAATAACAAAATCTCTGGTTTCCGCAGGTTTCCGTACGTTTCCGCATGTTTACCGGTTACGGTAAGGAACAGATCATAACTGTTTTTCAGTTAAACATTTGTACACAATGCTGGTAAATAGACTATATTCGTAGTCATAGAACCAAAAAAAGCCTGTTTTGCATGTGGCTGCACGCGCAATTTAACTGTGAACACTTTTTTATCTGTATCAATGAACACTTTTCTACCACAGTTAATTTATTCACCTTCAAACTCCCAGCATTTTTTTTTTGTCTTCGGAAATCCGGCGGTCCGTCTTTTACCCACAGAAATACACAGCTATCAACTTCGACAGAAATACATAGCTATCAACTTCGACAGAAATACATAGAATAGAATAGAATAGAATTCTTCGGCTTGCTTAGGCGTCCAGGGCCTATCGCCGATTCTGGTAGTTCTCTGGCTGTATTTTTATTGTTCTTAACTGCGACAGTAAAATACATAGTTATCAACTTCGACAGAAATACATAGCTATCAACTTCGACAGAAATACATAGCTATCAACTTCGACAGAAATACATAACTATCAACTTCGACAGAAATACATAGCTATCAACTTCGACAGAAATACATAGCTATCAACTTCGACAGAAATACATAGCTATCAACTTCGACAGAAATACATAGCTATCAACTTCGACAGAAATACATAGCTATCAACTTCGACAGAAATACATAGCTATCAACTTCGACAGAAATACATAGCTATCAACTTCGACAGAAATACATAGCTATCAACTTCGACAGAAATACATAGCTATCAACTTCGACAAAAGACCGTAAGTACGATTCTCCTTCCCTAAAATGAGAGGTTATTTTCTCCGAAATCCCCCGAAATCTACCGAAATCCCTCGAAATCTACCGAAATCCCTCGAAATCTACCGAAATCCCCCGAAATCTACCGAAATCCCCCGAAATCTCCTGAAATCCGACAAAATTCCCCAACCACAATCTCTCATTCAAAATAGGTAATTGTCTAAGGCGGTTAAGGCAGATTATGAACTGCTATTCATGTAAAGAAATATTCACGTGAAGCGACTTTAATTGTGAGTCTTGTACTGTGCTAAAAATTATAAAATAATGCTTAAGTAAAGTCAAGAATGTTTCTTTTGACGTTAACTCCTTCGTTCACACTCATACTCCTTCTTACTTCTCCAAAGATCTTGTCATCTTACTCTTTAACTCTCGCACACAGCTCATCTGATCCCTCCCTCCCTGTCCCTCCCTCCCTCCCTCTCCCTCCCTCCCTCCCTCCCTCCCTCCCTGTCCCTCCCTCCCTGTCCCTCCCTCCCTCCCTCCCTCCCTCCCTCCCTCCCTCCCTCCCCCCCCCCCTCCCCCTCCCTCTCTCTTCTCTCTCTCCTCTCTCTCTCTCTCTCTCTCTCTCTCTCTCTCTCTCTCTCTCTCTCTCTCTCTCTCTCTCCACTCTTGAAACATCACTGAGTCAAACATACATCTTCAATCCATGTTTTCAAAATCAGTTCAAGAAATTTCACTAGGGGAAAGTGATTGAATGATATTAATACTTTGCTTAACATAGTGTGACAAGTTTTTGCTTAAAAACTGCTCTGGCAACTTTAATCTTATTTCCCATATGTCATCCTGGTAGACCATGAGTCAAATAGCCTTTGCATCTCTAGTTCTTACACAACGGATGCACGGCTCGACATTGATTTATATCCCAATGCTAGCAACTCCTTCGGCTTGCCTCTTACCCTGACTATGAAACTATGCTTGTAACCTTCAAGCAGCTGGCCAGAGGGAGAATTCGACTCTGAGCTCAACAGTGTGGCCAAGGGGGAGACAACTTTTCTCTGAAGTCATTAATTAGCGTGTGAATGGTATAGGCTTAGGGACGTGTGTGTATGTGCCTCTCTCTCTCTCTCTCTCTCTCTCTCTCTCTCTCTCTCTCTCTCTCTCTCTCTCTCTCTCTCTCTCTCTCTCTCTCTCTCTTTCTCTCTCTCTCCTCCCTCCCTCCCTCTCTTCCTCCCTCGTTCCCTCCCTCCCTCCCTCTCCCTCCCTCCCTCCCTCCTCCCTCCCTCCCTCCTCCCTCCCTCCCTCCCTCCCTCCCTCCCTCCCTCCTCCCTCCCTCCCTCCCTCCCTCCCTCCCTCCCTCCCTCCCTCCCTCCTTCCCTCAATCCCTCCCTCCCTCCCTCCCTCCCTCCCTACCTCCCTCCCTCTGTCTCTCCTCCCTCCCTCCCTCTCCTCTCTCCCTCTCTCTCTCTCTCTCTCTGTCTCTCTCTCTCTCTCTCTCTCTCTCTCTCTCTCTCTCTCTCTCTCTCTCTCTCTCTCTCTCTCTCTCTCCACTCTTGAAACATCACTGAGTCAAACATACATCTTCAATCCATGTTTTCAAAATCAGTTCAAGAAATTTCACTAGGGGAAAGTGATTGAATGATATTAATACTAGTTAAAAATCACACTTTTCCAACTGCAAGATTATTCCGGTCTGACACGCGCAGGGTTAAATGAAGTTGTCCTGCATGATTCCTGGGGTGGGGGGTGGGGTGGGGTAACCAAGAACAATTCTTTTAAATTTCTAGACTTTTCAAATCATTTTTTGAATCAGGGGACAATTAAATCTTGTTCTCTTTATTTTTCTTACCTAACTTAAAGTCTGTGCTTTGTTTTCAAAGTTTGTTACTTATTGCATACAATTGTCCAGTTTGTGCGCTACTTTGTACACAATGATTTTTCTGTTGTTTTCCAGTTTCAGTACTGGAATGAATAAAATCCATGGAAAAGAAACATCTTGTCCCGTGTGATTCCTTCAAACCTGATGTGCATGTAGTATGATCAGCATATTCATACAGGTCTCTGAAATGGCATGAATGGTGGGAGGGAGGAATGGCATTGGGGATGGCAGGCCCCCTTCTGGCCTGTACACAGGCAGCATAGGGTCCATTGGGTGTAGTATATACAGTAGCCTCACACTGGCTGGCCCAAACCTGGCCAGCATTGGGCCAATTTAGGTGTAGTGGCTGCGTGTGGGCCAGCCAAGCCAAGCCACTACACTACCTGAACTGGCCCGGTGCTGGCCACGTTCAGGTAGTGTAGTGGCTTGGCTCGGCTGGCCCACATGCAGCCCACACGCAGCCAGCACCGGGCCAGTGCGGGACAAATTCTCACTCCCAGCACGGGGCCAGCGCCAGATGCCAGTGCTGGGCCCGCACGTCTGGCCGACATTGGCCCAGTATGGGGCCCGATTTAAATGCTATCTGGGATAAGTTTGAAGGGTTGGGAAGTTCCTGTAAATACTTTTTGTCTTTTTGGAGATGGGCGAGCATGCTTTGGGGTTGGACGATGTGCGAGGCGCAGTGCCGTGGTTCTATCCCTGGGACAGAGAAATGTGGGTTTATTTAAAGCTCATCTCATAGACATTCCTATGTAAACAGTTTTCTATAACTAGAGTTCAGACACGGGTACCTATTAAATACGGAATCTAGCGGAATCTTACGAATTCTCACGACATCTTACGGAATCTCACGAAATCTTACGGAATCTCACGGAATCTTACGGAATCTCACGGAATCCTACGGAATCCTGTGACGGGTACCTATTAAATACGGAATCTTACGAAATAAATTATCAGAAATAAACAGGCAAATGAAACCAACTTAATCTCTAATATATAGACGGTAATAAGAAGACAACTTGAAAGGAATAAATCACCTCGTCAATCTGGTATGACATGTTATCTGACCACATGTCACTCTGTGTGTGTGTGTGTGTGTGTGTGTGCGGGTGTGTGAGTGTGTGACAAGTTAATTGTTTGGGGGCTTCAGTGGAAGATTGCAGGATAGCTTTATTTCATGTTTTATCATGACTGTATGTGGCGTATGGACGAGAAAGATTGATGCACAAGTTTTACCTCACTTACATTTTGTCTGGAATGATTCAACATTTAACAGACATACAAAACAGACACTGACATTAACAAAAATCGCAAATTTATTCAGTTTAAAGCCTGAAAACTGAGAAGTACAGCACTTGTTGTACTGATGCTGACTACCAAGGGAGAGAAAATATCGTCATCATCGTCGTCTTCATCGTCAACATCATCATCATCATCTATCATTGACATCAACAAGCAATCGCAGATATTATTGAAGCATGTTATTTTCATAAGTAAAATACGGGTAATATACATCTTTATAATTCACTCGAAGTCAAAGACTTTTTTTTCAAAGAAAAACAAACAAAAAACTGAGAAAAAGAATATTTCGGTTTGTGTAAACAATTTAAACTTCACTATCATTTTTGGTTGAAAGAGCAAAACAGTTAACATTTTTAGCTTACGTTTTGACAGAACACCTGTCGTCGTTCAAATTTCGCAGAGGACCTTCCGCCATTATCGTCTATACAGTAGACTGTCAAAAATGACAGTGTCCTTGTCAATTTCATCCATTCTCATTAAGGCCTCATTCAGAGATTCCTGGGCTAGGTTGCAGGAAACCATTCCAAATCCTACATCGCTTCCAAATGACAGTTATCACGATCTTCATTGAGAAGAGAATCTTTAAGAGTCCGAGCTGTGCTCTTGCTCTTGCTCAACGCATTTGAGGCGTTTTGCTCTAGGTTGAGAATGAGTCTTGGCCATTCTCTTTCTTTTCACTTGCCCAGGCTTCTTCCCTTTGTGTTTTGGTGGGCGCACACTTTTAAGCCCATCTGTGCTGCGGACTACATTCATTTCCACCGTTTGCACCAAGAACCTTCTCATGTGTCGCTCTTTCATTGTTGAGGTGCTGCACATCCAGACATCCCTGGGAACAGAGAATCTTTCGAACTCGTTAATGAGAAAGAACTCCCCAACCCCAAAGAACGCCCTTTTTGTCTCAATGTATTGTGCTGCGACAACTTCATGTAGCTTTTGAACGAGGTTCGCAAGTTTCTGCGTTTTCCAGTCAACAGCTTGCTTCAGCACATGATTAATGGATTCTACGTTGTTGTTGGTCCACAGCGGGTTTGTATACAGCAACCTAGCTTTTGTGTTGCAGAGCTCCGACATTTTCAGTTTGTCAATCGACTCCTTCATTTTTCTCATCACGTTAGGGTGTAGTCTGACGTAGTCGCCAGGGTGCCCTGTTGTTGCACCACGACGTTTTTGTGGTTTTGGACACCTACCTCTGTACTCATAGACAGCAATGGGTTCTTCCTTTGCGTTTCCCAATAAGCGTAAAATGTACACTGACAAAGGGTACGCTCGATTGGATTTATTTGATGACTTCTGGTATTTACCTCGCCATAATTTGGTGTTAAAATTGGTTCGATTTCTATTTTGTCAGTGTTCTGGAGGTTTGGATTCCGTATTTAATAGGTACCCGTCACAGGATTCTATAGGATTCCGTAAGATTCCACGAGATTCCGTGAGATTCC
>JAWQFJ010001818.1:82500-97500 GCA_034096865.1 Theodoxus fluviatilis | reverse complement strand
CCTTCTGGTCATCCTCATGCTCCACCATCTCATGCTCCTCCTTCTGGTCATCCTCATGCTCCACCATCTCATGCTCCTCCTTCTGGTCATCCTCATGCTCCACCATCTCATGCTCCTCCTTCTGGTCCTCCTCATGCTCCACCATCTCATGCTCCTCCTTCTGGTCATCCTCATGCTCCACCATCTCATGCTCCTCCTTCTGGTCATCCTCATGCTCCACCATCTCATGCTCCTCCTTCTGGTCATCCTCATGCTCCACCATCTCATGCTCCTCCTTCTGGTCATCCTCATGCTCCACCATCTCATGCTCCTCCTTCTGGTCATCCACATGCTCCACCATCTCATGCTCCTCCTTCTGGTCATCCTCATGCTTCACCATCTCATGCTCCTCCTTCTGGTCATCCTCATGCTCCACCATCTCATGCTCCTCCTTCTGGTCATCCACATGCTCCACCATCTCATGCTCCTCCTTCTGGTCCTTCTCATGCTTCACCATCTCATGCTCCTCCTTCTAGTCATCCTCATGCTCCACCGTCTCATGCTCCTCCTTCTGGTCATCCTCATGCTCCACCATCTCATGCTCCTCCTTCTGGTCATCCTCATGCTCCACCATCTCATGCTCTTCCTTCTGGTCATCCTCATGCTCCACCATCTCATGCTCCTCCTTCTGGTCATCCACATGCTCCACCATCTCATGCTCCTCCTTCTGGTCATCCTCATGCTTCACCATCTCATGCTCCTCCTTCTGGTCATCCTCATGCTCCACCATCTCATGCTCCTCCTTCTGGTCATCCACATGCTCCACCATCTCATGCTCCTCCTTCTGGTCATCCTCATGCTCCACCATCTCATACTCCTCCTTCTGGTCATCCTCATGCTCCACCATCTCATACTCCTCCTTCTAGTCATCCTCATGCTCCACCATCTCATGCTCCTCCTTCTGGTCCTCCTCATGCTCCACCACTTCATGCTCCTCCTTCTGGTCCTCCTCATGCTCCACCATATCATGCTCCTCCTTCTGGTCATCCTCATGCTCCACCACTTCATGCTCCTCCTTCTGGTCCTCCTCATGCTCCACCACCTCATGCTCCTCCTCTTGATTGTCTGCTGGCTCCTTTTGCCCCTCTCTCAGACTCCTTTCTTCTGTTCTCCATTTTCTCCTACTTCTGGAACTCTTCCTGCCCTTGCTGATGATTGGGTCCTGTCTGGCAGCTGATGAACCAGCCTCACTTCAAGGACATGTACTGGGCCATTGAGAAGCACCACCGAGACGTTCGGCTGGCCCACCTCACTGGCAAGGAAATTGATATCATGTAAGTGTTAGAAGGAGGGACTCATCTGTGTACTCGTCTGTCAGCTTGCTATGATTGATACATTACAGTTGATGCATAGTATGAAAATTTGGTGAAGGAAATTTGGAAAATGCCAACTGTGAATGGATACCACTTGGTTTCGTTTCAGTTAGTACAAAAATCAAATTATTGGAGACAAGTGATTGGAAAGATCAGCCAATCAGGCACTTTCTACTAAACTACTTTGTCATGCATACCCAGATTCTATGTCTTACCCAAGAGAATCCTGTGAAAGAAATTTCTGGGAGGTGTTCTCTCCTTTGGAAAAAGCCTTAGTCTTCAAACTCTTCATTCATGCACCAAGGACAGGATTAATCATATTTTAATTTTGAGAAAAATTTTCAGAGCACAGAGGCTTTTTGACCCATGAATGCAATGCTAAGTGAGAGAAGATGAATTAATTGTCAAACAGGAATATGAAGACATTTCATTGAAAGGGGTATGTGCAGTAAAAGGCAACCCTTCAAAGCCAAGTTGACTTAATCAGGACTGGGACATTGATTGGTTCTGGAATGCTTGATTCAGGACATTTTCCCCTTCATCTATTATGCTGAATTCTATCATGAATGGAGAGAAGTGTCTTTTGGATTATTAGAAATGTAAAAAATAAACTATGTGCTGCTTTAAAAATTTGAATCTCCCAGTGGGTTGGGGGAAGAATAGACCCACTACCTCTGAGTGTCATAACAAGCTGTTGACCAGGGATCTTGAGACTTTCTTTACTTTCTTCCACTCTGTCCAACTCCACTGATTTTTGTGATCAAAGGGTTTACATAGACTTCAAAGTCTGATTGGCCATAAAGCTGTGAGGACCTCCAGTAAACCTGGAGGGATAAAACTTGCTTTGTCTCATCCTGACATTGAAAGATCAAGGAAGTGTTAAGTATTAACAATGAAATTAACATTTGCTTTGCTGTTCTGGTCTTTGTTTGTGCAGCCCATCCTATGCTCTGCCATCATTATCAGCTTTCTCAAAGTTCATTGACCCTTGCAGTAAATATGATTTTCCCCTCTAAACTTTCACTCACTGAATACAGTTATTTTATAAAAGTTATTTTAAAAAATTAGTTTATGGTGATTAATGTTTTGTATACTGCTTGTACATGATATTTCACTGTTGGTTCTAATGTAGAGTACAATATAGGGGAACACAAAATAAAAATTGTCTTGTTATCTTGCATTTCAGAGAGCGTGCAAAAAGGGATACAAAGTTCTTTAACATCCTAACCAAAATGCTGTGCGAAGTGAAGGAGTAAGTACTGCTTATTGTGCATTTGTGCTTGACAATTGTATCATTCATCTGTGTCTGTTAATAACCAGATAATTAAGATATAAAAAGTACTTTGTAGCCATTTTTGTAGTTTGAAATGTTCACTTACTTGTGGAGTAATATTTTACAGCAACATTTCCCATATAGATGGATTGACTGACAAATGATGTATGAACATTTCCCATACAGATGGATTGACTGACAAATGATGTATGAACAGAGGCAGTGGATGGCTAGACTAAATCTGACACATAGGTTGGGAGACTGATTTAGATCCACAAACAAATACATGCATTCAAATAGAGAACTATAGATTTACAAGGTTACACTCTCAGTGATTAACTACACTTACACACAGCCATGTACAACACCACCACATCCTGTTCTTTCCCATTGCTGTTACCAAGTTTAGTTTACCATGACATTTTAATGCATCGGATCCTGATTGGTGCAGATTTGTAAAATCTCCATTGTCAATGTCATTTTATATTGACAAGCTTAATTTGCTGCATTTGTATAAAAAATTAACTCACTTCCTACAAAACAAAAATGATTTAGTACACTCAAATGTTTTGCATATGCTGCGTGTATTGAGTTGTATTTTTTCCTCCATATGCAATTTTTCCTCATTATACATTTCGTTTTTCCGTGTGTTTTTTTTTCTTCTCTTTTTCTTTTTTTCTATTTTTCTTTTTTTTTCCTCTTCCAATTATGTATGTTATAGTTTGTTTTGTTGTTAATATTTTATATGCCCGCAAGGGTAGTGAAGAAATTGTGCCGTGCCTTTATGGGCCTGGCAACCAAACTTGAAAAAAAAACTTGAAACTTGTTACCACCACTGTACATGGATGGACAGTCTCAGTCTTAGACACATAATATACACATTTGGCAGGCTGGCCCCAAAACAAAAATGCACATGGGCCCGGCAGGATACACATATACACATGTCCACACATTCACACATGCACACTTACAGACATGCACACATGCTTACACACACAACTTTGTATGCTCACATTCACATATCAAGCATACCCACACACATGCATTCCTCTAGAGCTTAATGAGTTCTGATTTCCATTGTGCTGTGCAGACGGCAAGCCCAGGAGCAAAGGGAATCGCTGAAGAATGTTTACCTCTGGTATGAGGCCAACAAACACAAGCTCTACAATGGACCAGTAAGTAGGATCAACATCCCTTGTTTTGTTTGGAATAGCTGCAGTTCCGCCCCAGCAGTTGCTTCCCAGTTTGAGATGGCATATACAACTTGTGTGTTTGTACCATGTACCTGCAGTCAAGTAGATTTCCTTCCGTGGATGGATCTGTCTTGCATATTGCACTGTGATCTGGTCATGCCTTTGAAGATGATGTAATTGCAAGAGTGTCTGAAACCATGTGTTGGTTTTTTTCTAAGGAAAAAAGTGTTTCCCTTTGTGTTAATATAGAAGCAGGAAAATCCTCTCAAATGAAGGTAGTGCATGAATATGAATATATATATGTGCACGTCCATGATATTGCCTAACACTAGGTGGGACATACCTACTGCAATGGCGCCGAGCAGTGTTTGGTTTCTTTGTAACCAGCGTGGCGATCACATGCGTATATCATTATAAAAGGTATTATTTTGATATCTAGCATGAGGGAACATCAATTTAGTTCTATGAAAACAAACATGATGTGATTCTGACCAAATCAATCGATGTGATAAGCTCCTCCGCGACGATTGAGTTTCGTAAGGAACACCAGAAACCAAAACCAGAATGGCCAGAGAAAAACTAGTCATAAAGTATTTATTCATGACCCATGAACGAAACTATTGAATTGTATTAATAAAAAAACTAATGTAGAATGCCTTACTTAACCCAAATTGGATGAAGATGGTCGATCGAACGGATCAAACGAACTGAAAGCTTCGCACATGTGTAGCAAAATGACGTACGTTACAGAAGGAAATGAAGGAAACGAAGCCTTCTCATTGGTCAAAAATCGCGTGTACTATGACGTATCCTTCCATAAACGTGTTCATTCACTGCAGGATGACAAAAGCTTCCTTTGTAGCCGTTTCGAGTGCGGAAAAATATAGCAACACGTTTGGTACACGCGTACCTTCCGTAAGTAACGCATGGAAACGACCGACGCTGACCATCAAAATAGTCCCAAGAAATTGGTTAATACCAAAAGAAGAATAAAACTATGCAGTTGTATGAGTAAACTAATGAAAGGAAAAGTAATTTGAACCTTCTCTTCAACACATTTATGTATACATGTTTGGTTTCGATTTTTTTCCTCTGAGCAAGGGTGGTGGAAACGAGAGTAACGAACGCATAGGTCTTTTTTATTTCGGTAGAACTACCTCTGTTTTTATTTTGTGGCGACTTTCCACTGAAATATGACTAAATTAATAATTGAACTTGAATTATTTCACACAATCTATACTTTGTAAGGTGAATTTGCACAAGATAACAAGCATTCAAAAGTGGCGTCGCAAAATGTCCCGTTTTTCGGCGCCATTTTTCCGCTTCGTACGAGTTTAATTATTTTCTTGTGAATCTCTGCAAAGCAAAACTATAAAAACTATTGGTCATAGCATTACAAAAACATTTAAAGAACCCATATAAATTTGAAATATATGCATGCTGACTGTGTTAGATAGTTTTATTCAAGTGTCTTTACCCAGACCCCCAGTTTTTGATAGTGTTAGGCAATATCGTGGACGTGCATATATATATATATATATATATATATATATATATATATATATATATATTGTGCTTTTTGATAATGTTGACAACTCACTTGCCAATCTACCATGTAACAAAAGAAAGCTTGTGATATGGAATTTCTTTAAACTATTGAAGAATTATATTTTTTCTTGCTTGCAAGCCAGCATTGTCATAGAAAAACTGGAATGAATTTTGTAATAATACTGTGCATAAAAAAACTATGAAACGACAATTTTATTGTGTTTGTTGCAGCACTTTGGCAAAGCCTACAAACAGGAACAGGCCGACATTCTTCTCCGATACTCTGCCGGCTCCAGGAAGTCACCTTCAACCACACTGGGCATGAAGGCAGAGAGAGTCAGTACAGCCCCTTCAGGCCATCGACAGGTGGGTGGACTTGCTCTCTTTGATCAAAGGTCTCGTAACATCACATTGAGGTCCTGGGAGGCAAAGATTATAGGTTACACAAAGATAGTTCATTAGCTCATTGTTGTGAGGATCGAGACACGTTGCGCCCCCAAGCGGGAAGAAATATGGGTGAATCTAGGGAAGTAATCACACCGCTTATCGACACGTAAAATTGCTTGTTTCTCGATGCGTTTCTGATGCGTTCTGATCATGTTTGTGAATAAATTTACAGTGTAATGTGAAATGAAATGATTTGCTGCAAAAATGGGGGTGTTTTGGCTTTGTTTTTTGTAGCAGGTGTTGTGAAATCGAACTTGACCTAGATCTACATGCGTATGGTTTGAATGGGAATGATCTATTTTTCAATATTATCAAAGAATGCAAGCTTGTTTATCAACGTATACACCCATGTGGAATATCTTTAGGAAACGCAAAGCAATACATACCTGTCAAGAAGGTGATTTGCTGCCAGAAAGTCATTTGATTAAGTGTCTTTGAAATCTGGCTTGGAATACACTTCCATTTGAGATCTGTAGAATCTAATTGTGCTGTTGGTAGTTTGTTTTTTCCTCTTATTCTCTGTAAATGGAAATGCACTACTACCCAGCAAAGGAGAGATTCAGTTTCACTTCTTTTTGGAAAAAAACAAAAAGTTCCTTTTTATCCAGTAGGCATAAGATGATGTTCATTGATGTCCCTAGGGTTCTGTAAAGATCTTAGGAGATACCACACAGATAAAAACTTAAGTGGTCCCACAGCTGTGAAATTTCTAATCTGATATGTTTACTCTGCAAAGAAATGATGCTGTATTATCTCTACAACTTTGCTTTCGTCATTACTGAAATACAAAAAAAAAACTGGCACATTTTACCTTCTTTGTGCACACTTTGGCTGGCTGTATTAACTCTGCCAGATGTAAACATCTTGATGAATTCCACGCATAAATCTATTGTCCAGCACACAGAGATTGTCTCCAAGGAAGCCAGAGATAGAGGAAGGGGTTACTAAGAAAATGTGAGAACTCTTCAGGCAGACATGGAACTCTCACATTCCTCCTGGAGAGTCTCCAGGATTTTATAGTGTTTACTGTCTGGCTGATCCAGGCCGTGGGTCATTGTGGAAAGCCCAGTAGATTCTGCCTGGGGGTGACTAGCTGGGCTGTGTCAGAAAATGCAAGCTTGATGCACTGTGTGAACTGTTTCTCAGTCAGCAGAGCTCATGAAATGCCAGCTGTCTAATGTCATTTGTGGTTGATGTCTTGCTTGCAGTGTCTGTGTGCCATTGTGTTTGAATATGTAATTAGCTAAATGGTTTGTGATAGATGCACTGGAGTACTGGTAACCTAAGTGAGGAGTAGACTGTAGGTGCACTTGACAATGAGTTAAAATTTGTATCTACCTGATGATACAGATTTGATCCTTAAAAAAAGTCCCTTGCATTGGATCTGACATTACGTGCTATAATGAGGCAAAATGCACTGTTGCTGGGTATTTCATTTTCTCTTTATGCTTAGGGTAATGCTTGAATTGGCAAGTTGGTGTGTTGTATTTTCCAGTTTGGTACTAATAATCGTTCAGCTTGTTTAGAAGAACAGGTTGTGCACATGCCAAGGGCTGGCGTGTCCATGAATATGTGTCTGCAATTGTATGCTTGTGAGTGGGTGTGTATGTGTAGTAAATGAGAGAGAGAGAGAGAGAGAGAGAGAGAGAGAGAGAGAGAGAGAGAGAGAGAGAGAGAGAGAGAGAGAGAGAGAGAGACACACATACATTCACAGATGGAAGGACAGACTGAGACAGACAGACAGACAGACAGACAGACAGACAGACAGACAGACAGACAGACAGTGTGTGCATGCATATCTTTGTTTGCATGTTCTTGTTACCTTTTTTTTTGGCATTAATGTAAAGTAGCATAGAGTTTTTTTGGTAAATGGATACATATATTTCTCTATGTGTCTGTTTGTGCCTGTCATTCTGTAGATCTGCCTGTCATTTATTTGATTCTCTTTTCTCTGTTGGTCTTGCATTGCCAGTTTTGTGCTTATATTCTTCTCCTCTGCTACAGCATATCTATTTTCATTGCATGAATAGCCACGTGCCTGCAAAGTGCGTATCAGCTGAGATTTCAACCTACAAATCAAATGCGCTTAGGGGTCGACCCTGTAGACCACATAAGCATACAAGGGGTGTATTGTGCAGGATAGGTCTGCACACATTGAACCTATTCAGCCAAACATGAATGCAGCTTTTACAGGCTTCTTCCACGTGAGGGGAGAAGGTCATGATTGGTTTGTGGATCCGGTATTATTGAGATCAGGATTGGGAGGGAATTTGCTTGACAAACGTGCTCACCCACAAAAGACTATTGAGGGGTGCACAGGGAGAGAGATTGGTTTCCGCTTGGCGAGAAAGGTGCGTATGAGATCCCATTTGTATCCCAGCCCGCAGTGAATAGTCTTTTTTTCGTGGGTGACTTAGATGGGAAAATGAGATAAGACAGGGTTTTGCCTGCTGGAGATCGAAGTGCCTGAGTGTTTTTGCTGTTTCTTATTGATGGTAGGGCTGGTAGAGGGGCTGGAAGAGATCAATAGATGGTGTGATTTGTGGGTTGTGAGTGACAGCCATCACATCACTATTCTTCAGTGCTCTGGAGTTCAAGGTTCCTCTATGCTGGCTTCAAATTCATGAGATCCTTTGCCTGTTGATCATTTAAAGGTAAAATTTTGAACATGGATGCTATAATGTATCAAATTTTTTAAAATCTTTCCTTTGTCAAAAATGGTGAAGTTTTCCTGGAATGTGTGACAGGAAGTTCTGAAAGTATTATGTGGTGATTTATGATACTCACTTGCATTAGTGCAACTTTCGTCAATCCTTATCTAAGATTTGAAAGAAGATTTTTATGTCAAGGTCTGAAACTTGTTTTTGAACATTTGATGTGATGATTTACAACCATACATATATATGGGTGTAATATATATATATGTATTGCTCTTTTGTGTTCTACTCTGCATGATTTGAGAAAGATTTCAGTTGGGTCTCTTCCTGGTAAAGCACTGACATGGCAAAGTGTTTTCATTGTTCTCATGTACATGTTGATGTAGGACATATTTATTAAATCAAATGCACCAGAAATGTCTGATTATCGATTGTTTAGATGAATGAAAATTTTACTACCTTTCTTCCCCCTGGCCTCTGCTTATTAGAGAGCAAGAATCTGTATTTTCAATGTAGCATTACCATCTTTATTCATCCAAAAATGGAAAATTAGTAGTTGTTAAAATACACGGGCACTATATTCATTGGCATATGCTATATACAAACATAATTTTGCTTATCAATACAAGGACAGAGATAAACATTGGATGGGGTAGGTCAGGATGTACTGAGGTAAATATATTGGCAAAAGTCAAGATCAAAACGCCCATATAGAAGAATTGGTGTTAAAAATACCAATGGCCATGGGTATGAAAGTGTCAAGATAATGAAACCTTTTTTCAAATCACACACACACGCATGCAAGCACGCATGCACGCATGCGCGCACACACACACACTCACGCACACACATACACACACACACACACACACACACACACACACACACACACACACACACACACACACACACCTCTTCTTTTCAATTTATGCTTCATATACTATTATCATTAAATTTGGACTCAAAAGACAAAAGCAACAATGTATATTTTAATTGCAGACTTTATCTCGGAAGCCCTTTTGTTATTATGCTTTTTCGTGTTTGAAGGCTATGCACTGCCTTTTGCTGGCTGTTGGGCTGTGGGACTCGATTTTATTGATTTTATATCACTAGTTTAGTGAATTATATTTATAATATACTCCGCTGTTGCGGAGAGTTATATTACCATACTGGAAGTGTTTCTTAACGTTGTGAACTTATATAGCCTTCAAGGCTGATAGGCCCTTAAACTCCATCCATCCAACATCGGAAGGCTGATGATTGGTACCTTGATATTGGATGCCTTATTGGCCATATTTAACCAGGAGGGTTCACACTTGTCTGTCTGCCAGTTTGACTGCTGACTGGGCAAGCGTGGAACTACAGTTCACGAGTCTTTATTTGCTGCATGACTTTTTTCTGAAAGACTATCTTTCTTCAATTTGGGACTCTTCATATAGTCTACAACCACGGCCTCTTGGTACCTGCAGTTTTTCCATGTGAAAGACCGTCCTCCTGATAATAGATGGACACAAAGGGCTGTTGCCCTCCTATGTCACCAAGCACTGCTGTAATCTGAACACTGCCGGCTTGCCTTGAGAAATCCTCCCACCCTAATCTGACTGGACGCTGGTTAAAGACCTGGTGGGCCAGGACTTAGCTTCAAGTGCACTTGGTGCAGATTATTGTTTCTCAATGAGTATTTGTGTGTTGCTTGATAAGATACTGATTCAGCAGTTACAAATAATGAAATGCCATAGTTGTTAAGGGGCATTTTGTTGTAAGGAGAAACTCCCTCGAAACTGGGTTGTTTATCAGCTCTTCTTGAGTAAAATGCACTAAACCACTGCAATTTTCTTCAGAGACTGCTTATTTGGAGAGATTCTTTAATAAGAAAGTTCAATTCTAATTTGAGTTTTTCAGCATAAAGAGTGTTTCAGTACTGACGTAGCAGTTGTATTCTCCAGCTAGCTTGGCACTAGTGCATGTACACTGTATAGCAAATTCTTTATACTAGCTAGCTGGAAAAGTAGTACTGTTCACTCGATGTAATGCTTGCTGTTTCATCATCAAAATCCTTTTTGGTGTTACGAGCTTGGCTTATTAAAAAGGGGAAAAAAAAGCAAAATCTGTCAGTTGTGTATGGAGCAAAATTCTTGGGCCAGAACAGAGTTCCTGGCAATGAAATATCACTTTGTAACTGGACCTTTCCTCTTCTTGGGTGAGCAAACAAAAGACATCCACAGCGTTAATCATTGATTTATTGACCATTATTTTCTCTCCAGTACAGTGTGTTTCTCTGGCAGCAGGACAGCCTGTCAATATGAGACTGTTTATGGTGCAAACTGAAGGGCCGTTGCTGGGCATGGTGATTTTTAGTGCTGGTAAATTTGCCCATGGGTTCCTTCCAACCACCTTACCTTTCATATGCTTCTGCAATCTAGCAGTGGTGTGAGGCTTCCACTGAGTCAATGGCTTGTGATGAGAATGTCTGGAGTTTGATATCAATAGAAACATTGGTTAGGAGGCAGATTATTGAGAAGAAAGAAAAAAAAGGAAACAAAAGGAGGGGAAAGGGGGTGGGGGGGGGGAGGGGGTGGGGGGGATCATCAATCATCAATTAGTCCTTGTTATGTTGCTTGTGAGATGGTTATTTTGGCAGTAATTGAAAAATTACATTTGCTTTCATCTTTTGGTTCTCTTGTTATCATTTAGCTTCACTAGTCTTTACTTGCATCTATTCTGTTGTGAAGATAGACATTGTAGTTTTTGTGTATTGCAAACACCTATAAACCTCAGACTTATTCAAGAAAATATGACACTGAGAGACTTCATGGAATTTTGCTTTTAACTCGTGAATCTTTCCACTGTTCAGTCTTGCACATAATTAGCATTGTGATAAGCCCCTTCCACAACATTTCTGTATGGAGCATAACACTTTGTTCAGCTGTCTGTAACAGGTCTATCTTGGCATGGCAAGTTGTCACCAAACTGTGGGTTCAGGTGGAACGGTTGATGTTACCAGACTGTGTGCGCATGTCGCACCAAGTGCTTTTTTGTGTACTGACACCTCGAGTTGTTTACTTGCTATATGGTTCTTGTTTGCTGATCCTGGTCAACTGACCCCAGTCAAGAAGGTGTCAGAGAACTCCGAGGAAAACAGTGCAGTGTGGGTAATGGCTGTCTGCTGATTTGGTGGTGTTCATGGGGCATACAACACAAGGCATATTTATAAGTAATGTTTCATAGTAAAAATACTTGTTATAATGAAGACATATAAAATCGAGCAGAGTTTGAAATTATTATTTTTTTTTTACTAAGCAAATTTCATTACACGAAAAGATATATTCACAGATGGATGGATAAAAGTGGTTAGAGTTTGCATTCTCTCTATCCGTCATCCCTAATGAAGATTTGTTGAAAAGTTGCAGAATTTTCATTCTATGCTGTTCTCTTTTCATGTGGCTTTCTTTTATCAATTGCATACGATACTGTGAACAGCCAGTCATGAATGATCACTTTGCCAAAGACTGGATTGCTATGGCCAGTGGGGAAAATGTGGGTGTGGCTGTTGAGTAGGGTATTCCTCATAGCAATGCAGTAGTTTTGACAAGTGAAGTGCTTATTTGATCATTCATCTGTGCAGGAGTCCTAGGCTTAGGGAATGGTTTTTGGAGATGAGCATCACTGCCCACAGTAGTGTAGACCCCTAGAGCAGCCATATGCTAAAACCTCATACAAATATCACCTCCCTTCCTTCCATTCCCTCAATTGACATTCCTTTCTCCTCTTTCTTAAACTTCGATCCAAACACTATGGGAAACCACCCTGAAGGTGCCCAGTTGCCTTGAGAGCTGATCAGTTATTTCAGTACTTTTTTTTTCTCCTATTGGCCCTACTTTGGTTTTGTGGTTGCGTCTTTTGAGAGAGTTTTCATTGTCTGTTTTGGTTAAACATTTCCAAGCTGAAAAATATCCAACATGGCTTCAATCTTTTACAGAAGACAATCTTTTGTGTTTTTTATTATTATATTTAAGTAAGGGGGTTTCGAGCCTCTAGGGCTATTTCATTTCAATATTCAGGTGGCAACAAGACTCGGGAATAATTTGTCCTTGGGGGGAAAAAAGATCTGTATCATCTGTCGAAATGGTCTCCTGCAACATGTATGGATTTATTTTTCCAGGGTCGTGAGAACCTGGGACTGAATCTGGGCAGTCCTGGAGACTGCGCCAGTCCGCAATTCTCAGAGCACATTGGGCAGCTGGGGAAACTCAACTCTGATGCTGGCACAGGCACAGACCAGATGGGATCCACCATTGCTGGTTCTGGGCAGTTTTCGGGAGGACCCTCTGTCCAGGAACGGCACACAGAATCTGCCTCACAGCCTCATCAGGTGCGTTGGGTTGTGCTGTGTTGTGATGCTCCCCACGAGAGTGTGTGCATGCATGTGTGTGAATGTGTGTGTGTGTGTGTGTGTGTGTGTGTGTGTGTGTGTGTGTGTGTGTGCGCATGTGCATGTGTGTGTGTGTGTGTGTGTGTGTGTGTGTGTGTGTGTGTGAGTGTGTGTGTGTGTGTGTGAGTGTATATGTGCATGTGCATGTGTGTGTGTGTATGTGTGTGTGTGTATGTGTGCATGTGCGTGTGTGTGTGTGTGTGTGTGTGTGTGTGTGTGTGTGTGAGAGTGTGCATGTATGTGTGTGAATGTGTGTGTGTGTGTGTGTGTAAGTGTATGTGCATGTGCATGTGTGTGTGTGTGTGTGTGTGTGTGTATGTGTGCATGTGCGTGTGTGTGTGTGTGTGTGTGTGTGTGTGAGTGTGCATGTATGTGTGTGAATGTTTGTGTGTGTGTGTGTGTGTGTGTGTGAGAGTGTGCATGTATGTGTGTGAGTGTATGTGTGCATGTGCGTGTGTGTGTGTGTGTTTTGCATGTGCTAATGTGTGTGTATGTATGTTTTTAGAGAGAGATGGGATGACAGACAAATTAAGGGGGGGCGGGGGTGTGAGTGAAAGAAAACAAGTTTGCACAGTTTTGCAAATGTGCTCCTTGTTTCCTCAATTTCACAGAAAGCCAGTGAGAATTTCCTGTAGGGAGTGTAGGTTTTTAAAATGATGTTGTTGATTTTTTTTTGCTTCTTTTTCTTGATGGATTGCCTCCCCCGAGAAAAAGAGAAAACAAATCTGTTTATTTTTCTTTGTCACTATTGCATTATTTATCATGAAATGTTTTTGACTCACATGCGAAGCAAAAGTGAGTCTATGTACTCACCCGTTTCGTCCGTCCGGGCGTCGGGCGTCCGGGCGTCCGGGCGTCCGAAAACTTTAACGTTGGATTTTTCTCGGAGACTATTAAGTCTATCAATACCAAATGTGGTATGATGGTGTATGATGACAAGGCCTCAAAAAACATAGCCAGTGACTTGTCCTTGCTTCAAGGTCAAGGTCGCAGGGGCCATAAATGTAGTCTAAAAAACAGCCATTTTTCACATTTTCTCAATTTTCTCTGAAGTTTTTGAGATTGGATACCTGACCTATATATGGTATATAGGGCAAAGTAATCCCTATATTTTGATACCAGTTTGGTTGACCTTGCTTCAAGGTCAAGGTCACAGGAGCTCTTCAAAGTTGGATTGTATACATATTTTGAAGTGACCTTGACCCTGAACTATGGAAGATAAATGTTTCAAACTTAATAATTATGTGGGGCACATATTATACTTTCATCATGAGACACATTTGGTCACATATCATCAAGGTTAAGGTCACTTTGACCCCTATGAAATGTGACCAAAATGGGGTAGTGAACAACTAAAAGTGACCATATCTCATGGTAGAAAGTGCCAATAAGCACCATTGTGCTTCCTATGTCTTGAATTAACAGCTTTGTGTTGCATGACCTTGGATGACCTTGACCTTGGGTCAAGGTCACATGTATTTTTTGTAGGAAAAAAGTGTAAAGCATTTCTTAGTGTTTGATGTCATTGGTAGGTTTAGTTGTTTGACCTTGACCTTGAAGGTCACCTGCAGGTCAAGGTCATATAAAGGTCAAGGTCAAGCATGTGAGTCGTATGGGCTTTGCCCTTCTTGTTTTTTCATTCTATTGTCATTTCACGAATTTTTGACTCACTTGCGAAGCAAAAGTGAGTCTATGTACTCACCCGTTTCGTCCGTCCGGGCGTCCGGGCGTCCGGGCGTCCGGGCGTCCGGGCGTCCGTTTAAAACTTTAACGTTGGATTTTTCTCGAAGACTATTAAGTCTATCAACACCCAATTTGGCATGATGGTGTATGATGACAAGACCTCAAAAAACATACATAGTGACTTGACCTTGCTTCAAGGTCAAGGTCGCAGGGGCCATAATATTGTCTAAAAAACAGCCATTTTTCACATTTTCTCAATTTTCTTTGAAGTTTTTGAGATTGGATACCTCATCTATATATGGTATATAGGGCAAAGTAAGCCCTATCTTTTGATACCAGTTTGGTTGACCTTGCTTCATGGTCAAGGTCACAGGAGCTCTTCAAAGTTGGATTGTATACATAGTTTGAAGTGACC
>JAWQFJ010001818.1:45000-77500 GCA_034096865.1 Theodoxus fluviatilis | reverse complement strand
TGTATTGCTGTATGCAGTGGAGTGCATTGCTGTATGCAGTGGAGTGCATTGCTGCATGCAGTGGAGTGTATTGCTGCATGCAGTGGAGTGCATTGCTGCATGCAGTGGAGTGCATTGCAGTATGCAGTGGAGTGTATTGCTGCCTGTAGTGGAGTGTATTGCTTCATGCAGTGGAGTGTAATGCTGTATGCATTGGAGTGCATTGCTGTATGCAGTGGAGTGCATTGCTGTATGCAGTGGAGTGCATTGCTGCATGCAGTGGAGTGCATTGCTGCATGTAGTGGAGTGCATTGCTGCATGTAGTGGAGTGCATTGCTGTATGCAGTGGAGTGCATTGCTGCATGTAGTGGAGTGCATTGCTGTATGCAGTGGAGTGCATTGCTGCATGTAGTGGAGTGCATTGCTGTATGCAGTGGAGTGCATTGCTGCATGAAGTGGTGCAACTTTGGAAACTTTCAGCTGTTGCATGATGTTAATTTTGTGTTTGTGTTTGACTGAGTTTTCTGGAAGCTGAGATGTGGGCAATGGTGTGAGGGCTGAATTGGGTCGACGGGTTTTGGTAGTAGCTGAGCAGCTTCAGCTGAAATTCACATTGAAAACCAGTTCTCTCAAACACAGCTTAGTGTTCGAGTGCTATGTAGTAGTGAGATGAATAATTGTGATGGTCACAGCATTAGTATAGGGATTAATGTCCATGCTTGTGTTTGACATATTGTGGGCCACGTAACTGTCTTAAATACGTTATTTTAGAATTCATTGCTGTTAAAGAGTAACTTTTATTTTTGATGCCATTGGGTGACTGACCATAGTTGTCATATTAAGGCCCCAGGAGTCCGAACTCTTGTCAGAAATAAACTCTTTATGTTGCAGGCAAAATGAAATTCTTTGGCCGGAGTGGCACACCCCTCGACGTTCGATACACAGCCCATGAGAGAGGGGAAATGCCAGAGGAATACACCCCTCAAGTTGTCTCCCACCTCATCAGCTTTGACCCAACATTGAGATATAGTGAGTGATGGGGAATGCCGAGGATTCATGGTGCTTGTGTGGTTACATAGTGATTGTTGTTTTGTTTTACAGTAGTCATAAAATGATATTCTTTATCATAGGTGAAAAAAGAAGATAAAATAGATGTTTAAACTTGAAAGATCTTGAAAGCCTAGATAACTGACTTTGCTGAAAAATAAAGTAAAAGGTTCCTTTCACTCTTTCACCCTTCATTTAAGTCTAGGATATGTTGCACAAGTGAATTGTTTGCTGTGTGGTAACAACATAAAAGTTTGGAGAAGGTAAGCTTTCAAATATGGCACAGAGAATACTATTGGACAGTCAGTCAGATAAATGAGGATTTTGTGACAGAGATTTGATCATTCTTTTTCCAAGGATGGCTTAAAGAAACAAAACATTTCAAATATGTTGTGGTTTGGGGCTCTGTATTGGGAACTCACTCCCAACATTGCTTCCACACTTGTTTTTCTTTTTGGTGGTCTCACTCAGGTCCTCCCAACTATGAGTCCAAGTTCTTGAAGCAGAGCCTGGAGGAGTTTTACCAGTCCACAAGGAACTTCTATCCCACGCAGCGCCGCAGCAGCCGTGCCCGACCTCCCCAGTCAGCCCCTATTCGACGCCTGACCAATCGAAGTTCCCTCATCCCTCACAGGTAGCCCTTTTACTTTCTAATGATGCATTGCTGTGACTGGTCTCTCGGTCATAATTTAGATGTTGTTGCCTGATTTTCAACCTTTTATGCTGGCTGTGGAAAGTGGAATATAAATTTATTTCATTGTCAATGAGAGTCATGTAATACATTTTTGTTTGATGGCATTTGCCATTGAATATTTCATGCCTTATGTGGTTTTTTGAGTTAATTATTTATTCTCAATGATGACAACTGCCAGTTCTGATTTCAAGACCATTTTAGTAGGAGAGTCTCACTCTCAATGTTTAAGGTATCTTACTAGTCTTATGACCAGTATTTTGTCTCTTATCATATATTTGAGCAGTAAACTGTAAAATTCTGCACTGCTAAAAAGTCAAACTTTTCATTTAGAAAGTGAGAGAGAATGTGTTGGTCCCTATAACCCTACTGTTATGAACCCGACCCCTCTATTTGTATTTCTCTGTGTGGTTTTGGCAAACTGCCTACCCTGTGCTACGTTCTCTGTGTGAGCTAATGAAGCATCATACCACTACCACTATGAATTGTGTGTTTATGCATGTTTTAAGTAAGGAATACTTAAGGATATAGAAGCCAGCCAGACCTCAACTAAATGTAGTTTATTAAGCAACCAGCCATGCCTTTAGAATATTATTGTGTTGGTGGAAGGAGTGAAGTTGGGCGCCAAGATTGTGCTGACGGTGCCAGACTTTGAACACAGTGGGACGAAAATGCGCCAATTTTCTCTTCTTTCCCATTGGCCCAGAGTAGTGAACTTTTAAGAGTTTGGGCGGTAGAAAAGTGCTTAGTCAGCAGGCGCCAAACATCCCCTCCTTCCCATTGGTGAATTTCTGAGACTCTCAATGGAGACGTGGAAGAAGATACAAATACAGGCAGCAGTCTGCTAGCGAGACTGGCGTGTTTGGGGGAGACTGGCGTGTTTGGGGGAGACTGGCGTGTTTGGGGGAGACTGGCGTGTTTGGGGACTGGCGTGTTTACCCCCCCTGCTGGGAGCGAGAGAATACAATCATGGTATCAATTAAGGCCAGTCTGACCTAAGGGAGGACAGGGAATGGTTTCCCTCCCCACCCCCCTTCAACCCACCGCCTCCAGCCCACCCCCCTGGATGGAGGAGATGCGGGCAGCCGCTCGCCCACAAGCTGCAACCAAGCGGAGATGACCCTGACCCCGCCACCAGACACGGGAGAGGAGAGATGGGGCCAGTTCAACCTCCCCTCTTGCAGGCCCACCCCTGCATCAGTCGACATCCCCTCCACCCTCCAAGACAACCCCCTTCAGGAGCAGCCATTGGGGTCAACTGCCCTGACCCCCTTCAGCACAGACAACCACAGGGTCACGCCGCCCTGACACCCTTTCATCATTCCTCCACAGAACGGACTCAGTGAACTCAGATAAGTTTTTACCATGATACTATCGAAAAGGCTGGCTGGCTAAAATAACTAGAATTGAACACAGAAGTTTTTATTATTATTCATGCACGTTGATTTACTGATCATTGTTCTATCACTTCAAGTGTTATTAAAGTCATTTTTGTATTTGACCTCTGCATTCATCTTCTCTGTTGTCTTGTCCAGTCTTGACAGCGAGAAAGGTGAATGAATATTGCATGCAGCAGTGCGTTTACCCCTAGACATCTTCTTCATTAAGAATAATCAGAGCACGGAATGTAATACCTACTTTTTCCCCCTCAGCGTTTCCTCATCAGACAGTAACAGGAAAGTCAATGGCAACATTCGTATGAACAGTGTTGTGAAGTTCATTGACTCCGTCACAGAAGGCATGAAACACTACAAGGAAAAGGTAAGTCACTTGAAATTAATGTTGTACACATCATTGGCAGTTGTGGTGGCTTGAAATTAATGTTGTACACATCATTGGCAGTCATGGTGGCTTGAAATTAATGCTGTACACATAATCGGCAGTTACAGTTGCTTGACATAAATGCTGTACACATCATGAACAGTTACAGTTGCATGACATAAATGCTGTACACATCATGGGCACTTACAGTTGCTTGACATAAATGCTGTACACATCATGAACAGTTACAGTTGCTTGACATAAATGCTGTACACATCATGGGCAGTTACAGTTGCTTGACATAAATGCTGTACACATCATGGGCAGTTACAGTTGCTTGACATTAATGCTGTACACATCATGGGCAGTTACAGTTGCTTGACATAAATGCTGTTCACATCATGGGCAGTTACAGTTGCTTGACATAAATGCTGTTCACATCATGGGCAGTTACAGTTGCTTGACATAAATGCTGTTCACATCATGGGCAGTTACAGTTGCTTGACATTAATGCTGTTCACATCATGGGCAGTTACAGTTGCTTGACATAAATGCTGTTCACATCATGGGCAGTTACAGTTGCTTGACATAAATGCTGTTCACATCATGGGCAGTTACAGTTGCTTGACATAAATGCTGTTCACATCATGGGCAGTTACAGTTGCTTGACAAAATGCTGTACACATCATGGGCAGTTACAGTTGCTTGACATTAATGCTGTTCACATCATGGGCAGTTACAGTTGCTTGACATAAATGCTGTTCACATCATGGGCAGTTACAGTTGCTTGACATAAATGCTGTTCACATCATGGGCAGTTACAGTTGCTTGACATAAATGCTGTACACATCATGGGCAGTTACAGTTGCTTGACATTAATGCTGTACACATCATGGGCAGTTTAGGTCGATGAGATGAAAAAGGATTTCTTCAGCGAACACATAAGTAGGGAAATCTTGTTTTATCAATGAATTGTAATGAATGAAAAACAGAGGTAATACTGAGAATTTTTTTAAATTTTTGTAACACTTTAGCTAGTTGTTTGTCCTCACAAAGAATGATGCACAGCCTCTGCTCATGGTGGTGGTAATTTTCTCAAGTTATTGAATATTGAAGTTTACTGAGTTGAAATTTCTTGTCTGAGGGGAGACCAATATAAGCCATAGGTTCCTGGGTGAAGGGGAGGCAACTGCAAAACCCGTTCTAGTTGGGAGAGTAAAGAGCACTAAGAAGACACTTCTCAGTTGGAAAATGTTCACACACACACACACACACACACATGCGCGCGCACACACACACTCACACACACACACACACACACACACACACACACACACACACACACACAGACACACACACACACACACACACACACACACACACACATGCACACAACTACCACAAACATTACATTTACTGGAATACATTGGAATAAGACTGACAATTGAAATCAACATATCTAGTTTCCAGTATGGATCTGGCTTTTCCTTGCTCCCGTACCTCCCTTTACCTTGTCCAATTAACTGCCCACTCGCCCCCACATGCAAAGAAGAACACTCACTCTCTGTCTGTCCCTCCCTCCCCCCCCTCCCCTCCCTCCCTCCCTCCCTCCCTCCCTCCCTCCCTCCCTCCCTCCCTCCCTCCCTCCCCCCCCCCTCCCTCCCTCCCTCTCCCTCCCTCCCCCCCTCCCCCCCTCCCTCCCTCCCCCCTCCCTCCCTCCCTCCCTCCCTCCCTCCCTCCCTCCCTCCCTCCCTCCCCCAAAGCTTTGGCTAGAACCTCTGTGAAACTGGACAGTTCTGTGGAATCAACATATTCCTTTGCATAACTTTGACAAAAAAGAAAAGTTATCCATTTTTTCATTCATTCATTCATTCATTCATTCATTCATTCATTCATTCATTCATTCATTCATACCCTCCCTCCCTACCCTCCTTCCTTCATGCATCTGTTCTTTTATTGCTGCACACAGCTGGTACCAGAACCAGCAGTTGGATTCCGGCAGCCCACAGTGTCAGGGTTGCCATTGTCTCCAAGATGCTCCTCACCCCCCCAAGAGCTGCCAACCAAACCCCCTCCCCCCGCCACCACCACCCAGGATGTGTGCTCTCCCCGTGCCAGAGCCAACACCCCTGAGTAAGTGTCGACTGCCAGTTCCTCACTCACATGTGCTCATCCTCTCAAGCTTCTGTAGAGAAGAATGCTATGCACTGACAACAAAGACTATGCTTTGTTTATATAATATAGAGGAACCTATATTAAAGAGGTAACCCTGAAATGGATAAACTCTTATCTGCATGATCGATCACAATCAGTGAGAGTTGGGCGTTGTACTTCTTCTCCGTCAAAACTGATCTATGGAGTTCCCCAAGGCTCAGTTCTTGGACCACTGCTGTTTTCCATCTACATGCTCCCTCTGAACAAGATATTCAAGAAACATGGAATACCGGCTCATATGTTTGCCGATGACACCCAGATCTACATCTCTACAGAACCTGGGAAAGCCTTCAGTGATGTACTGCGACTGGAAAGTTGCCTGCGGGAGGTAAAACTTTGGATGAAAAACAACTTCTTGAAACTCAATAAAGACAAGACTGAGGTCATTGTTATCGGTTCCCACCATATGCTGGCTCGAATGCCACCTGTCCAAGTCAGATTGGGTGACACCGTCATCACGCCCTCGGAATCGTCCCGTAACCTTGGTGTTGTCTTTGATAGAAAGTTAGAGCTCACAGACCATGTCACTTCAGTCTTCCGGTCCTGCATCTATCATCTCCATAGAGTGGGCCAAATTCGAAAGTTTTTATCAGAGGAAGCCACAAAGAAAGTGGTTCGTGCAATGATAATTGGCAGATTGGATTACTGCAATTCTGTACTACAGGACCTCCCCAAAAAGACACTCTGCAAGCTTCAACGTATACAGAACTGTGCAGCCAGAATGGTGAAAAGAGTGAAGAAGACGGAACACATCGGCCCAGTACTCAAAGATCTGCACTGGCTACCTGTCCACGAGCGAGTTGTCTTCAAGATCTGCACGCTCGTCTGCAAATGTCTCAAAGAGGAAAATATGCCATCGTACTATGTGGCCTGGTCAATCGGTACAAACCAGCCCGTGATCTCAGATCAGCCCATAGTGTTCTCCTCAGATGTGCCCAAGTTAAGTCCAAAAAATGGGGAGACAGAGCTTTTGTTGCTACCACCCCGAGGCTGTGGAACTCTCTCCCAGAACCACTCAGAGCTGCCCCATCTCTTTCTATCTTCAAAAGAGGCCTAAAGACCTTCCTCTTCCGAGACTGAAACGACAATATGCTGTTGTGTAAAGCGCCGAAGAGCAGCAGAAGTACTGAATTCAGGCGCTTTATAAATGACTTACATACATACATACATAAACGATGTCTGTGGCAAAGAAAACACTTTCTTGGCGTCTATCAACACAACATGGGGCGCAGAAGATTTACCTCCCCTTTAACAAGTGAAGCTCTGCAATAAATCTGTAGGTGTTCAGGAGAGGCAAAGAGCGCTCAATTCCCAACATGAAGCGCTCATGCAGCGCTCTGTACTCCTGAACAAGCCTCAAGTGTCGCACTGTATTTCCCGAATTTTCCGTTCGTACCGATGCACTTCTTTTTGCTGCGGTCGGAGTCTCCACCATTGTGCCGTGGCCTGCAGTGCTGGATTACCATCCGGAACATTCTGGTGGAATGCTCCAGACCTACATCTCTAAAGACTGGATCTCACAGTCCTTCAAACATTTTCAATGAGCATAAACTGTGATTTTTTTCTCTCTCACACACACTAGTTTCTCGTTTTTATTTTAAATCATTAATCAATTATTTATTGACAATACTACATCTCCTATTTATTTTTCAATTCTATCAAGATAACACCTTTTGAAAATAGTTTTTAAAATGTTTAATTATCACCATGTAGCCTAACTTTAAAGAGATCTATTGTTGTGGCTTTCAGTCGCCTGAATGGCTGATGGGCCCCAAACTACCACCAGACAAACGCAATCATGATGGCGCACGTAAAAAAACAAATCTCCCAAAGCAGTCTCAATGTTGGTGCTGTGTTTTTCCTGTGCTGACTTATACAACCAGGAAAACGTGTGTGGAGGTGTGCATTGGGTGCTGGCGGACATTCGCCTTTGAAAATTGTTTCGTTGTTGTCGTGCCGTGGGATAAAATTGCTGCACAGACATTTTCTTTACAAGCCGAGATGAAAAAGCATGAACATGTAATAGAGTAGATATTTGCCGTGAGACTATTTTTTCTTATAATTTTTTTTTTGCCTTATGAGCATCACGTATCTATCTTCCTTAGTTCAAAGAAGCGTCGGGTACAAAAGCCGAAACCTGTATTGCCAGCCAAGAGGTGAGTCTCTCTTGAAAAGCAAGACGGATGTTCCACTCGTGTAACAATGTAAGAGGATGAAAAGTGAGTTTCTGGTGCTTCCATTCTAGACGTTGTTGTTCTTGTTGTTGATGATGATGTGGTGGTGGTGGTGGTGGTGATGATGATGATGATGATGATGATGATGATGATGATGATGATGATGATGATGATGATGATGATGATGATGATGATGATGATGACGATGATGATGATGATGATAATGACGACGACGACGACGACGGTGATGATGATGATGATGATGATGATGATGATGATGATGATGATGATGATGATGATGCCGACGACAACGACAATTCTGGTGATGATGACAATGATGACGACAACGACGATAATGGTGATGCTGACAATGCTGACGACAACGATGATGATGATGACGACGATGGTAATGATGACGACGACGACGGTGGTACTTCGACAGCAAATCGACCGGGCAGTTGGTGAGAGAATTCCAAATCTCAGTGATCGCCCACGCTGAACGTTCCTCAAAGCCGTCACCTTTCCCACGCCGGTGAGCTCCTCCTCCTCCTCCTCCTCCTCCTCCTCCTCCTCCTCCTCCTCCTCCTCCTCCTCCTCCTCCTCCTCCTCCTCCTCCTCCTCCTCCTCCTCCTCCTCCTCCTCCTCCTCCTCCTCCTCCTCCTCCTCCTTCCTCCTCCTCCTCTTGTTCCTCCTCCTCCTCTTGTTCCTCCTCCTCCTCTTGTTCCTCTTCCTCCTCCTCCTCCTCCTCCTCCTCCTCCTCCTCCTCCTCCTCCTCCTCCTCCTCCTCCTCCTCCTCCTCCTCCTCCTCCTCCTCTTGTTCCTCCTCCTCCTCTTGTTCCTCCTCCTCCTCTCTGTTCCTCCTCCTCCTCTTGTTCCTCCTCCTCCTCTTGTTCCTCCTCCTCCTCGTCCTTCTCCTTCTCCTCCTCCTCCTGCTCCTCCTCCTGCTCCTGCTCCTCCTCCTCCTCCTCCTCCTCCTCCTCCTCCTCCTCCTCCTCCTCCTCCTCCTCCCCCTCCTCCTCCTCCTCCTCCTCCTCCTCCTCCTCCTCCACCTCCTCCTCCTCCTCCTCCTCCTCCTCCTCCTCCTCCTCCTCCTCCTCCTCCTCCTCCTCCTCCTCCTCCTCCTCCTCCTCCTCCTCCTCCTCCTCCTCCTCCTCCTCCTCCTCCTCCTCCTCCTCCACCTCCTCCTCCTCCTCCTCCTCCTCCTCCTCCTCCTCCTCCTCCTCCTCCTCCTCCTCCTCCTCCTCCTCCTCCTCCTCCTCCTCCTCCTCCTCCTCCTCCTCCTCCTCCTCCACCTCCTCCTCCTGCTTTTCCTCCTTCTGCTCCTTCTGCTGCTTCTGCTCCTGCTCCTTCTCCTGCTTTTCCTCCTCTTCCTCCTCCTCCTGCTCCTCCAGCTTTTCCTGCTGCTCCTCCTCCTCATGTTCCTACTCCTCCTCCTGCTCCTGCTCAATCGTCTCCTCCTGCTCCTGCTCCTGCTCAATCGTCTCCTCTTCCTCCTGCTCCTCTTCCTACTGCTTCTGCTCCTCCTCCTCCTGCTCCTCCTGTTCCTGCTCTCCTGCTTCTCTTGCTTCTGCTCCTCCTGCTCCTCCTCCTCCTCCTCCTGTTCCTACTCCTCCTCCTCCTACTGCTCCTTCTCCTCCTCCTATTCCTCCTCCCCCTGCTCCTCTTCCTCCTGCCTCTTCTCCTTCTGCTCATTCTCCTCCTTCTCCTCCTATTCCTCCTCCTCCTGCTCCTCCTGCGCGTCCTACTCGTCCTCTTTCTGCTTCTCTTGCTCCTGCTTCTACTGCTTCTCCTCTTCCTCCTGCTCCTGCAACTCCTGCTCCTGCTCCTTCTCCTTCTGCTTATCATGCTCCTGTTCCTCCTACTTCTGCTCATCGTCCTCCTGTTACTGTTGCTCCTGATCTTCCTGCTCCTTTTTCTCCTTCTGCTTCTTCTCTTCCTTCTGCTTCTTCTCCTTCTCCTTCTTCTCCTCCTGCTCGCCCTTCTCCTCCTTCTACTACGCCGCATTGCATCCATTTGCCAATATCTTTCTGACACTGCGTGTGTTAGACTGGTCACCTCCAGGGTCACTTCAAGGCTTGATTATTGTAATTCAGTTTTGGCGGGTCTTCCAGCAGAACAATTGAACCGTCTTCAGCGCGTTCAAAGCAGCGCAGCACGCCTCGTGCTGAGGAAGGGAAAACGCGATCATGTGACTCCCATGCTTAGGCATCTACACTGGCTTCCCGTGAAGTTCCGTTGCCAGTACAAAATTGCTGTTTTGGCCTACCGTCATTTTGATGGTACTCTTCTTGTGTATCTTTCGGCATCCCTTCGCACATATCAACCATCCCGTTCTCTCCGTTCAGCAAATGAAAAGCTTCTCAAAATTCCTAGACGTAGTACAAAATCTTTTAGTGAGCGTAGTTTTAGTTTCAATGCCCCCTCTGTCTGGAACTCGCTGCCGGCTGGCCTGCGTGACGCACCCACTTTATCTATTTTTAAGTCGCAACTGAAGACTCACATGTTTCGACTGGCTTTGGCTTGATCGTAGGTTTTTCTCATGGTCATGTATGTTGTTGTATTTATTCTTAGGTCTGTAAGTTGTATTTTGAGTTGTATTATGTGGGTAAGCTTGTTGATGAATGTCTGCGTGTGAATGTGGTTATGTCAGCGCATTGAGTTGTACAGAAGTGCGCTATACAAATGCTATTCATTATTATTATTACTACTTCTAGTCCTTCTGCTTCTTCTCCTATCTCTCCTTCCTCTCCTCCTCCTCCTCCAACTTCTCCTCCTTCTTGTCCTTCTCCTCCTTCGCTTCTTCTCCTCCTTCTCCTTCTTCTCCTCCCTCTCCTCCTTCTACTCTTTTTGCTTCTCCTCCTCCTTCTTCTTCCTCTCCTCCCTCTCCTCCTTCTACTCTTTTTGCTTCTTCTCCTCCTTCTTCTTCCTCTCCTCCCTCTTCTTCCTCTCCTCCTTCTACTCTTTTTGCTTCTTCTCCTCCTTCTCCTCCCTCTTCTTCCCCTCCTCCTTCTACTCCTTTTGCTTCTTATCCTCCTTCTCCTCCCTCTCCTTCTTCTACTCTTTTTGCTTCTTCTCCTCCCTCTCCTTCCTCTCCTCCCTCTCCTTCCTCTCTCCTTCTACTCTTTTTGCTTCTTCTCCTCTTTCTTCTTCCTCTCCTCTCTCTTCTTCCTCTCCTCCTTCTACTCCTTTTGCTTCTTCTCCTCCTTCTCCTTCCTCTTCTTCCTCTCCTCCTTCTACTCCTTTTGCTTCTTATCCTCCTTCTCCTCCCTCTCCTTCCTCTCCTCCTTCTACTCTTTTTGCTTCCTCTCCTCCTTCTCCTACCTCTTCTTCCTCTCCTCCCTCTCCTCTGTCTCCTCCTTCTCCTCCTTCTCTTCCTTCTGCTCCTTCTCCTTCCTCTCCTCTCTCTCCTCCTTATCCTGCGTCTCTTCCCTTTCCTCCTTCTCTTCCTTCTGCTCCTTCTCCTTCCTCTCCTCTCTCTCCTCCTTATCCTCCTTCTCTTCCCTCTCCTCCTTCTCTTCCCTCTCCTCCTTCTCTTCCCTCTCCTCCTTCTCTTCCCTCTCCTCCTTCTCTTCCCTCTCCTCCTTCTCTTCCCTCTCCTCCTTCTCAACTTCTTCTTCTTCTTCTTCTTCTTCTTCTTCTTCTTCTTCTTCTTCTTCTTCTTCTTCTTCTTCTTCTTCTTCTTCTTCTTCTTCTTCTTTCAATGTTGTACGAACACTGTTGAGGTAGTGGTGACAGAGATATTTGTAGAGGATTGTTAAACATTTCAACAAGTAACCCCACCTCAATTCCTACCCCCCACCCCCCACCCCCACCCCCACCCTGCCCTCATGCCTGCACATGTTTGAAACTGAATACAGCTAGTGGGTCATAATCCTAGTTGCGGGGCCACTAGCGGTGTTCACAAAATCTACGTCAGTGGACTTGCACTGGCAAGTTTGAAACAAGATCCGAGTAGTGGCACGCTATTGCATTGTGAGTAACATAACTGGTTCCGTTATCATAAGGAAATAGAGAGGTGTAGTTAATTTTTCTCTGCGCTGAATTTTGGATGAATACGTTCAGCATCCTGTCTTGGAAGGAACTCTTGGTCAAAGGTTTATATGAAATGCTCAAGGATGAAAGGAGACGGTTGTTTAATTAAAGCTTTACCCGATGCATGCATCTTTACCTGTAAAGGCTGCCGTGAAATCAATACCAAAAAAACTATACCTTGCCTTCAAGTCGGTCTGACACTTTCCTTTCGTGAGTCCCTGACTTTTCTCCGTCTTGTTTCGCCATTACCTCAAAGCACTGGCGGTTGATCCTTGGGTTCAAGGATGACTAGAACTGTGCAACTGTCTGCCGGATCGGAGGTGGCTCGCCAGACCCAGTCTAGACGTGCAGAGGCGGGAACACGGAACTGAATCTCTGATGATATATAGCTGGGATTGACGCGTTCCTTGGCGGTTGTGCAGATAGCAGCTGCTTGCACAGATAATGCCATCACTATCACCTCTCTCGGGCGCGGAAGTCCGTTTTGCAAAGCGAACTTTGGACGCACCGCTCTTCGGCTCTCTGAGGTCGGTGCTAAAGTACAGGATACATAAGTATTTCAACAATTACGATTCGATCTAGGAGCAGAAGACTCTCGAACGTACCCCGACAGACGCGGCAGAGCAGACCCTCGAAGACGAAGAGCGCGCGCTGACCGGGCGGACAGAGAGAGAAGAAGGCGATCACACGGCCAGTTAAAGAAGTTAGAAGTTATCTGGAGTTGTGCGAGTCCATTCCGTGTCATTGTGCACTATTCGGTACACTGGCAACAGTGGAACTCGGTCAAGTTGACTGCAACAGACAGTTTTGAGACTCCTTCCAACAAGAGTCCGCCAAGACAAATAATCACGACACAAAAATATGTATTCAAGTCTCGGCCCGACATGCAACTGCTGTTCGATGCTTTAATTTAATGTCCCATGACCGAATCTTGTGTCTCAAAACACTCTCTCGACCTCTTCAAACAAGAGTAATTAATACGTTCACGTTATAACAACAAACACTTTCGCAACTCATTTGAAATCAATAAATGTTTTTTTTAAATGATTTGCATGTGTGTCACTAATTCTTGAATGAACGTTTTGCATGCAAAGTGAATAGAAAATGGCAGAGCAGGGCGCACGGCAGACTCATCTCGGCCAGTTGTAAAAATGCTGCTTGCGGGGCCTGAGATAGAGGTCACATGACTGATTTTTTGCGTCTGGACACAGTTTGCGGCATTAGTGTCCTCTAATTAAGCACCGACTTTCGGGGCTCCTCGGGTCCTGACGTCAGCCTTCGGAATTCGGTTCACTTTACATCGACTGACAAGATGGACGATGCACATACGTGATCGCTTCGAAATCACGAGTGACTACATTCCGTCGATGCATCTGTTTAATTCTCCCCGATTGACGAGATGGACGATGCATATGTGCGTTCGCCTCATCGGAGTCATCCTCGATTCCGTTTCTCTCCACCTGGCCCAGCTCCCGTCCTCTTTTCTGTGTCCTCGAACATTACAAACATGCGTTCAAAAGTTAGTGTTCGGTGAGGAGAGTTAGAATTTTGTGCACTGTGCAGATACGCGTGGACATTTTATGCTTTGAACAAGCAAAAGAGACGACTTTTCGGTTACTCCCACCGTTACAATTCACAAACAAGACTTGTCAACGTCTGGAAAGAATCTACGTGTTTCACTGACGTGACCACAACGTAGTAGGCCTATACCATACAACTCGTTGTGATTCGAGGCCCAGTGAGGCCTACGATTATCATATCAAATCACTCAATAGCAATTGCGACTTAGCGAGACTGACATCGCGAGCCTAGCAGAGAGGGAGGGCGGGGCCTCGATCCTTCTTTTCGCAAAACACGATCGTTGCCACGGCGGCTTGATTTCGACCCTCTCGAGGGGAGTGCCTTCCAGTCGGATGAGGGCACATCATTGGGATCTCCCAGAGCCGCTGACGCTAGTTCTTCTGGTTTCAGACCACACTACTTCAACTTGCCTTCAAGCTGTCATTGAAGCTTGTAGTAGGGAGCGACTTTAACAGAACTATGTTTGTGGCGCAGTGATTCGCACAAGAGCGCGTAGTGGTCGCAGCGCCGAGGGACTGTAATAAACAGAGCGGACAAATCCAAATAACACAGACACCAGCCCACAGTCGTCAGTGTTCCGTCTTGCGAGTCGTCAGTTGCATTCGGTGCGACATCGTCATCGGCGAACTTCGCCACGTACGTGAGTACTTTTGTGTGCATCTATAATGCTTGAAGATTAGCTGCAAGGTGCTGACACGTTGGTAAAGTATTTCTGTACCGCGCGCTTATGTTGGATGAGGCTAATGTCTCTCGCCTCGCGCTAAGCATTTACGCGGGTTGCCCACATCCTCCAACCCTGAGTTCGCTCCCGAAAGTGAACCACATTTACTTTTCTTACCTCGCAATCGATGTGTGTTGTCCACATGAAAAGAATGCATAAATACCGTCAACAGCACCTTTAACATGTGTGGTGGAGTGGAATGAGGCATGATGGTAGCAGGGCGCAGGTATGAGACAAAATCGAAGCTGCTTTCCACAACTTTATTTTTCACCCATGGGTACAGGAGCTGCTGGCTGGTCCGAGGCCTGACAAAGGCCTGGACCAACCCAAGACCGTGGTGGCAGTGGTCTCTCTAGACCGTGGTGGCAGTGGTCTCTCTAGACCGTGGTGGCAGTGGTCTCTCTAGACTGTGGTGGTAGTGGTCTCTCTCGTCTCGTGTGCCGTCCCCCCGTAACAAGCGAATGCACGGACCTCACAGGAGCCAGGGTGTAGATTATTTCACAGATCTTAACCCTGGTTCCCGGGTTGTGCTACTATTTGGCAGAAAGGAGAGATTACTAAATTTAACTTACTTTGAAATGACTTCTTTCAAATGTTGCCTTATTCCGCATAAAACAATCTATTGAATGACTCACATGCCGTTGCGAGTACCTGTCTTACTTGAGGGAAAACATCAGATTTATACTCAAAATGTTACAATTCAGATGCCAGAGTGGGAGAGCGGTTCACTAGCAAGGGGTCACGCTAATGTAAGGTGTGACTGACAGGGCAGCTGCATTCTTGATCAGGATGACTGCGTGACCAGGATGTGTGCGTGACCAGGATGTGTGCGTGAATAGGATGTGTGCGTGACCAGGATGCGTGCGTGACCAGGATGAATGCGTGACCAGGATGTGCGTGTGATTAGGATGAATGCGTGACCAGGATGAATGCGTGACCAGGAAGAATGCGTGACCAGGATGAATGCGTGATCAGGATGAAAGCGTGACCAGGATGAAAATGCGTGACCAGGATGTGTGCGTGACCAGGATGTGTGCGTGCCCAGGATGAATGCATGACCAGGATGTGTGCGTGACCAGGATTTGTGCGTGACCAGGATTTGTGCGTGACCAGGATGTGTTCTTGATCAGGATGACTGCGTGATCAGGATGTGTGCGTGACCAGGATGTGTGCGTGACCAGGATGTGTGCGTGACCAGGATGTGTGCGTGACCAGGATGTGTGCGTGACCAGGATTTGTGCGTGACCAGGATGTGTGCGTGACCAGGATGCGTGCGTGACCAGGATTTGTGCGTGACCAGGATGTGTGCGTGACCAGGATTTGTGCTTGATCAGGTTGTGTGCTTGATCAGGATGACTGCGTGACCAGGATGTGTGTGTGACTAGGATGAATGCGTGACCAGGTTGTGTGTGTGACTAGGATGAATGCGTGACCAGGATAAATGCGTGGCAAGGATGAATGCGTGACCAGGATGAATGCGTGACCAGGATGAATGCGTGACCAGGATGAATGCGTGACCAGGACGAATGCGTGACCAGGATGTGTGCGCGACCAGGATGTGTGCGTGACCAGGATGTATGCGTGCCCAGGATGAACGCATGACCAGGATGTGTGCGTGCCCAGGATTTGTGCGTGACCAGGATTTGTGCGTGACCAGGATGTGTGCTTGATCAGGATGACTGCGTGACCAGGATGTGTGCGTGACCAGGATGTGTGCGTTACCAGGATGTGTGCGTGACCAGGATGTGTGCGTGACCAGGATGTGTGCGTGACCAGGATGTGTGCGTGACCAGGATGACTGCGTGACCAGGATGACTGCGTGACCAGGATGTGTGCGTGACCAGGATGTGTGCGTGACCAGGATCTGTGCGTGACCAGGATGTGTGCGTGACCAGGATGTGTGCGTGACCAGGATGTGTGCGTGACCAGGACGTGTGCGTGACCAGGATGAATGCATGACCAGGATGTGTGCGTGACCAGGATTTGTGCGTGACCAGGATGTGTGCGTGATCCGGATGAATGCCTGATCCGGATGAATGCGTGACCAGAATGTGTGCGTGACCAGGATGTGTGCGTGACCAGGGTGTGTGGGTGACCAGGGTGTGTGGGTGACCAGGATGTGTGCGTGACCACGATATGTGCGTGACCAGGATGAATGCGTGATCAGGATGAATGCGTGACCACGATGTGTGCGTGACCAGGATGTGTGCGTGGCCAGGGTGTGTGCGTGACCAGGATGTGTCCTTGATCAGGATTTGTGCGTGACCAGGATGTGTGTGTGACTATGATGAATGCGTGACCAGGATGTGTGACTAGGATGAATGCGTGACCAGGATGAATGCGTGACCAGGATGAATGCGAGACCAGGATGAATGCGTGACCAGGATGAATGCTTGACTAGGATGAATGTGTGACCAAGATTTGTGCGTGACCAGGATGTATGCGTGACCAGGATTTGTGCGTGACCAGGTTGAATGCGTGACCAGGATGTGTGCGTGACCAGGATGTGTGCGTGACCAGGATTTGTGCGTGACCAGGATTTGTGCGTGACCAGGATGTGTCCTTGATCAGGATGAGTGCGTGACCAGGATGTGTGCGTGACCAGGATGTGTGCGTGATTAGGATGTGTGCGTGACCAGGATGCGTGCGTGACCAGGATGAATGCGTGACCAGGATGTGTGTGTGACTAGGATGAATGCGTGACCAGGATGACTGCATGACCAGGATGAATGCGTGACCAGGATGAATGCGTGATCAGGATGAATGCGTGATCAGGATGAATGCGTGACCAGAATGAAAGCGTGACAGGATGAAAATGCGTGACCAGGACGTGTGCGTGCCCAGGATGAATGCGTGACCAGGATTTGTGCGTGTCCAGGATTTGTGCGTTACCAGGTTGTGTGCTTGATCAGGATGACTGCGTGACCAGGATGTGTGCGTGACCAGGATGTGTGCGTGACCAGGATGTGTGCATGGCCAGGATTTGTGCGTGACCAGGATGTGTGCGTGACCAGGATTTGTGCGTAACCAGTGGTGGGCTGCATATGAACCTACTACACGGTAGTGGGCCACTAAATCGGAAATTCCCCACTAAATTGCGAAGGAAGGTCTGCATGAAAGCTCACTACGCGTAGTTACCTCCTAAGTTTGCCACTAAACGACCTAAAATGTAGTGGTGCTCTGTATCAGCACTACACGGCTAAGTAACCTACTTTATGCGATATTCAATGGCGGACCTCTCTCTCGGTTCGCACACAAAACGCTGTATCATGGGATACTAGCAACCCATCCAAAGAAAATGTAAGCCATGAACAGCATTAATTTATCAAAGCTGTATGTTGAATGCATCACTAGGTCGTTAAAGCGCGAATATTTTACAAATGGGAATGGAGGTCAACGCGTTTTTCAAGCTAAGGCGCCAAGCCTCCCGCACCAGCACTAGGGGGTGAGAAAGCGGCCTTGCGCGCTTATCAGCCACAAGCACAGATAGCCGTCCCCTACACCCCCTGCCTGACCCCCCACCAGGAAGGACGACAGGGGAGATGAGGGGTTTCAGCCCTCCCCTTTGATTCTACGCATGCGCATTAGATGGGATATCCCGGATAAAAATAAAATTTTTATCTGGGTCAGTTACTTCGTTGTAGCGACCAAGTATGCTCTCATGCAGACCTTGCTGTGGTAGTGGGAAACAACTCAAATCTGTTAACAACGAAGTAGACAACTACGACGTAGTTACCCCATAAAATAGTAGGTTCATATGCAGCCCACCACAGGATGTGTGCGTGACCAGGATGTGTGCGTGACCAGGATGTGTGCGTGACCAGGATGTGTGCGTGACCAGGATGTGTGCGTGACCAGATTGTGTGCGTAACCAGGATGTGTGCGTGACCAGGATGTGTGCGTGACCAGGATGTGTGCGTGACCAGGATGTGTGCGTGACCAGGATTTGTGCGTGACCAGGATGTGTGCGTGACCAGGATGAATGCATGACCAGGATTTGTGCGTGACCAGGATTTGTGCGTGATCCGGATGAAAGCCTGATCCGGATGAATGCGTGACCAGGATTTGTGCGTGACCAGGATGTGTGCGTGACCAGGATGTGTGCGTGACCAGGATGTGTGGGTGACCAGGATGTGTGCGTGACCACGATGTGTGCGTGACCAGGATGAATGCGTGATCAGGATGAATGCGTGACCAGGATATGTGCGTGACCAGGATGTGTGCGTGACCAGGATGTGTGCGTGACCAGGAGGTGTGCGTGACCAGGATTTGTGCGTGACCAGGATGTGTGCTTGATCAGGATTTGTGCGTGACCAGGATGTGTGGGTGACCACGATGTGTAAGTGACCAGGATGAATGCGTGATCAGGATGAATGCGTGACCAGGATGTGTGCGTGACCAGGATGTGTGCGTGACCAGGATGTGTGCGTGACCAGGATGTGTGCGTGACCAGGATGTGTGCGTGACCAGGATTTGTGCGTGACCAGGATGTGTGCTTGATCAGGATTTGTGCGTGACTAGGATGAATGCGTGACCAGGATGTGTGTGACTAGGATAAATGCGTGACCAGGTTGAATGCGTGACCAGGATGAATGCGTGACCAGGATGAATGCGTGACCAGGATGCGTGCGTGACCAAGATCTGAGCGTGACCAGGATGTGTGCGTGACCAGAATGTGTGCGTGACCAGGATTTGTGCGTGACCAGGATTTGTGCGTGACCAGGATGTGTGCTTGATCAGGATGACTGCGTGACCAGGATGTGTCCGTGACCAGAATGTGTGTGTGAATAGGAGGTGTGCGTGACAAGGATGCGTGCGTGACCAGGATGAATGCGTGACCAGGATGTGTGTGTGTGACTAGAATGAATGCGTGACCAGGATGAATGCGTGACCAGGATGAATGCGTGACCAGGATGAAAGCGTGACCAGAATGAAAATGCGTGACCAGGATGTGTGCGTGACCAGGATGTGTGCGTGCCCAGGATGAATGCGTGACCAGGATTTGTGCGTGACCAGGATTTGTGCGTGACCAGGATGTGTGCTTGATCAGGATGACTGCGTGACCAGGATGTGTGCGTGACCAGGATGTGCGCGTAACCAGGATGTGTGCGTGACCAGGATTTGTGCGTGACCAGGATGTGTGCTTGATCAGGATTTGTGCGTGACCAGGATGTGTGGGTGACCAGGATGTGTGGGTGACCACGATGTGTGCGTGACCAGGATGAATGCGTGATCAGGATGACTGCGTGACCAGGATGTGTGCGTGACCAGGATGTGTGCGTGACCAGGATGTGTGCGTGACCAGGATGTGTGCGTGACCAGGATTTGTGCGTAACCAGGATGTGTGCGTGACCAGGATGTGTGCGTGACCAGGATGCGTGCGTGACCAGGATTTGTGCGTGATCAGGATGTGTGCTTGATCAGGATGACTGCGTGACCAGGATGTGTGTGTGACTAGGATGAATGCGTGACCAGGTTGTGTGTGTGACTAGGATGAATGCGTGACCAGGATAAATGCGTGACAAGGATGAATGCGTGACCAGGATGAATGCGTGACCAGGATGAATGCGTGACCAGGATGAATGCGTGACCAGGACGAATGCGTGACCAGGATGTGTGCGCGACCAGGATGTGTGCCTGACCAGGATGTGTGCGTGCCCAGGATGAACGCATGACCAGGATGTGTGCGTGCCCAGGATTTGTGCGTGACCAGGATGTGTGCTTGATCAGGATGACTGCGTGACCAGGATGTGTGCGTGACCAGGATGTGTGCGTGACCAGGATGTGTGCGTGACCAGGATGTGTGCGTGACCAGGATGTGTGCGTGACCAGGATGTGTGCGTGACCAGGATGTGTGCGTGACCAGGATGTGTGCGTGACCAGGATGTGTGCGTGACCAGGATGTGTGCGTGACCAGGATGTGTGCGTGACCAGGATGTGTGCGTGACCAGGATGTGTGCGTGACCAGGATGTGTGCGTGACCAGGATTTGTGCGTGACCAGGATGTGTGCGTGACCAGGATGAATGCATGACCAGGATTTGTGCGTGACCAGGATTTGTGCGTGATCCGGATGAAAGCCTGATCCGGATGAATGCGTGACCAGGATTTGTGCGTGACCAGGATGTGTGCGTGACCAGGATGTGTGGGTGACCAGGATGTGTGCGTGACCACGATGTGTGCGTGACCAGGATGAATGCGTGATCAGGATGAATGCGTGACCAGGATATGTGCGTGACCAGGATGTGTGCGTGACCAGGATGTGTGCGTGACCAGGATGTGTGCGTGACCAGGATTTGTGCGTGACCAGGATGTGTGCTTGATCAGGATTTGTGCGTGACCAGGATGTGTGGGTGACCACGATGTGTAAGTGACCAGGATGAATGCGTGATCAGGATGAATGCGTGACCAGGATGTGTGCGTGACCAGGATGTGTGCGTGACCAGGATGTGTGCGTGACCAGGATGTGTGCGTGACCAGGATTTGTGCGTGACCAGGATGTGTGCTTGATCAGGATTTGTGCGTGACTAGGATGAATGCGTGACCAGGATGTGTGTGACTAGGATAAATGCGTGACCAGGTTGAATGCGTGACCAGGATGAATGCGTGACCAGGATGAATGCGTGACCAGGATGCGTGCGTGACCAAGATCTGAGCGTGACCAGGATGTGTGCGTGACCAGAATGTGTGCGTGACCAGGATTTGTGCGTGACCAGGATTTGTGCGTGACCAGGATGTGTGCTTGATCAGGATGACTGCGTGACCAGGATGTGTCCGTGACCAGAATGTGTGTGTGAATAGGAGGTGTGCGTGACAAGGATGCGTGCGTGACCAGGATGAATGCGTGACCAGGATGTGTGTGTGTGACTAGAATGAATGCGTGACCAGGATGACTGCGTGACCAGGATGAATGCGTGACCAGGATGAAAGCGTGACCAGAATGAAAATGCGTGACCAGGATGTGTGCGTGACCAGGATGTGTGCGTGCCCAGGATGAATGCGTGACCAGGATTTGTGCGTGACCAGGATTTGTGCGTGACCAGGATGTGTGCTTGATCAGGATGACTGCGTGACCAGGATGTGTGCGTGACCAGGATGTGCGCGTAACCAGGATGTGTGCGTGACCAGGATTTGTGCGTGACCAGGATGTGTGCTTGATCAGGATTTGTGCGTGACCAGGATGTGTGGGTGACCAGGATGTGTGGGTGACCACGATGTGTGCGTGACCAGGATGAATGCGTGATCAGGATGACTGCGTGACCAGGATGTGTGCGTGACCAGGATGTGTGCGTGACCAGGATGTGTGCGTGACCAGGATGTGTGCGTGACCAGGATTTGTGCGTAACCAGGATGTGTGCGTGACCAGGATGTGTGCGTGACCAGGATGCGTGCGTGACCAGGATTTGTGCGTGACCAGGATGTGTGCTTGATCAGGATGACTGCGTGACCAGGATGTGTGTGTGACTAGGATGAATGCGTGACCAGGTTGTGTGTGTGACTAGGATGAATGCGTGACCAGGATAAATGCGTGACAAGGATGAATGCGTGACCAGGATGAATGCGTGACCAGGATGAATGCGTGACCAGGATGAATGCGTGACCAGGACGAATGCGTGACCAGGATGTGTGCGCGACCAGGATGTGTGCGTGACCAGGATGTGTGCGTGCCCAGGATGAACGCATGACCAGGATGTGTGCGTGCCCAGGATTTGTGCGTGACCAGGATTTGTGCGTGACCAGGATGTGTGCTTGATCAGGATGACTGCGTGACCAGGATGTGTGCGTGACCAGGATGTGTGCGTGACCAGGATGTGTGCGTGACCAGGATGTGTGCGTGACCAGGATGTGTGCGTGACCAGGATGTGTGCGTGACCAGGATGTGTGCGTGACCAGGATGACTGCGTGACCAGGATGACTGCGTGACCAGGATGTGTGCGTGACCAGGATGTGTGCGTGACCAGGATCTGTGCGTGACCAGGATGTGTGCGTGACCAGGATGTGTGCGTGACCAGGATGTGTGCGTGACCAGGACGTGTGCGTGACCAGGATGAATGCATGACCAGGATGTGTGCGTGACCAGGATTTGTGCGTGACCAGGATGTGTGCGTGATCCGGATGAATGCCTGATCCGGATGAATGCGTGACCAGAATGTGTGCGTGACCAGGATGTGTGCGTGACCAGGGTGTGTGGGTGACCAGGGTGTGTGGGTGACCAGGATGTGTGCGTGACCACGATGTGTGCGTGACCAGGATGAATGCGTGATCAGGATGAATGCGTGACCACGATGTGTGCGTGACCAGGATGTGTGCGTGACCAGGATGTGTGCGTGGCCAGGATGTGTGCGTGACCAGGATGTGTCCTTGATCAGGATTTGTGCGTGACCAGGATGTGTGTGTGACTATGATGAATGCGTGACCAGGATGTGTGACTAGGATGAATGCGTGACCAGGATGAATGCGTGACCAGGATGAATGCGAGACCAGGATGAATGCGTGACCAGGATGAATGCTTGACTAGGATGAATGTGACCAAGATTTGTGCGTGACCAGGATGTATGCGTGACCAGGATTTGTGCGTGACCAGGTTGAATGCGTGACCAGGATGTGTGCGTGACCAGGATGTGTGCGTGACCAGGATTTGTGCGTGACCAGGATGTGTCCTTGATCAGGATGAGTGCGTGACCAGGATGTGTGCGTGACCAGGATGTGTGCGTGATTAGGATGTGTGCGTGACCAGGATGCGTGCGTGACCAGGATGAATGCGTGACCAGGATGTGTGTGTGACTAGGATGAATGCGTGACCAGGATGACTGCGTGACCAGGATGAATGCGCGACCAGGATGAATGCGTGATCAGGATGAATGCGTGATCAGGATGAATGCGTGACCAGAATGAAAGCGTGACCAGGATGGAAATGCGTGACCAGGACGTGTGCGTGCCCAGGATGAATGCGTGACCAGGATTTGTGCGTGTCCAGGATTTGTGCGTTACCAGGTTGTGTGCTTGATCAGGATGACTGCGTGACCAGGATGTGTGCGTGACCAGGATGTGTGCGTGACCAGGATGTGTGCATGGCCAGGATTTGTGCGTGACCAGGATGTGTGCGTAACCAGGATGTGTGCGTGACCAGGATGTGTGCGTGACCAGGATGTGTGCGTGACCAGGATGTGTGCGTGACCAGGATGTGTGCGTGACCAGGTTGTGTGCGTGACCAGGATGTGTGCGTGACCAGGATGTGTGCGTGACCAGGATGTGTGCGTGACCAGGATGTGTGCGTGACCAGGATGTGTGCGTGACCAGGATGTGTGCGTGACCAGGATTTGTGCGTGACCAGGATGTGTGCGTGACCAGGATGAATGCATGACCAGGATTTGTGCGTGACCAGGATTTGTGCGTGATCCGGATGAAAGCCTGATCCGGATGAATGCGTGACCAGGATTTGTGCGTGACCAGGATGTGTGCGTGACCAGGATGTGTGCGTGACCAGGATGTGTGCGTGACCAGGATGTGTGGGTGACCAGGATGTGTGCGTGACCACGATGTGTGCGTGACCAGGATGAATGCGTGATCAGGATGAATGCGTGACCAGGATATGTGCGTGACCAGGATGTGTGCGTGACCAGGATGTGTGCGTGACCAGGATGTGTGCGTGACCAGGATTTGTGCGTGACCAGGATGTGTGCTTGATCAGGATTTGTGCGTGACCAGGATGTGTGGGTGACCAGGATGTGTGGGTGACCACGATGTGTGCGTGACCAGGATGAATGCGTGATCAGGATGAATGCGTGACCAGGATGTGTGCGTGACCAGGATGTGTGCGTGACCAGGATGTGTGCGTGACCAGGATGTGTGCGTGACCAGGATGTGTGCTTGATCAGGATTTGTGCGTGACTGGAATGCGTGACCAGGATGTGTGTGACTAGGATAAATGCGTGACCAGGTTGAATGCGTGACCAGGATGAATGCGTGACCAGGATGAATGCGTGACCAGGATGCGTGCGTGACCAAGATCTGAGCGTGACCAGGATGTGTGCGTGACCAGGATGTGTGCGTGACCAGGATTTGTGCGTGACCAGGATGTGTGCTTGATCAGGATTTGTGCGTGACTAGGATGAATGCGTGACCAGGATGTGTGTGACTAGGATAAATGCGTGACCAGGTTGAATGCGTGACCAGGATGAATGCGTGACCAGGATGAATGCGTGACCAGGATGCGTGCGTGACCAAGATCTGAGCGTGACCAGGATGTGTGCGTGACCAGAATGTGTGCGTGACCAGGATTTGTGCGTGACCAGGATTTGTGCGTGACCAGGATGTGTGCTTGATCAGGATGACTGCGTGACCAGGATGTGTCCGTGACCAGAATGTGTGTGTGAATAGGAGGTGTGCGTGACAAGGATGCGTGCGTGACCAGGATGAATGCGTGACCAGGATGTGTGTGTGTGACTAGAATGAATGCGTGACCAGGATGAATGCGTGACCAGGATGAATGCGTGACCAGGATGAAAGCGTGACCAGAATGAAAATGCGTGACCAGGATGTGTGCGTGACCAGGATGTGTGCGTGCCCAGGATGAATGCGTGACCAGGATTTGTGCGTGACCAGGATTTGTGCGTGACCAGGATGTGTGCTTGATCAGGATGACTGCGTGACCAGGATGTGTGCGTGACCAGGATGTGCGCGTAACCAGGATGTGTGCGTGACCAGGATTTGTGCGTGACCAGGATGTGTGCTTGATCAGGATTTGTGCGTGACCAGGATGTGTGGGTGACCAGGATGTGTGGGTGACCACGATGTGTGCGTGACCAGGATGAATGCGTGATCAGGATGACTGCGTGACCAGGATGTGTGCGTGACCAGGATGTGTGCGTGACCAGGATGTGTGCGTGACCAGGATGTGTGCGTGACCAGGATTTGTGCGTAACCAGGATGTGTGCGTGACCAGGAAGTGTGCGTGACCAGGATGCGTGCGTGACCAGGATTTGTGCGTGACCAGGATGTGTGCTTGATCAGGATGACTGCGTGACCAGGATGTGTGTGTGACTAGGATGAATGCGTGACCAGGTTGTGTGTGTGACTAGGATGAATGCGTGACCAGGATAAATGCGTGACAAGGATGAATGCGTGACCAGGATGAATGCGTGACCAGGATGAATGCGTGACCAGGATGAATGCGTGACCAGGACGAATGCGTGACCAGGATGTGTGCGCGACCAGGATGTGTGCGTGACCAGGATGTGTGCGTGCCCAGGATGAACGCATGACCAGGATGTGTGCGTGCCCAGGATTTGTGCGTGACCAGGATTTGTGCGTGACCAGGATGTGTGCTTGATCAGGATGACTGCGTGACCAGGATGTGTGCGTGACCAGGATGTGTGCGTGACCAGGATGTGTGCGTGACCAGGATGTGTGCGTGACCAGGATGTGTGCGTGACCAGGATGTGTGCGTGACCAGGATGTGTGCGTGACCAGGATGACTGCGTGACCAGGATGACTGCGTGACCAGGATGTGTGCGTGACCAGGATGTGTGCGTGACCAGGATCTGTGCGTGACCAGGATGTGTGCGTGACCAGGATGTGTGCGTGACCAGGATGTGTGCGTGACCAGGACGTGTGCGTGACCAGGATGAATGCATGACCAGGATGTGTGCGTGACCAGGATTTGTGCGTGACCAGGATGTGTGCGTGATCCGGATGAATGCCTGATCCGGATGAATGCGTGACCAGAATGTGTGCGTGACCAGGATGTGTGCGTGACCAGGGTGTGTGGGTGACCAGGGTGTGTGGGTGACCAGGATGTGTGCGTGACCACGATGTGTGCGTGACCAGGATGAATGCGTGATCAGGATGAATGCGTGACCACGATGTGTGCGTGACCAGGATGTGTGCGTGACCAGGATGTGTGCGTGGCCAGGATGTGTGCGTGACCAGGATGTGTCCTTGATCAGGATTTGTGCGTGACCAGGATGTGTGTGTGACTATGATGAATGCGTGACCAGGATGTGTGACTAGGATGAATGCGTGACCAGGATGAATGCGTGACCAGGATGAATGCGAGACCAGGATGAATGCGTGACCAGGATGAATGCTTGACTAGGATGAATGTGACCAAGATTTGTGCGTGACCAGGATGTATGCGTGACCAGGATTTGTGCGTGACCAGGTTGAATGCGTGACCAGGATGTGTGCGTGACCAGGATGTGTGCGTGACCAGGATTTGTGCGTGACCAGGATGTGTCCTTGATCAGGATGAGTGCGTGACCAGGATGTGTGCGTGACCAGGATGTGTGCGTGATTAGGATGTGTGCGTGACCAGGATGCGTGCGTGACCAGGATGAATGCGTGACCAGGATGTGTGTGTGACTAGGATGAATGCGTGACCAGGATGACTGCGTGACCAGGATGAATGCGTGACCAGGATGAATGCGTGATCAGGATGAATGCGTGATCAGGATGAATGCGTGACCAGAATGAAAGCGTGACCAGGATGGAAATGCGTGACCAGGACGTGTGCGTGCCCAGGATGAATGCGTGACCAGGATTTGTGCGTGTCCAGGATTTGTGCGTTACCAGGTTGTGTGCTTGATCAGGATGACTGCGTGACCAGGATGTGTGCGTGACCAGGATGTGTGCGTGACCAGGATGTGTGCATGGCCAGGATTTGTGCGTGACCAGGATGTGTGCGTAACCAGGATGTGTGCGTGACCAGGATGTGTGCGTGACCAGGATGTGTGCGTGACCAGGATGTGTGCGTGACCAGGATGTGTGCGTGACCAGGATGTGTGCGTGACCAGGATGTGTGCGTGACCAGGATGTGTGCGTGACCAGGATGTGTGCGTGACCAGGATGTGTGCGTGACCAGGATGTGTGCGTGACCAGGATGTGTGCGTGACCAGGATTTGTGCGTGACCAGGATGTGTGCGTGACCAGGATGAATGCATGACCAGGATTTGTGCGTGACCAGGATTTGTGCGTGATCCGGATGAAAGCCTGATCCGGATGAATGCGTGACCAGGATTTGTGCGTGACCAGGATGTGTGCGTGACCAGGATGTGTGCGTGACCAGGATGTGTGCGTGACCAGGATGTGTGGGTGACCAGGATGTGTGCGTGACCACGATGTGTGCGTGACCAGGATGAATGCGTGATCAGGATGAATGCGTGACCAGGATATGTGCGTGACCAGGATGTGTGCGTGACCAGGATGTGTGCGTGACCAGGATGTGTGCGTGACCAGGATTTGTGCGTGACCAGGATGTGTGCTTGATCAGGATTTGTGCGTGACCAGGATGTGTGGGTGACCAGGATGTGTGGGTGACCACGATGTGTGCGTGACCAGGATGAATGCGTGATCAGGATGAATGCGTGACCAGGATGTGTGCGTGACCAGGATGTGTGCGTGACCAGGATGTGTGCGTGACCAGGATTTGTGCGTGACCAGGATGTGTGCTTGATCAGGATTTGTGCGTGACTGTGGAATGCGTGACCAGGATGTGTGTGACTAGGATAAATGCGTGACCAGGTTGAATGCGTGACCAGGATGAATGCGTGACCAGGATGAATGCGTGACCAGGATGCGTGCGTGACCAAGATCTGAGCGTGACCAGGATGTGTGCGTGACCAGAATGTGTGCGTGACCAGGATTTGTGCGTGACCAGGATTTGTGCGTGACCAGGATGTGTGCTTGATCAGGATGACTGCGTGACCAGGATGTGTCCGTGACCAGAATGTGTGTGTGAATAGGAGATGTGCGTGACAAGGATGCGTGCGTGACCAGGATGAATGCGTGACCAGGATGTGTGTGTGACTAGAATGAATGCGTTACCAGGATGAATGCGTGACCAGGATGAAAGCGTGACCAGAATGAAAATGCGTGACCAGGATGTGTGCGTGACCAGGATGTGTGCGTGACCAGGATGTGCGCGTGCCCAGGATGAATGCGTGACCAGGATTAGTGCGTGACCAGGATTTGTGCGTGACCAGGATGTGTGCTTGATCAGGATGACTGCGTGACCAGGATGTGTGCGTGACCAGGATGTGCGCGTAACCAGGATGTGTGCGTGACCAGGATTTGTGCGTGACCAGGATGTGTGCGTGACCAAAATGTGTGCGTGACCAGGATGTGTGCGTGACCAGATTGCGTGCGTGACCAGGATTTGTGCGTGACCAGTATTTGTGCGTGACCAGGATGTGTGCTTGATCAGGATGACTACGTGACCATGATGTGTGTGTGACTAGGATGAATGCGTGACCAGGATGTGTGTTTGACTAGAACGAATACGTGACCAGGATGAATGCGTGACCAGGATGAATGCGTGACCAGGATGAATGCGTGATCAGGATGAATGCGTGACCAGGATGAAAATGCGTGACCAGGATGTGTGCGTGACCACAATGTGTGCGTGACCAGGATGTGTGCGTGCCCAGGATGTGTGCGTGACCAGGATGTGTGCGTGACCAGGATGTGTGCGTGACCAGGATGTGTGCGTGACCAGGATGTGTGCGTGACCAGGATGTGTGCGTGACCAGGATGTGGGCGTGACCAGGATGTGTGGGCGACCAGGATTTCTGCGTGACCAGGATGTGTGCGTGACCAGGATGAATGCGTGACCAGGATTTGTGCGTGACCAGGATTTGTGCGTGACCAGGGTGTGTGCGTGATCCGGATGAATGCCTGATCCGGATGAATGCGTGACCAGGATTTGTGCGTGACCAGGATTTGTGCGTGACCAGGATGTGTGCGTGACCAGGATGTGTGGGTGACCAGGATGTGTGCGTGACCAGGATGTGTGCGTGACCAGGATGAATGCGTGATCAGGATGAATGCATGACCAGGATTTGTGCGTGACCAGGATGTGTGCGTGACGAGGATGTGTGCGTGACCAGGATGTGTGCGTGACCAGGATGTGTGCGTGACCAGGATTTGTGCGTGACCAGGATTTGTGCGTGACCAGGATGTGTGCTTGATCAGGATGACTGCGTGACCAGGATGCGTGCGTGACCAAGATATGGCTTGACCAAGATTTGTGGTTGATCAGGATGTGTGCGTGACCAGGATGTGTGCGTGACCAGGATGTGTGCGTGACCAGGATGTGTGCGTGACCAGGATATGTGCGTGACCAGGATTTTGTGCCTGACGAACAGTGACTGCAAAGGCTATGCGCCACTGTGCGTCCACACCACCGCAGACGATCCTGCATCCTTGGATGGCGCGGAAGATGAACGCGGACCCCGGGGGAACGTTACCAGCACCAAAAGGGATGACTGTCCAAAAGCGGCCTGATCTGACCAAAACGTGTGAAAGGCAAGGACAGTCTTCCTGGTCGAGTTAACAGATCCCGGGGAAACAATCATTGCCAGCGCCCAAGAGAACCCCCCCCCCCCCCCCCCCCCAAGAAACTCCTCAGGAGCCTGGATCTCTATGGTCAATACAAGGAAGCAGGCTGGGCATACTGGGTAATGCCAGTTTGAAAAAAAAGCTGCAGAGGTTTTGCGACGCAGTCCAAAGTACAGTTTCTCCGACACACTGTAGTCAAGGCGGAATTGATGGGGAAAGTCATCCAGAAGCTGCAAACCACAGGTGAGTCAGCCTCACTCTGAATGTAGCGAACAAGGCACAAAACGGGGACTCCGGATACCCAGGAGTCTCCATTCCCGCTACTGAGTCGCGAGTCATGGTGAGTGAATGGGACTCACCGCATTCCAGGTTGTGTGACGTCAACCAGACAGGATGTCCAACATGAGAGAGAAATTCCCACCTGGAGCAGACGACCCCTGGTGGCACCCAATGCTGCCTTAGACCGCCCATGATGGAGCTGCTGGAGCAGGTCCCGAAAGCTCTACGACTAGGAGCTCTAGCTGATGAGGGAGTTTTGCGACTACCGCCCCATGGATGCCCTCAGCATGTATCACAAACTCATGCCCAGTTCGCAGTGCAGTTGTTGGGGACAGTGCACACATCGCATCTGATAGACATGCTCTCTCTCTCTCTCTAGGTGCAGGATGGAGGTGGCGTTCATGCTGGGAGGAATACTGCTAGCTCTGCTGCTCGCCAAGCTCCTCCTTCAGTGGAGGACACCCCCCGGGCCTCCCGTTCCCCCTGGACCTCGCGGGCTGAGCGGAAGCTTGGAGTTCCTCCGCAACTCCTTAAGCAACAATCTTAACTACGCGATTGACCAATGGGTCAAGCAGTAAGGAGCTGTGTGTGTGTGTGTGTGTTTGTGTGTGTATGTGTGCATCAGTGTGTGCACGCGTACGTGTGCAGGAGTGTGTGTATGCGCACGTGCATGTGTGTATGTGAATGCAAACTCAGTGCGAAGTTGTGTCGGGATCTGTTATAGATTAAAGATGGATTCAATAATGTGTACACACCCAGAGGGAGATCGATGTTTTGACATTTCTTTTTAAAATTTCAGAACAGAAGATTGTAAAGCATATATAGCGTTCAGAAATGTTGTTCATGGTTATTTCTACTGACTCAAAGAAACAGGCTGTGATACTAATAGGCTTGTTGAAATCAAACTGCTTCCTTCTCTTCTTCTGTAGGTATGGAGACATCATTTACCTTCGCATCCTTGGTAAAGGCTTCTGCTTCCTTCTCTTTTTCTCTAGGTATGGAGACATAATTTACCTTCGCATCCTTGGTAAAGGCATCTGCTTTCTGACGAGCCCCGCCGCCATCAGAAATGTAACGACAGGGGAGACAACTAGCTTGCTGTCGGCTGGACACCCTCGCAACTTTCATGGCGAGTACATCATGTACGGCAGCCGCGACCTGGCCACCGGGCAGTGGTCTGAAGAAGTCGTGAAGATGCGAAAGATGTTCCATTTATGTCTCAAGGTAGGTTGATAATCATGGTTTCATTGCCCTGCTCCTGCTGCTGCTACTGCTCCTGCTGCTCCTGCTCCTGTTCCCGCTCCTCCTCGTACTACTACAATAGTAACATTTATCGTCAACAGCACAGTATGCATACACGAAAAGCATATTTTATTTTCGTAAAACAAATACCCATTGTCGCCAGAAGAGCAGGCGATACCGGCCTCAGGCGTGTTAAACAGTCACTGTGTTTGTTGTCAGGTGGTGCTGGCATCTGATTGCAGGCGTCTTAAACAGTCACTGTGTTTGTTGACAGGTGGTGCTGGTGTCTGACTGCAGGCGTCTTAAACAGTCACTGTGTTTGTTGTCAGGTGGTGCCTGACTGCAGGCGTCTTAAACAGTCACTGTGTTTGTTGTCAGCTGGTACTGGTGCCTGACTGCAGGCGTCTTAAACAGTCACTGTGTTTATTGTCAGCTGGTACTGGTGTCTGACTGCAGGCGTCTTAAACAGTCACTGTGTTTGTTGTCAGCTGGTACTGGTGTCTGACTGCAGGCGTGTTAAACAGTCACTGTGTTTGTTGTCAGCTGGTACTGGTGTCTGACTGCAGGCGTCTTAAACAGTCACTGTGTTTGTTGTCAGGTGGTGCTGGTGTCTGACTGCAGGCGTCTTAAACAGTCACTGTGTTTGTTGTCAGCTGGTACTGGTGTCTGACTGCAGGCGTCTTAAACAGTCACTGTGTTTGTTGTCAGGTGGTGCTGGTGTCTGACTGCAGGCGTCTTAAACAGTCACTGTGTTTGTTGTCAGCTGGTACTGGTGTCTGACTGCAGGCGTGAGTTAAACAGTCACTGTGTTTGTTGTCAGCTGGTGCTGGTGCCTGACTGCAGGCGTGTTAAACAGTCACTGTGTTTGTTGTCAGCTGGTACTGGTGTCTGACTGCAGGCGTGTTAAACAGTCACTGTGTTTGTTGTCAGCTGGTACTGGTGTCTGACTGCAGGCGTGTTAAACAGTCACTGTGTTTGTTGTCAGGTGGTGCTGGTGTCTGACTGCAGGCGTCTTAAACAGTCACTGTGTTTGTTGTCAGCTGGTACTGGTGTCTGACTGCAGGCGTGTTAAACAGTCACTGTGTTTGTTGTCAGCTGGTGCTGGTGTCTGACTGCAGGCGTCTTAAACAGTCACTGTGTTTGTTGTCAGCTGGTACTGGTGTCTGACTGCAGGCGTGTTAAACAGTCACTGTGTTTATTGTCAGCTGGTACTGGTGTCTGACTGCAGGCGTGTTAAACAGTCACTGTGTTTATTGTCAGCTGGTACTGGTGTCTGACTGCAGGCGTCTTAAACAGTCACTGTGTTTGTTGTCAGCTGGTGCTGGTGTCTGACTGCAGGCGTCTTAAACAGTCACTGTGTTTGTTGTCAGGTGGTGCTGGTGTCTGACTGCAGGCGTCTTAAACAGTCACTGTGTTTGTTGTCAGGTGGTGCTGGTGTCTGTCTG
>JAWQFJ010001818.1:22500-40000 GCA_034096865.1 Theodoxus fluviatilis | reverse complement strand
ATACAGATGGGTGATTTGTGGAGCAGATGGTATGAACATATGAACATCTCTACATCGACAACCTAACACACACTCACACACACACACACACACATATACAGACACATAAACACACACACACACACACACACACACACACACACACACACACTTACACACCTCTACGTGTTGGAAAACGGTTCAAAACCATCCAAATGGTAGAAGAATTGAGTGATAACGGGTCAAATCTTTGACAGATAGACTTGGAGAGAGGCCTGCAGAGATGAGCGCACGTATGGTCGCAGACATTCACCCAGTCACACATATACGCGCACGCGAAACCATTGATATGTATGTGTGTGCGTGCGTGCATGTTCGCACGAGCATGCATGTTTGCATGTGTTTGTGTGTAATTGTGTGTGTGTGTGTCGGTGTGTTTGTGTGTGCGCGCGCGTTTGTGTGTGAGAGAGAGACAGACAGACAGACAGAGAGGACAGAGACAGAAACAGAGACGCACAGACACAGACACACACATACACAAACAGGCACACAGACAGGCAGACAGACCGTGACGGGCACAGACAAAATGACAGACGGATAAAAAGACACAATCACAAAAACACACACACACACACACACATACACACACACATACACATACATACACACACATACATACATACACACACATACACAGATACACACATACACACACATACACACATACATACACACACACACACACACACACACACACACACACATACACATACATACACACACATACATACATACACACACATACACAGATACACACATACACACACATACACATACACACATACATACATACACAGATACACACATACACACACATACATACACACACACACACAAGGACGGATGCACGAGAGGACGAAGTGACACAGGCAGCTACAGAGTGACATGTGTGAGTAGATGTACAATAAAATAAAACACGTGACCCGCCAGCATGAAAGCAGTCCTAACTCGCGCAGGCGATTGGCATTATATGCGAAAATAAGTGCTGGGAGTCAATCTGGGTCATTTACATTTATATTATTTAGAATTGCACGCCAGGGACACCTAATTTTTGTGTTCTCGAATAAGTTGCCAAAAAAATACGTTTAAATGCATGAAAATAAACGTTTTGCTGTCTTACCCAGGGGCGGACGAGGGGGGTGGGGTGGTTCCGGAACCTCCCCCCCCTCCCCCCCCCCCCCCCTCCCCCCCCCAAAACAGAAAAAACTATTTTTATTAGTAACAAAATGTGCTGCCTGAAAGTGGTAACGATCATCATCAGAGTGCGCCAGATTGGAACATTTTGCAGTGAAAATCCCCCCTCCCCCCGTTTTCACGTTTCGGCTGAGCTCCAAGCGTTCCTATGGGACATTCTCACTTCTGAAACGGAAATACAGCCCAAGTTTTGTCCCTTTACGTCCCCTAGTTCCGGTAGACTGGTAAAAATAGAAGCTCATGGGATGATCGCTAGATCGTGGCAAAAGGATGACATTAAAGCATGCAAAAAGATTAATTAGATTAAAAACTAATCGAAAATAGTCATATTAGACTGTTTTAACGTATACTTTCTGCACAAAACCCACAGAAGATAAGTAAACAAACCTCACCGTACGTAGTTATAGCTGGCTAGCAGACGTACGCGATCGAACCATAGTCACTACGCTAGCAGACGATCGAGCTAGTGTGATATAATGTTTCATGTAAAGCTCGAATGAGTAGCAGCAGATAACTGTTTAGTTCTGGCTTGAATTGACAATTTCGTTTCCCGGCCTGGTCTGGCGAGGACCGAAAATTCACTATCATCCAGTCGATCAACTTGCGCGCACTCGTATCGGCGTAATGTATAACTTCACGTAGTTCGGCTTGTGGAGATGATATTATTAACCGTAGATTTTAGTTGTGCGGGGTAGACCACCCGCCAAAAATTTTGAATAGTGCTTTTGATATCAATGTTTAGTAATTATTGTCGGATCAGATAGCGAAACGATCACAAGCAACTTAAACGAGCTTGGGAGCAGCGCTTACGTTTGATTCGGCAGCTGCAGTCCAACTCATCTGTCAATCGTGTCTGACATCACACTTTGAGATTTCAATAACTTCATGAAGTTGCAGTAGTTGCTTGTTTGCTGGAATGCCATGTAGCTTGACAACTTTTCCATCAATAATTTTGCCACGATGGTTATGGCAAATGACAGTAGGCTACTGTTTTCCACCCCCACATACTTTGAGCGATCTATAGTATTCAGTGCAGACGAAATATTCGAGAACGCAACCGGCAGCTGCAGTCGAATTCGATCGGTCAATCGATGTCTGACATCACACTTTGAGATTTCAATAACTTCATGAAGTTGCAGTAGTTGCTTGTTTGATGGAATACCATGTCGTATCAGATAGTGAAACGATCACTCGTGCATCGAGTTTTGATGCGATTGCGAGACCACGACACTCCCCGCTGGTGTGTTTTTTTGTGTTGTAAAGTTTGAGTACTAGCTGTAAGTGTAAAAATAGTCACTTATTAATATAATCGGTGATTTTAGTTGTAATGAAACTTTTGTGTGTTTTAATGCCATTTTCTTGTCATTATCGACCCGATCTTACAAGTTAGGCCTAAAGGCTATACATTACGCCGTGCGGGCAAGTTGATCACTCGACTCGATTTGATAGTGAATTTTCGGTCCTCGCCAGACCAAGGAAACGAAATTGTCAATTCAAGCCAGAACTAAACAGTTATCTGCTGCTTCTCATTCGAGCTTTACATGACACAGTATTGTTTTCCACCCCCACATGCATGTACTTTGAGCGATCTAGCAAATATCTATTCAGTGCAGACGCTTCGAGAATCGACCGGAACTAGGTGATTCTACCTAACGCGTTGTTTTTCGACAGAGAGCGCCGAAGATAACTCCTGCAGGGTACGTTAATGAGAATGTCCCATAGGGTCGTCCCCCCCCCCCCCCCCCCCCCGCTATCACGTTTCGGTTGAGCTTCGGTTGAGCCCTTTAACACACACACACACACACACACACACTCACACACACACACACACACACACACACACACACACACACACACACACACACACACACACACACACAGACACCGCTCTTAAAAAATGTGGAAACCCACCCACCCCAAAATGAACTTATCCGCTCCTGTTACCGTAGTATGTAACCATTTTAACTTAAGATGCCATTTTCGTATTTTAAAAACTTGCTGCTGACACGACTCTTATGTTTAAATGAATGTTACAACTTCTACAGGTTTAATCCAACAGTGTTCACACTCGTATTAAATAATAAGAAAAGATTACAGATTAAAATTATATAAAAATTCATCTCAAAACATAGAAATATTCAAGTCAGGAAGTTTTTTTTTGGTGGAACGGTCACACAAGTAAGACGTAATCACGTGATTCCTTTCAGTTGACGGGTGAAGACGTCACAAACCCTGCTCGCTCTACCGACCTCATGAGGGCGTTCACTTCCGCTGACCTCGACTTCTTCCTGTTTGATATTGACGCCGTGCTGACGTCATTTCCGCTTCTACGATTCTTTCCGGGTCGCTATGGCCGTGGGTACTGGCGCATGAGGCAGGTGCAGAAAGCCATCGAAGAAGAATATTTTAAGAGAATGAAGGTAATATGACACAGCTACAGAATCGTCGACCTAGTGTGGCATTGCCCTTTAGAAAGAAGAATCACACCTGATGAGTGGTTTCTGCTGATTAAAGGAGAGAGAGAGAGAGAGAGAGAGAGAGAGAGAGAGAGAGAGAGAGAGAGAGAGACAGAGAGAGAGAGACAGAGAGAGAGAGAGACAGAGAGAGAGAGGGAGAGAGAGAGAGAGAGAGACGTATGTCACTGACCACTGACTGATGGACGAAGAAGAAAGAAGAGATACGTGTACGGGAAACTAAAGAAGCAACCAAAAAACCCCATAATTATCCGTCCTGGAACGACAAAGTTAATAGAAGGAAGGTTCTGACTGAACTCTGATCGAAGTACTACTTACCCCTCTAACTCTCGCAGCGACTATTGCTGCTTTGTATTTCTCGCCCTTTGTCCTTTGATGTGTGCTTACATTTCTTTGACATTTTAAAGTTAACTCCTGTGTGTCGAAAGCTAAAGGGTTACGTTGATCTTTACCTTTATTTGGGTAACAAATATCATTTTTGCACGTTCGTGGTTCATGTAAGGAAATCTCAGTGCACTTTCCACCTCTGATCCCAGAAAACCTACGAGAGAGGCACCGTGCGGGGTTTCATAGACGGCATGTTGGAGCAGCAGCTGAGTCTGAGAGAGAAGGGTGAAGACTGGCTCACAGACAACCACATCAAGGCCATGATCCAGGATGTCATCGTCGGAGGTAAAAAGTGAAAGAAAAAGTACAAGGCCAGGTGCTGTTTGTATTGCGCCTTTTTATTCATTGACGGATGCCCAAACCACAGACTCTCCCCCCCCCCCCCCCCACGTCATTGGGCCACGCCCATCATCATTCTAACACTATTTAACGCCATGTAAAGCAAATAATCATTCTACAGACGAACGCATTGAATTTTTGTTTCCCAACGTAAATATGAGAACCGTTCCACGAGAGTCGCAATTTTCTAGAGTTATCCAGCAGAGTGTATGGGTATCCAGTCAGATGTGTCTTTTCGTCGCTTTAGGCAACATTCCCCGTTCGCGTTTGCCCAAGGAACGCTTGTGAGCTGGATGTTAAAACGGCATCTGATGAAGTTTTTTATCCGTCGCACTTTTAGACATCAGGATAGGCCTCTTCACGACAGACCTCTCGATTTGGCTTAACATAAAAAGCTGAAAGGTTTAATATAGCAATTTATAGCACATAATTATCTGGATCTCAATCTATTTTAGACGTTACCCCCTGACCTTGGACCATTTAATCAGTCCTTCACTAGCACCTGATGCCACACACGGCGACAGGCAGACTTGGACCATTTAATCAGTCCTTCACTAGCACCTGATGCCACACACGGCGACAGGCAGACTTGGACCATTTAATCAGTCCTTCACTAGCACCTGATGCCACACACGGCGACAGGCAGACTTGGACCATTTAATCAGTCCTTCACTAGCACCTGATGCCACACACGGCGACAGGCAGACTTGGACCATTTAATCAGTCCTTCACTAGCACCTGATGCCACACACGGCGACAGGCAGACTTGGACCATTTAATCAGTCCTTCACTAGCACCTGATGCCACACACGGCGACAGGCAGACTTGGACCATTTAATCAGTCCTTCACTAGCACCTGATGCCACACACGGCGACAGGCAGACTTGGACCATTTAATCAGTCCTTCACTAGCACCTGATGCCACACACGGCGACAGGCAGACTTGGACCATTTAATCAGTCCTTCACTAGCACCTGATGCCACACACGGCGACAGGCAGACTTGGACCATTTAATCAGTCCTTCACTAGCACCTGATGCCACACACGGCGACAGGCAGACTTGGACCATTTAATCAGTCCTTCACTAGCACCTGATGCCACACACGGCGACAGGCAGACTTGGACCATTTAATCAGTCCTTCACTAGCACCTGATGCCACACACGGCGACAGGCAGACTTGGACCATTTAATCAGTCCTTCACTAGCACCTGATGCCACACACGGCGACAGGCAGACTTGGACCATTTAATCAGTCCTTCACTAGCACCTGATGCCACACACGGCGACAGGCAGACTTGGACCATTTAATCAGTCCTTCACTAGCACCTGATGCCACACACGGCGACAGGCAGACTTGGACCATTTAATCAGTCCTTCACTAGCACCTGATGCCACACACGGCGACAGGCAGACTTGGACCATTTAATCAGTCCTTCACTAGCACCTGATGCCACACACGGCGACAGGCAGACTTGGACCATTTAATCAGTCCTTCACTAGCACCTGATGCCACACACGGCGACAGGCAGACTTGGACCATTTAATCAGTCCTTCACTAGCACCTGATGCCACACACGGCGACAGGCAGACTTGGACCATTTAATCAGTCCTTCACTAGCACCTGATGCCACACACGGCGACAGGCAGACTTGGACCATTTAATCAGTCCTTCACTAGCACCTGATGCCACACACGGCGACAGGCAGACTTGGACCATTTAATCAGTCCTTCACTAGCACCTGATGCCACACACGGCGACAGGCAGACTTGGACCATTTAATCAGTCCTTCACTAGCACCTGATGCCACACACGGCGACAGGCAGACTTGGACCATTTAATCAGTCCTTCACTAGCACCTGATGCCACACACGGCGACAGGCAGACTTGGACCATTTAATCAGTCCTTCACTAGCACCTGATGCCACACACGGCGACAGGCAGACTTGGACCATTTAATCAGTCCTTCACTAGCACCTGATGCCACACACGGCGACAGGCAGACTTGGACCATTTAATCAGTCCTTCACTAGCACCTGATGCCACACACGGCGACAGGCAGACTTGGACCATTTAATCAGTCCTTCACTAGCACCTGATGCCACACACGGCGACAGGCAGACTTGGACCATTTAATCAGTCCTTCACTAGCACCTGATGCCACACACGGCGACAGGCAGACTTGGACCATTTAATCAGTCCTTCACTAGCACCTGATGCCACACACGGCGACAGGCAGACTTGGACCATTTAATCAGTCCTTCACTAGCACCTGATGCCACACACGGCGACAGGCAGACTTGGACCATTTAATCAGTCCTTCACTAGCACCTGATGCCACACACGGCGACAGGCAGACTTGGACCATTTAATCAGTCCTTCACTAGCACCTGATGCCACACACGGCGACAGGCAGACTTGGACCATTTAATCAGTCCTTCACTAGCACCTGATGCCACACACGGCGACAGGCAGACTTGGACCATTTAATCAGTCCTTCACTAGCACCTGATGCCACACACGGCGACAGGCAGACTTGGACCATTTAATCAGTCCTTCACTAGCACCTGATGCCACACACGGCGACAGGCAGACTTGGACCATTTAATCAGTCCTTCACTAGCACCTGATGCCACACACGGCGACAGGCAGACTTGGACCATTTAATCAGTCCTTCACTAGCACCTGATGCCACACACGGCGACAGGCAGACTTGGACCATTTAATCAGTCCTTCACTAGCACCTGATGCCACACACGGCGACAGGCAGACTTGGACCATTTAATCAGTCCTTCACTAGCACCTGATGCCACACACGGCGACAGGCAGACTTGGACCATTTAATCAGTCCTTCACTAGCACCTGATGCCACACACGGCGACAGGCAGACTTGGACCATTTAATCAGTCCTTCACTAGCACCTGATGCCACACACGGCGACAGGCAGACTTGGACCATTTAATCAGTCCTTCACTAGCACCTGATGCCACACACGGCGACAGGCAGACTTGGACCATTTAATCAGTCCTTCACTAGCACCTGATGCCACACACGGCGACAGGCAGACTTGGACCATTTAATCAGTCCTTCACTAGCACCTGATGCCACACACGGCGACAGGCAGACTTGGACCATTTAATCAGTCCTTCACTAGCACCTGATGCCACACACGGCGACAGGCAGACTTGGACCATTTAATCAGTCCTTCACTAGCACCTGATGCCACACACGGCGACAGGCAGACTTGGACCATTTAATCAGTCCTTCACTAGCACCTGATGCCACACACGGCGACAGGCAGACTTGGACCATTTAATCAGTCCTTCACTAGCACCTGATGCCACACACGGCGACAGGCAGACTTGGACCATTTAATCAGTCCTTCACTAGCACCTGATGCCACACACGGCGACAGGCAGACTTGGACCATTTAATCAGTCCTTCACTAGCACCTGATGCCACACACGGCGACAGGCAGACTTGGACCATTTAATCAGTCCTTCACTAGCACCTGATGCCACACACGGCGACAGGCAGACTTGGACCATTTAATCAGTCCTTCACTAGCACCTGATGCCACACACGGCGACAGGCAGACTTGGACCATTTAATCAGTCCTTCACTAGCACCTGATGCCACACACGGCGACAGGCAGACTTGGACCATTTAATCAGTCCTTCACTAGCACCTGATGCCACACACGGCGACAGGCAGACTTGGACCATTTAATCAGTCCTTCACTAGCACCTGATGCCACACACGGCGACAGGCAGACTTGGACCATTTAATCAGTCCTTCACTAGCACCTGATGCCACACACGGCGACAGGCAGACTTGGACCATTTAATCAGTCCTTCACTAGCACCTGATGCCACACACGGCGACAGGCAGACTTGGACCATTTAATCAGTCCTTCACTAGCACCTGATGCCACACACGGCGACAGGCAGACTTGGACCATTTAATCAGTCCTTCACTAGCACCTGATGCCACACACGGCGACAGGCAGACTTGGACCATTTAATCAGTCCTTCACTAGCACCTGATGCCACACACGGCGACAGGCAGACTTGGACCATTTAATCAGTCCTTCACTAGCACCTGATGCCACACACGGCGACAGGCAGACTTGGACCATTTAATCAGTCCTTCACTAGCACCTGATGCCACACACGGCGACAGGCAGACTTGGACCATTTAATCAGTCCTTCACTAGCACCTGATGCCACACACGGCGACAGGCAGACTTGGACCATTTAATCAGTCCTTCACTAGCACCTGATGCCACACACGGCGACAGGCAGACTTGGACCATTTAATCAGTCCTTCACTAGCACCTGATGCCACACACGGCGACAGGCAGACTTGGACCATTTAATCAGTCCTTCACTAGCACCTGATGCCACACACGGCGACAGGCAGACTTGGACCATTTAATCAGTCCTTCACTAGCACCTGATGCCACACACGGCGACAGGCAGACTTGGACCATTTAATCAGTCCTTCACTAGCACCTGATGCCACACACGGCGACAGGCAGACTTGGACCATTTAATCAGTCCTTCACTAGCACCTGATGCCACACACGGCGACAGGCAGACTTGGACCATTTAATCAGTCCTTCACTAGCACCTGATGCCACACACGGCGACAGGCAGACTTGGACCATTTAATCAGTCCTTCACTAGCACCTGATGCCACACACGGCGACAGGCAGACTTGGACCATTTAATCAGTCCTTCACTAGCACCTGATGCCACACACGGCGACAGGCAGACTTGGACCATTTAATCAGTCCTTCACTAGCACCTGATGCCACACACGGCGACAGGCAGACTTGGACCATTTAATCAGTCCTTCACTAGCACCTGATGCCACACACGGCGACAGGCAGACTTGGACCATTTAATCAGTCCTTCACTAGCACCTGATGCCACACACGGCGACAGGCAGACTTGGACCATTTAATCAGTCCTTCACTAGCACCTGATGCCACACACGGCGACAGGCAGACTTGGACCATTTAATCAGTCCTTCACTAGCACCTGATGCCACACACGGCGACAGGCAGACTTGGACCATTTAATCAGTCCTTCACTAGCACCTGATGCCACACACGGCGACAGGCAGACTTGGACCATTAAATCACGCCTTCACTAGCACCTGATGCCACACACGGCGACAGGCAGACTTGGACCATTTAATCAGTCCTTCACTAGCACCTGATGCCACACACGGCGACAGGCAGACTTGGACCATTTAATCAGTCCTTCACTAGCCACTGATGCCACACACGGCGACAGGCAGACTTGGACCATTTAATCAGTCCTTCACTAGCACCTGATGCCACACACGGCGACAGGCAGACTTGGACCATTTAATCAGTCCTTCACTAGCACCTGATGCCACACACGGCGACAGGCAGACTTGGACCATTTAATCAGTCCTTCACTAGCACCTGATGCCACACANNNGCAGACTTGGACCATTTAATCAGTCCTTCACTAGCACCTGATGCCACACACGGCGACAGGCAGACTTGGACCATTTAATCAGTCCTTCACTAGCACCTGATGCCACACACGGCGACAGGCAGACTTGGACCATTTAATCAGTCCTTCACTAGCACCTGATGCCACACACGGCGACAGGCAGACTTGGACCATTTAATCAGTCCTTCACTAGCACCTGATGCCACACACGGCGACAGGCAGACTTGGACCATTTAATCAGTCCTTCACTAGCACCTGATGCCACACACGGCGACAGGCAGACTTGGACCATTTAATCAGTCCTTCACTAGCACCTGATGCCACACACGGCGACAGGCAGACTTGGACCATTTAATCAGTCCTTCACTAGCACCTGATGCCACACACGGCGACAGGCAGACTTGGACCATTTAATCAGTCCTCACTAGCACCTGATGCCACACACGGCGACCAGACTGCCATTATAGCCTCACTAGCACCGATGCACCACGGCACAGGCAGACTTGGACCATTTAATCAGTCCTTCACTAGCACCTGATGCCACACACGGCGACAGGCAGACTTGGACCATTTAATCAGTCCTTCACTAGCACCTGATGCCACACACGGCGACAGGCAGACTTGGACCATTTAATCAGTCCTTCACTAGCACCTGATGCCACACACGGCGACAGGCAGACTTGGACCATTTAATCAGTCCTTCACTAGCACCTGATGCCACACACGGCGACAGGCAGACTTGGACCATTTAATCAGTCCTTCACTAGCACCTGATGCCACACACGGCGACAGGCAGACTTGGACCATTTAATCAGTCCTTCACTAGCACCTGATGCCACACACGGCGACAGGCAGACTTGGACCATTTAATCAGTCCTTCACTAGCACCTGATGCCACACACGGCGACAGGCAGACTTGGACCATTTAATCAGTCCTTCACTAGCACCTGATGCCACACACGGCGACAGGCAGACTTGGACCATTTAATCAGTCCTTCACTAGCACCTGATGCCACACACGGCGACAGGCAGACTTGGACCATTTAATCAGTCCTTCACTAGCACCTGATGCCACACACGGCGACAGGCAGACTTGGACCATTTAATCAGTCCTTCACTAGCACCTGATGCCACACACGGCGACAGGCAGACTTGGACCATTTAATCAGTCCTTCACTAGCACCTGATGCCACACACGGCGACAGGCAGATGGAACGACACAGCCGGGTACCAGCACAGCTCCACTCCCTGGGAAGAGTTCCAATCCGATGCAGGCCCACGGCCGCATACAAAGGCTTATCGAGCAGCAGTCTCCACTCCCTGGGAAGAGTTCCAATCCGATGCAGGCCCACGGCCGCATACAAAGGCTTATCGAGCAGTGCTCAGTGTGCCGTCACTGCGTTGACAAGTGCCCAGTTTTACTCCTGGATGGAAAGAGGCAATGTGAAATTAACATATATTTTCGATTATGTCCCTGCAGAATCTGTGCGGCTTCTAATGCCGCTAGCCCTAGCGGCAAGCAACAGCGGATGAGCGCATCGACTATTGCACATGTCGCCGTTAAGGTTGATACCATTGTAATCAAGTAACCTCAGGTAGATACCATTGTAATCAAGTAACCTCAGCGTAGGATCGAGAGAGTGAGATCGAAAGGCACACCGTCAACGAATCTGAGCAAATCTGCAATGTGGGTTTTCTGATGAAATTTTGCACAGCGGAAGAATCTATCTTTTGTTTTATTTGGAGACACGTGATGCAGTGCATACGGTACGTTTTCTGACGTTGCTAGGATTCGCCACCACGTTCGGATCACTGAGCGGATTCTTCTTGCTGATGACGCACTACCCAGAGGTGCAGCGCCGCATTCAGGAAGAACTGGACCGTGTGGTAGGGGAGAGAACTCCCACTCTGAGAGATCGCCCGCAGTTACCGTACTTGGAAGCCGTCACCCATGAGGCGTTGCGCTACATCAGTCACGTGGCCTTTCCACCACCTCGCGAAGCGACGGACGACATCCTGGTAGACGGCTACCGCATCCCTAAAGGCACCACGGTTTGTTTCACGTTTCTTTCAACGCTTTTCGTGTACTGTGCAAATACAGCTCTCTGTACATCTTCTTTCCGCTTTAAAAAAATAAACCGCCCCTGTTTATCTAACATCTGCGAAGACTGACAGAAAGGGGTGTATTACTGTAGTAATCAAAGGCACATTGGGCGTAATGAAGCAAGAATTCATAGTCGATCAATTTGTTTACATTTGCCACACCAGTCCGGGAATGTACGCGTGATTTTTCAGTGTTGCCGTTAGTTTTATTGCAAAGTTTAGGTGTTGTACTTGTCATCAAGAAGTATTCTTCAGACTGACAAATTAATATTATAAGTTAATGAATTTTCGGAGAGTGAACAGCTGCTATTGCAAAATAGTGCCTCACCGGAAGTGATGTTCCCGCAAATCAAGACCTCTCTCTCGCAGTTCGGCGAGACTGGCGGTCCCGTTAGATAGTGTCTTTGGTAAAAACGAGTGGCCTTGTTTTTGTATGCCTGAAAGATGGTGGACATAAATATTTTAGCTTGACCTTCGGTGAACCCGACTCATACCATTAGTTCGCTTTCTCATCGATGTTCACCGCGCTGAACATCTGAGTCGGCGAATTGACGGTCGCTCTTATCGCCTGCTCTTCCACGCCTTGTCAAAGAAGTCAAAGCAGATTTTCTTTGGTTGACCAGCATTTCGTATCACCGACACACGTTGTATTGAAAGTTTGACTCAAACCACTGATACAATTCGAAAATTGCACCAAGGATACAGACACGCAATTCGTCCCTTACAGAAAGCATGCAGCGCACATGTAGATACAACTGTGTGAAAGCCGTGCTCTTGCCTCGTCCTATGCATCATCCCCCCCCCCTCCCACCCCCACCCTCCCCCCCCCCCCCCCCCCAACACAAAACCTCAGTGCAGATGAGAGGATAATATTTTCCTTTTGATTGGTGCGTGACAATTGGTCTTATAGTTCAGAGGCCAAGCAGCTCTATCAGCCCTAGAAAAAGGAAGTGTCGGCTACAAGTTCATACCAAAAAGTTTTGACATATTTTGAAAGAAGACACCTAGTACATGACATTTTGAGATAGTCTAACTTTGGGTAGAATCTAAATAATTAGATTTTTCTGTTTCTGAAATTCGTTTTTCACGCAAACAGGTAAAAAGTATTTTTAAAAAATAAAAAAATTGTGTTTTAACTTGTTATTTTCCCCGACTAAAGTAAGTAGGCATGTTCAAATATTACAATAATTCATGTATTGGAAAATGTTAGTGATTTTTGGTTTAGTAAGCAATTAATTAAGAATAAAAAACTTGTTTGACTCAAATCATTCGAGTTGCATCCCTTGATGATAGTCAACATACGTAGCAATGTGCACAGACCACCACCTATTCCTTCTGCACATCTCTTGGTTGCACAATCTCCACACAAACACAATGCTGTTGAAATCATTCCCATACTGAATCAATGGAATGAATGTCTCTTTCAAAATACATATCAGTGTCAGAACCACTACTGTCAGTGTCTCTTGTGTGGTCCATATGCATGTCTTCCTCCACCAACACCGACTGTTTGTTCACACACCCAACACATGCACACAGTTGTGTGCATTGCAGAGAGTTGCGGTGGCAGCTGCTAATAAAATATAATTTTCTGTATAGATTATCCATTTCTCTATTTGTTTCTGTCAAATTTCAGGTTAAACTATTGTTAAGATCATGGTTAATTTTGTTTCCAAAAAGATCGTTACTAGCATCCACTTTGGTAAGACGCCATTCTAAGATTATCGCCGAAAATCTGGTTAAAAAATAAAATACAATATTTGCGCACTCATTATCGTACTAAAACTTATGCGTATTTTCCACTTTGCTCATTTTTCTACGTTAAATCTGTATTCTGGGGATTGTTTGAGCCTAAGATCATGTTCATTTGTTTTGATCATATACCTCCTACCTACTGACTTTCTTTGGACATTATTTATTTTCCCTAGACTGCCCCTTTAACTTGGTTTCGTGCAACAAGCAACACTATTTTTCTCACATGATTATGGTGTAAATAGACCTCAAATGATCAATCAGGCAAGCAATCAAGTAGTTTTTACTAAAATGTAACGAAAGTATAACGTTCAACTTGTACGAGTTTTTCTGGAGCTCAGGTCCCTGTCGATTTGCTTTTTTTAGACTTAGTCTTTCTGCACACAATACAGACAGGAGGCAGGGTATGCTCGCTTCTGGTAGTCGATTCTCGGCTGTTCTGTCCTTGTGGTCTCATTTTTTTCCTCGGTGAAACAGCTCCCGCAGCTTTACCTTTCTCAACGCTATGCTGCGCCTGTTCGATTCTTCGTTTGTTTGTGAAACGATTGTACCATTACATTACAGGTGAAAGCAACGCGTTTCACTTTCAGGCTTTGATTGTAAAGCAAGAAGCTTCTCAGCTATCACAAGTTCTTCGCCGTCTAAAGTACTCCACTGCTTGCTTGACCATATCATGGTATCACACTTAATCTCTGTGAAACTCGCTAAATCTAGAGACGTAATACCTTCGCAGCAGTGCAATGCACTTGTTAGATACGCGTATGCAAGGGACGCAACTCTATATCTGGTAGACGTTTTTCATAGAGTTTTTTTTCTCCAACTTCTTTTAATTATCATACGTTATTTAGATTCATTTGAAAGTTAGACTGTACAAAATATCAACAAAGAATATTCCCTTAACCCATGAGAACAAATATTTTTTGGTATGAACAACTATCCGACGCTTTTGAACGATAGAGCTGCTTGGCCTCAGGACTATTACCAAAGAAGGCGGTTTTATCTCAATGCTGTGTGCGCAGATCCTGCTAAGTATGAGCCCGGCCTTCCACGACGACCAAGTGTGGGAGCAATCCTGGGAGTTCCGGCCTGAACGCTTCCTGGACGACCAGGGCCAGCTGGTTCCCAATGACCATCCCAACAGACTGAAGTATGCAGACCTCTGACCCAGCCCCCACCCTCCCCTCCCACTCCCCCCTTTCCCCTACCCACCCACCCCAACAAGTTTCTCCGCCATCTTCCATTTCCCCATTTCTGAAGACAATGGCTTGATGTTGTGATAAAATGTGGCAAAGACGTCGTGAAACAAAATGGAACTTTTACATCTGTTGAGGAGTTACAGTCAGAATTCAACGTTCAAGACCGCTTACTTGAGTAAGCTAAACTACTGCAAATAATTCCGTGTGAATGGAAGCGGGCAATAAAACAAATATATATTCAAACTGAGGAAAAAACAATACGATCCCCCAGTTAGTGTTCTGCTTCTTTCAAAGAATACCAGAAAGACTAGATTCTTCTATGGACTGCTATAGAATACATTATATTCCTACGGCACAAAAAACGTGGGGAAAAACTAGCATAAAATGACGCCCTGAGAGAATTATTATCTATTGCCTTTTAAATTTTGTCAAGAGGTGAGACTCAGTATTTCACTGATGAAGCTCACTCAGAGTAAACTATGCACTTTTTGTCAAACAGAAGTTGTAACAATATGACATATCTTTAATGGATGCGAACACAGCAGATCCCTATGGGTAAAATCGAGTGATGTCATCAAAGAAAAATGTGGTAGAGAAGTAACTTTTGCAGAACAATGTACGTCTTGGAAAATTAAATGGTGATGCAATTATCAATTTTATCATTTTACTTGATAAAAGGCATATTTATCATCAGAAAATTAATTATTTGCTTCCAGACATTGTTGAGTTCACTTTTTATCTGTCCAATATACTTAGACTTGAGTACATTGCTGCAAAAAAAAACACAGAAAAAATTGAAAAGTTTAACGATAAATGGAGTGAATTTATCAATGCTGGTGTCATTATCCTTTTGTAAAATGGAAACTGTAACATTGCTTCATATATGCATGTTTATTGTGGAGGTCTGCAGATGGTCAGTGTGTGTGTGTGTGTGTGTGTGTGTGTGTGCCTGTGTGTGTATGTGTGTGTGTGTGTATGTGCGCGCGCGCGCGTGCTTTGGGTGGGGTGGAGTGAGGGTGAGGGGGGGGGGGGGGGGGGATGGGGGAAAGGCAAGAAGGAGGCGAGTGTGGTGAAAGGAGGGGTTTAGCTTTTCATTCTTCTCTTTCTTTTTTTGTTTCTTTGTTTGTTTCTTTGTTTCTTTCTTTCATTCTTTCTTCCTATCTTCCTCCCTTTTCTCAGCGCTATTTGCTTCGTGTCTTGTATTATAAGATTTGGTACGCAATAAATAATTTTGTTAGATATGTATTTAAAATCTTCCAATACCCCTCCCCACCCTCCACCCCTTTTTCATCTCTTCTGATAATCACACCCCTGCAAAAGCTCAGCTCCACCCATGTGGTTTTGGCACTGCCCCCCTCCCACTTCCTCCCCCTTTCTAACTCTGACAGCTTCAAGTCTGGCTGTGCGGTTTGAAGTATCCTGAGTGTGAGGGGAGTAATAAATGGCTTGCCGATTTGCTGTGTAGAAGAGCCTAAAAATTTATTTTTTCCTTGGTATTCTAATACATTACATGTATCGGATGGAAGCTTGCCTGCCACATAAACATGCGAGAAACAGAGGTAACTGTTTTTCCAAACACTTTAAATTAAGTTCAAGGCGATAATTTGGACAAAACCTCCTCAACTTTGATTCCTTGAAGCTTTGTTCTAATTGGCCGCAGTATCCGATGTGAACGAAGCCGAAGTGGACATACGTGATTATGTGTACGGGGACTGCTGCATACGAATAGGCCGCAGCTGACTGGGCTGATGATGTATACATTCGGCCTTGCCCGCTCCACTGAGCTACATGATAAGCCTTGTCGTATCATGTAAAATACATGGCCGGAACTCCGGTAACTTTGCTCCTTCGATGCACATTTCCATTGAAATAATGTAGCAACTTAAACAACCTTTTGATGTATTCTATCTGCAGATTTGATAACTTAAAATTTTTTTTGTTACGGTTTCTCTCTCTCTCTCTCTCTCTCTCTCTCTCTCTCTCTCTCTCTCTCTCTCTCTCTCTCTCTCTCTCTCTCTCTCTCTCTCTCTCTCTCTCTCTCTCTCTCTCTCTCTCTCTCTCTCTCTCTCTCTCTCTCTCTCTTTCTGTATTTTGTGTGTGTGTGTGTGTGTGTGTGTGCGCGCGCGCGCGCGCGCGCGTGTGTGTGTGTGTGTGTGTGTGTGTGTGTGAGTAATGATAAAAATGAGCGTGTTGCTTGCGAACAGAAGGGGGAAATGGCAGACAGTGGCTGTTTGCTTGTGACCACGTTAAAAAAGTCTCTACGCGCAAAAGATCTGTCTGACCAGCCAATGGGGACGCAGCATTGGCCACAAGGACGACAGCGGACATCGGACTTCAAGGTACAGGAGAACCGACCTCGCTTTCGAAATTAAGACACTTGTCGCAAGTCCCAAAATTACTTGCGGCAAGTCCAAACATCGGCGAAGTAAATGTAAGCATCGACCAATTAGCACACTGCTCTAAGCGTCCATATGAGGTCAGTGCGTGATGTGCCTGCTTCAGAAAGACACATGCAGACTTTTAA
>JAWQFJ010001818.1:10000-15000 GCA_034096865.1 Theodoxus fluviatilis | reverse complement strand
TGGAGACGTGTGTGGTAAGGCATAAGCTATCGTGTGTCTGTACTAAAGCGCCCATCTCCCTGAAGGCTAATCACAAATTAATTTTGTATTTAGCACTACCCATCCAGAAGAATTTTTCGTCAGTTTCAAATATGAAATTAGACATGAATCCAAGACTCCTGAAAACACATGATTTCATTTTTAGTACAATGATTTGCAAACACATTATGGAATATAAAACAATAACACAAGCACAACTATAATTCGACTAGAGCAGTAGAAAGTTACTTGTGGTACTTTTGGGGTTGTTGATGGGTCACCCTATGACTGAAATGAGGAGGGATGTCAAATGAGAGTCACGTCCTGTGACGTCACTTAATTTCCCCGATTCCTGTAGCAGCTGTGCTCACATGAAAATACGACTCGGCATTGACGTGGTCTGCGCAGAATGGCTTCTGTCTTCCATGAGACGTAAGTACGTCACCTACACCACACTGTGGCGTCATCAGTATTATTGCAATTACTCCCAAAACGTGTAACACATAAACACACACACACACATAGACACACACACACGCACACACACACAGACACACACGAACACACACACACACACACACAGACACACACACACACGCACATATACACGAGCGCGCTTGCGCTTGCATGCAGAAACACACACACACACATGCAAGCATACACGCACACACACACATGCAAGCATACACGCACGCACACACACACACACACTCACAACCACATGCATGCACACATACACACACGCACACATGCACGCACACGCGCGCGCACATACACGCGCACGCACGCATGCACACACACACACACAAGCATTATACATGCACCCACACGCATACGCACGCACGCGTGCACGCACACACGCACGCACACACACATGCATACACACATACGCATTGCACACACACACGCGCGCGCGCGTGCACACACGCACGCACGCACGCTTGCACACACACATTTGCATCATACGCACATCCACATACACGCACATACACACACACGCACGCACTCACTCACACACGCACGCACACAAACACACACGCACGCACGCACACACACACACACGCGCGCGCGCGCATGCTAGCACGCATGCACACACACACACGCACACGCAAGCACGCATGAACACATACATACACACACACGCACGCACGCGCGCGCACACACACACGCGCGCTGTAAAGATGATTATGGTCTCTGTGACCTTGCCTTTTGGTGAGAGCTTTTGATAGGAACTACACCATCTTAAGTGCTCATGCCTACAGTTTTCTAGTTTCCGCTGTAAAACTGGCTTGAGGTGGACATTGTGGTGCAGGAATTGGACGATACTGTTCAGTCAGAACTTGTCTTTGCCGCGATTGTGCAAGAAAGTTGTTTGTGTACAAGTATAATTATGTGTGATTGTATTTCTGGTTAATAAATTACCAAGGGCTTAAAAAAAGGGAAAAAAAGAAATGAGTGACATCCCTCCCTCTCTCTTTCACGCACTCACACACACACACACACACACACACACACACACACACACACACACACACACACACACACACATAGTAATTTATCCCTATTTGATATATGTGTATGAAATAGGAATGTATTATTCAGTAAGCAGTGCATATTTGTTTTTGAAATAAAACATGCATCCCTCAGAAACGGAAAAAAAAATTATGGTCTCTCCAAATGTCTCTTATTTTCATCACTTTAAAAGGACGGAGAGCACGACCGGTGTTGCCATTGTTCTGTGTCAAGTGTAAATTCTGGAGGCAAAAGGGGATTTCGTAAGCAAGGAGTCCCATCTTTGGGGTGGAATTTCCTGTCAGTCATTCATAACAAGTTACTGAGCCTCGCTGTAATGGAGCGGTTCCTGTTTTCTTTCGGAGTGAAAAGTGTCATCGAGTTAAAATGTAAATTCGGTATTAATAGAATTGTTCGCCTCACATTGCGAAAATTCAGTTGGAGTTCAGATTTTCCTTCGTGCTATTGTTTCCCCATCGTGCCGGAACTGTTTCACTTAACGTTCACTGCTCCATGCTCATGAAACTGCACCTTACTTGCAGGGGAAAACCCACACAATTTTGAAAAGAAATCTTAACGAAAATATAACTTCGCAAATACTCTTGGTAAAGTACTCATATCATTATGTCATGTAAAGACTGTCGTACGTCGATTATTTCGTACAAGGCCGTGGTTAAATTGTTATTGCTGCCCATTTTCTCCTATCGTTGCACAGACGATGTCATCAGTTCGTGATAATTTGGCAAGTACTCGAGACCTAAACTCTCTGACGCTGTTAATGCCAGTATTTAAATATCACATAAAGCAACACTGATTTTGAACTATAAATCCATATTCATGCACCTCTGATGATAGAATTAGATTATTTGTTAGTACACGTTCTCCTCACCGAATACATAAACAGACTGACGAGGAAGACACTCTGTTTTTTCAAGGCTTCTGCACTGGTTTGAATCATGTCATCAAAACCGTCACTTGAAGATCATCAGTTACCTATTGTGTTGCAACTCGAGTTGCTTGGAGCACATAGTTCGTATTCAGGATTGTAAAACTTGGGTCAATGAGAGTTTTGACGCGAGAAACAGAAAAGTTGGTGAGAAATAGAAACAAGGCGAGTCTGTCTGCAACAGCATTACCTCGCAGACACGTCAACGATCTACAGCCTGTGGGTTGGGGTAGGAATTGACCCCCCGCGTCACCAACGCGTTTCGTACGAGGCGAATTATGGGTCCGTGCATAAGAAAACAAGGCTAAAGGACTAAACGTGACCAAATGAGACATTTCATTCACAATATAATGTTTATATTCATGCATCTTCCAGGAAAAAAATGCATGTACGGAGAGAAATCTTCAATTGTTTACAGTGACGTAACTATCAGGGATATATATGTACACGTGACTTAGTGCCCTGATAACACTCAGCGTTTTCTCAAAAAGTGTATTTTCGCACTGAAGTCTTGTTACTCGTGCCCAGTCACAACTTGGGAAACAATAGATTGACTTTCTCTTACTGTAACTTTATCTCGTGATTTTTCGTAAGCAGTGGCCTTAGATAGCCCACAAAGGCTGATAAGCCGTAAAACTTCATCCATCCGTAGGCGATCTCTAAAAATGAGTGAAAGTAATGAATTGATGTTGACTGCCTGTCAGCCTCTGCAGGCTATGCAAGGCTATGTAATGCTATGTAATGCTATGTAATGCTATGTAATGCTATGTAAGGCTATGTAATGCTATGTAATGCTATGCAAGGCTATGTAAGGCTATGTAATGCTATGTAATGCTATGTAATGCTATGTAAGGCTATGTAATGCTATGTAATGCTATGCAAGGCTATGTAAGGCTATGCAAGGCTATGCAAGGCTATGTAAGGCTATGTAAGGCTATGTAAGGCTATGTAAGGCTATGTAAGGCTATGTAAGGCTATGTAAGGCTATGTAAAGCTATGCAAGGCTATGCAAGGCTATGTAAAGCTATGTAAGGCTATGTAAGGCTATGTAAGGCTATGTAAGGCTATGTAAGGCTATGTAAGGCTATGTAAGGCTATGTAAGGCTATGTAAGGCTATGTAAGGCTATGTAAGGCTATGTAAAGCTATGCAAGGCTATGTAAGGCCACCGACTACAAACTTCTAGAACTGGTTAAGGTAAGAGCAAGCCACATCTGGAATTCCCTAGATTTCCGCCTTTTACTTATCGCATACACAGGGAGATGCGCATGTTGAACACAGAGATTTCCAGTTAGTCTTAGCCGCGCTGAATGGAAGATGCGATGGGTGTGATCTTACCCTCAACCCGTATGGGGTTGGTCTCGAAATCATTTTCAAAAGATATGCGAAAGCCAAGAAAACTATACAAAAATGTAATTAAATCAATATGGTGACATTAAATTTTAACTAACAAAACTCCAAGAAAATGTCTTCCAGATGCTACAAGAATAGTTGTCTTTTTTCATGAATGAACCACCAACATCCGCCACAAAAAATGTCCCTATGCAGGTTCATTCAGTTATGGGCATCTCCCCTAACGTCGGTAATGGGGGAATATTGCAGTGTCCGCCGGGACAGGGGAACAGGCTTTCCTTCTCTCAAGTGCGACTGGTCCTCGTCCTCCCACACTGAGTCGGCTTAACACTTTCTCCACATCGAGATTTTGTAGGATTTGCAGCAATGGGAATCACGTGAGCAAGTTGGAGGTTTTATTGCATTCGGAAAATTTGAATCTTCGCTATACATATACTTTGTGAGGATAAGGTTTTATATCCACCGACTGTGGTTGTTTTTGACGTCCTTAGGAAGACTACGATATTTTTTCTGGGGGGGTGGGTGGGGTTGGGGAGGGGGAGTGGGGGTGAGGAACAGCATTTAAATTGCTTAACACACTGCCTCGTTATCGTCTCGATTCTGTCTTCCTTGTGAACGAACCCAGGCAGTGCGTGATGTCCCTATAAATAGAAGACTGACCTATATGCACACTGCATTTTATTGGCTATTGAGAGAACCCCTCTGAGTTAGAATCCAATGAAATTGCTCGTTCTCTGTAAACTTTGACTGCTGACAGGGTATTATCCGCTCGCTGAAAAAAGTTTTTTAAATCTAAAAACGCACGTTTGCAGTTGACAGGTATTTAAACATACGTGAATCGTAAACAAGTGCTGGACGTGTAATAATTCTAATACACTTTTGAAGGAAATTCATTGCACTTTATGATGATGTAAAAATCAGAAAATCACCTTACGTATTGGACAGATTCATTATGGGAGAGCATTGCTGATAACGAATCTTTGCACAGTAACCATACATCCGGCTCTGCTGGTATAGGACATTCTCATTTCTGAAACGGAAATTCAGCCCGAGTTTCGTCCCGTTACTTCTGGCAGTTCCGGTAGACTGGTAAAAATAGAAGCTGATGTGATGATCGCTAGACCGTAGCAAAGGGATGACATTAAAGCATGCAAAAAGATTAATTAGATTAA
>JAWQFJ010001817.1:66842-74342 GCA_034096865.1 Theodoxus fluviatilis | reverse complement strand
TGAGTGCTTTTGCTGATGAGGAATCATTAATTTTATGTATGCTTAGAAGGATTAAACTTAGAAAAACTGCTTCTGAGCTATCCGATAATATCGAACTTCGGAATCGGACGGATTCCTACAGAAGAAACTACTATTCGATTAACGTTCAACACAGACGGAATGTAGGTTAAATCACTTACTGACTCCATCAGTCGATACACGAATGATCGAAGTGTGGAGCTCCTCAAACAGTGTGAAGGCAGTTAGACCACAGGTTCCGGTCAGAAAGCATTTACTTGCGAGAGTATAACCATAGATTCACGAAACCAGTCCGGACCCATAGGAATCCTTTTCGCTGCGTTTATAGTAGGTTCAAAGATCGCGTGCATTACTATATATACACAATTGCACGTGCTCAAGGCAGTTTGCAACCTTATAGACACGTTCGCGCTAAAAGTAGTTCTCAAATGATTTCCAGAAAATCTCATAGATTAGTTTTATTAGAACACCAAATTTGTGTTTATCTATCGGGATAAATAATTGGAGTGAAATAGAATCGCCTCTTTTTACTCTTAATGGTCTTCTGATCATGTTGAATTTTGATTGGTAGAATCATTGGAATGTGGAGCCGAAGTCACGTGACCAACCTGTGTCAGAGATACTATCCCTGCGTTCCGTGCACTCTGCTTCATCTCTGCTACGGTGTAGCAGGCTCAGGAGTTTCGATTGGTCGGTTTCTTTAATTATTTTAAAAGCACGTTACCATTAAAAGTAGAGGGTTATGGAGGCCCCCTTTGAATACACGAATCCCCAATATTATTTCACACTCAAATGTATCACTCTTGATCGAAGAAACGACTTAATAAAAATATTAGGGTCGAAAATCATTCATACACAATTTTTGGTGACGTTTCACCCAGTGGCAGAGGTCAACTTCCTGTCAAGGTCGCGCAGCAGCTAGAGCCTAGCAACGATGAAACTACAGAACTCGTAGCCGCATTTGATTGGCTCATACTAAACAGAACTAAGCACGGTAAACATGCTTCGAACCATGGAGTTTACATAAAATGGATGTGGCAACTCCGCCGCATCACCCTCCTGCAGGGATAGAAACCAAGTGGAGGAAGAAGGAGAAATCCCGAAGGAAAAGAAAGAAAGAAAGAATGACAGGCCTGCAACCAAAAAAGCAGTAATCACTAACTTGCAATTTACCACATCAACAAGTTCACTCAAAAATCCACTTCATTTTCTCCCACCATCATTCACAAAACTTAGGACGCCCGAATTTGAAGAGAAAAACCGTTTCACAGTTGGGCTCATACAGTGACCAAAAACTGAACCCATAATCACAGAAAAATAGGCAAATTATCCTCGTCTAATCTTGCCGAGTCAACTTCTAGCTTACAGTCATAGACTTAAAGGTTCTAAATTTACCAAGTTTTTTCACATTACGGAAACAGGCTTATAACCCCATTCAAATTCGCACGCGTACATGCTCTCATACGCACGTTCGCGTTTCTGCACACGTGCACTCGTACTTACCTCAAACAGGCCGTGGAATATGCCTGCAAGCACTCTGCTGCAGCATCGACCCAACCCAAGTCGATATAGGTTAAGACCCCCGGTCAAAACCTCCCCTCAGAGACCCAAGTGGCCATGCCTCCCTCGCACCCACTAGAGCGGTCTCCCGACTTGACTTGTTGTCTCTACCGACGAAAGGCAAGTGCCGTTACAAACGCTTACGCTCCAAAAATCACCACGTGACACGTTCCTTTGGGCGCGAAAACACATCGCGTGACGCGTTACCTATTGCATCCTGGGTAATTCCCGGACAACCCAGCAACTCGTTCAGACTTTGAACCCAACCTAATTCCTAAGAGAGGCATACCATTCTGAACACAGAGACATACCATGCGTTCCGTTGCACTCTGCTTCATCTCTGCTACGGTGTAGCAGGCTCAGGAGTTTCGATTGGTCGGTTTCTTTAATTATTTTAAAAGCACGTTACCATTAAAAGTAGAGGGTTATGGAGGCCCCCTTTGAATACACGAATCCCCAATATTATTTCACACTCAAATGTATCACTCTTGATCAAAGAAACGACTTAATAAAAATATTAGGGTCGAAAATCATTCATACACAATTTTTTGTGACGTTTCACCCAGTGGCAGAGGTCAACTTCCTGTCAAGGTCGCGCAGCAGCTAGAGCCTAGCAACGATGAAACTACAGAACTCGTAGCCGCATTTGATTGGCTTATACTAAACAGAACTAAGCACGGTAAACATGCTTCGAACCATGGAGTTTACATAAAATGGATGTGGCAACTCCGCCGCATCACCCTCCTGCAGGGATAGAAACCAAGTGGAGGAAGAAGGAGAAATCCCGAAGGAAAAGAAAGAAAGAAAGAATGACAGGCCTGCAACCAAAAAAGCAGTAATCACTAACTTGCAATTTACCACATCAACAAGTTCACTCAAAAATCCACTTCATTTTCTCCCACCATCATTCACAAAACTTAGGACGCCCGAATTTGAAGAGAAAAACCGTTTCACAGTTGGGCTCATACAGTGACCAAAAACTGAACCCATAATCACATAAAAATAGGCAAATTATCCTCGTCCAATCTTGCCGAGTCAACTTCTAGCTTACAGTCATAGACTTAAAGGTTCTAAATTTACCAAGTTTTCTCACATTACGGAAACAGGCTTATAACCCCATTCAAATTCGCACGCGTACATGCTCTCATACGCACGTTCGCGTTTCTGCACACGTGCACTCGTACTTACCTCAAACAGGCCGTGGAATATGCCTGCAAGCACTCTGCTGCAGCATTGACCCAACCCAAGTCGATAGGTTAAGACCCCCGGTCAAAACCTCCCCTCAGAGACCCAAGTGGCCATGCTTCCCTCGCACCCACTAGAGCGGTCTCCCGACGTGACATGTTGTCTCTACCGACGAAAGGCAAGTGCCGTTACAAACGCTTCTTTACGCTCGAAAAATCACCACGTGACACGTTCCTTTGGGCGCGAAAACACATCGCGTGACGCGTTACCTATTGCATCCTGGGTAATTCCCGGACAAGCCAGCAACTCGTTCAGACTTTGAACCCAACCTAATTCCTAAGAGAGGCATACCATTCTGAACACAGAGACATACCATGCGTTCCGTTGCACTCTGCTTCATCTCTGCTACGGTGTAGCAGGCTCAGGAGTTTCGATTGGTCGGTTTCTTTAATTATTTTAAAAGCACGTTACCATTAAAAGTAGAGGGTTTTGGAGGCCCCCTTTGAATACACGAATCTCCAATATTATTTCACACTCAATTTTTTCACTCTTGATCGAAGAAACGACTTAATAAAAGCATTAGGGGCGAAAATCCATTAATAACAAAAAGGAGGTAACCATCACCAGTCATAGAGGAAGGTCAAAGGAATCCAAAAATGTGTGTCGTCTGCTAAATCATTACACTCATGGGTATAAATGCCGACGTTTACTACAAATATCAAACAAATGCATACAATCCACTCTGCCACGGTGATGAGAGCACGAAAACATTTATTTATTCGAAATTTGACAGCAATCGGCACAACCCCGACAACGTTTCTCCGCTCCTGCCGAGACTCCATCTCCATATTTTTCAACCGCTCAAGTCCCAGTTCTTTTTTTGGTCCGCGTCACAATGTGACCTCACAAAACTTATGACGTAACGTTCGCAGAAGTAAATCTGGAGAACTTGTCTCAAACCTTATCCTGGTTTTACACATTCTAGTAAACTAGAGATTTTGCCTACCTATCTGACTCTGGTTTACAGAATGGGTTTTACATAGCTATGGACAATCCATATGCCATACCACGCATTCTTTACATTCAGCTTTGACAGTAGAAAGAGATTGCTTGAAATATTTTTGTACATCAGATTTATGTGTGAATTCCAGTCTAACTGAGAGAGAGAGAGAGAGAGAGAGAGAGAGAGAGAGAGAGAGAGAGAGAGAGTGAGAGAGCGAGAGAGAGATTGATTGATTGATTGCTTTATTGCGGCCGACGACCCGTCATAGTAGTATACAATGTATGTACATATTCTAAAACACCATAGTGATATATAATAATCAACATACCTAATACACGAATAGAATAGAACGAGTTATAGGCTTTAAGACATCGCAACACTAAGACATGAATCACCGCTGTGCCCGAAGAAACAATATCGTTCATTTGCACTTTTCCTTAGCAGTCATATGCATTATTATTCATCCCTTGATTAGGCTACCTCCTAAAAATGTGTCATGAATGCATGTACAACTTAAAATTCCTATTTCCCATGAGGAAGAAAACTGTTTATATCTCATGCATCGTATCCGATATAAAACCGTAGAATTGGCCTTTACCAGTCATGTTTTGTTCCACCTCTTATGTACACGGTTAGGTGGTTATCATCAGCTAACGTATGGACATTGTCATGAATAGCAGGTAATGCTTACTTTATGTCAACTGTCTGATTTCGCAATCTAAGAGCATAGTAAATGTACATTGCCACATCTCTGGTTTTATCTGCGCCTTGTCCGTCTAACAAGTATGTACACCCCACTCGATGGATGCTGATATATTTCGCGATGTATTTTGCTCTCAGAGCATCATACATCGGACAGCAAACTAAAAAATGTTCTTCATTTTCCGATTGATTGACACAAACTGGACAGGAAACGTTATCGTTAGCTCCAAAGTGTCTTTCATTGATATGTAAGTTGTTGATTCCTAATCTGAATCTTATCAAAACATCTCTGAATTTCTTAATTTTAATATCGTTAAGATAACTTTCGCAGCCATGTGCACTTTTAAAAGTCCTATACGTTGCAAAGCGCTCACTGCTACAGAGTTTCTCGTTACACTGCTGCCTAAAACAATCTCGTAATCTTTGTTGGAATGCCCTCAAAAAACCCTTGTTAGACATTCCTGTACAGCTTTGGCCCAGTTTAGTTCCGCTGGCAGACTGATACTGCACAGCATTCGAAAGGCTTGCTTGGGGTGAGAGAGAGAGAGAGAGAGAGAGAGAGAGAGAGAGCGAGAGAGAGAGAGAGAGAGAGAGAGAGAGAGAGAGAGAGAGAGAGAGAGAGAGAGGGTGAGGGGGAGGGGGAGAGGAAGGGGGAAAGGTACTGGGGAAAGGGAGGGAGAGAAAATTTGATTGATTACTTGAAACATTGAGTGACTAAGTGACTGACTGAGTGACCGAGTGAGTGACTGAGTGACTGAGTTACTGCCTGCCTGACTGACTGACTGACAGACTGACAGAGTGACTAACTGAGTGATAGACGGACGGACAGAGGGATGGAATAGCGGTCGACATATTGAAGAACGGATGGACAGACTTATTGCCTGACGGAGAGACGGATTAACAAACTGAAGGTTTTATTAATTGATCGACTGATTAAATGATTGCACGCGCACATTTATGTAAACAAACGCGTGCGCGTGCAAGAGCAGCATAAACACATATACACACACAAACATGCACGCACGCACGCACACACACACACACACACACACACGCGCACGCACACACACACACACACACACACACACACACACACACACACACACGCACGCACACTTAAACACACAAATTATCAGGCAAACTGTCAACCCTTTGCGTTAAAAAAGAGAAGGACGACAAAGAGGAGGACAAACAAAAGCGGACGAGGTGGAAAAGGAGGAGGACGACGACCACGACGAGAAGGAGGGAGAAGAGGCAGACGACAATGACAAGGAAAACGTCATTTGATAGTGGCATCTTCTGTGGCCAGCCAGCCAACTGTAGAGCAACAGTCACGTGGACAGCCAATGCAGGAGGATGCTGTCAGCTGTCCTCAGGACCATCGTGTCACGCCACCAGGGCGTGATCTGGCTTTGGAGCACTCCACTACGCATGCGTTCACTCCATCCGTCCTTTCACAACACAGCATCAAGCGCAAACTTTTCAACCGAAACAGATGCCGACAGAATGGTGAGAGTTTAGCTCGCTGTGCCATATACATGTGTGGTCTGAAGAAAGAAAGTTACGAGAAATGAAATGACACCTACCCGTCTGTGCTGGCACGAGAGAAGGTAGAAGCGTCAGCAGAAGCAGACCAGACACCACAAGACTTGTGGGCGCCATCTTTGTCGAGAGCGTTTGACCCGAGTCTGTCTGGTGTCGATGTGGTATCAGCCCTGCCTTGCCTTTATACGCATGTGTACGTCAGCGCTGGGCACGTGACATGGAGGGTGGGGGAAGAGGTGGGGTGGGGCGAGAAGTGCTCCTGGACTGGGAAGTAGTTTGACCTGAATCTTGCCGGCAGAAGGCAGACGCAATAAACATTTGCTGTTTAGCGTCTTGTCATTTGAAAAGGTGTGCGTCAGACCTCGAAAGAGGGAGAATAGAGAAAGAGAATTGAATTGAATTGAATCTTTATTATCAAGACCAGCAACCCATTGTAATTACATCTCAAAACAATAGACAGTGAACAATATTTGCTGTCATATCATCAAAGCGATCTACGAGTTGTTTTCATACTCCAATCGACACTCACGTAGTTTAAAAGCATAGTAGATATACATGGCTATTGATCTTAATTTCTTAGTATTTTGAGCTTGCATCAAGTTAGCCACTGTGTATACCCCAATATGTTTTGGTAACATGTAATTCAAGTATTTCGATCGCAAGGCATCATATGCATTACACTTTAGTAGAAAATGTTCCTCGTCCTCATCTTCCCTGCAAAATGGACATTGTACGTTATTCGTGTCTGAGTATCTCATGTTTGTCTTCAGAACATTTATTCCAAATCTGAATCGAATGAATATATCCCGAAATTTCTTGATATCAATCATATTCAGGTACTTTTCTAGACACACGTTTTGCTTGAAGGAGGAATACCACTTATAGCGTTCACTGCTTATGTTATTGCTATTCCAGTTTTGCAAGTAGCAGTCCATCAACCTCTGTTTAAAGTAGAATAAAAACAGCTTTACATTCTGAACGCCTCCGTTTAGCCACACAAATCCAAAACCCAATCCATATAGGCAATTTCTAACAGAATCAGCCCAGTTTCGTTTCTCTGGGATAGAAGACTTGAGTAGCATTTTGTACGCCTGCTTTGGAAGTCTATCATCTTTCATACTACATAGTTTAAACCAGTACTTCAAGACTCGGACATTGCTGTTGACATACAAAGGAAATCTTCCCAGATCGCCGTATATCATGTGGTTGGGTGATCTGTGATCAACCCCAAGAAACTTTTTGCACGCAAAAGTGTGTATTCTTTCTATGTCCTCCTGTTTATCAAGTCCCCAGATCTCTGCTCCATACAAAAGGGACGCCTGAATCTGAGCATCAACCAATTTGGAAAAAACACCCATGTCGGTACTGAGAGAGAGAGAGAGAGAGAGAGAGAGAGAGAGAGAGAGAGAGAGAGAGAGAGAGAGAGAGAGAGAGGGGCAGGCAAGCTGGCACGCAGGCAGGCAAGCAGGCAGGCAGGCAGGCAGACA
>JAWQFJ010001817.1:65000-66825 GCA_034096865.1 Theodoxus fluviatilis | reverse complement strand
CTCACCCAGATGGAAATGGGGCACTTCTTAAGCAACGGCATCGCCAGCCTAATTTTCAGGGACAGAAACCAAGCGGGAACGGGGCTCCAGACAAAGGCTGGAAAGAGAAGAATTATAGGACTGTGGGAGCTTCTCCTGACACAGGGCAGCGCGTGGACAGAAGGCAAGCGGCGATTAAACATCCTCGTCAGAGAACAGAGCGGATTTAACAGGACCGGAACAGCAGCGATAGCAACCTGTCAGAGCCACAGACTAATGTTTACCGTTCGGCCATCTGGTGGTGATGGAGACAGCCGCTGGGCAAAAGTAAACATCTCCCACAATCTCACTGGGCTGGTGCAGAGACAATGCACTAATTAAAAACAAAAATCTTAAAGCACAATCAGCGCCCAGGAAACGACTTCACAACACTAACTCCCGTAACTTAACACACTATGCGGCGTCCACTGAATAGTGTACCAAAACACAAATACCGCAATTATTTAGAATCACTAAAAAGTCCTGATCTAACAAATACCAACGACAGGGACAGATCTCCAACAACTGTAGTACAATAGCAACAAAATTTCCGGCTCACAAGCCAAGGCACAATCACAATATGGGAAACGATTTAACGTTTTCAAACACGCCCAATCAATAAGTTTTCCATCAAACCTACTAGCCTGAAGGGCACCCCCAACAGGTTGTCGTCAGCACGAACGATCAGTCGATAAACCGCTGTCGGTATCCCCAGCGCCCCTTATCACAACACGCGTCAGGTCGCAATCCATCATAGGACAAATCAGGAGAACACACTAGCGGCATTTCACGTTCTGATAAGGCACAGTGAAGGGAGGCAGGAGCCACGAATTCCTGGATACACAAGTGAATGCACAAACCTTACTCAAATCTTTTACATGACACATATTAGTTATTCTTATGCCAGAATAAAAAACACACCATTGATGACGCCACAACTAACAACAGCCTATAATTATCAAAATACATCAAACACTGAATCTACACAGTGAACCGGTACCAAGATCTCAGGATGAGTGAACGCTGTGACATCTCTTATGCAGAGCGTACTAGTGCTGCCTACCACCGGGAACGGGCAGGATCTGGGAAACCTCTACACAGCACACCATGGCTGGTTGACCCACACTAAGTTCCCACCTCGGACGTCTACCCTCAGCACACCTGTGCTACGGCCTCCCCCTTGGGCCTCTCCAGGACGCCCCTCCTCAGAACACAACCAGCTACTGGAGAACTTCCTAAAAAAACGGGCCAAGATCCAGAAAAACAAACCCATCCTTCCGCACGCAGAATTCACGCTACTGTACAATGTACCCCAGACCTCACAACATAGGCTACTAAAATCCAGACTATCTCTCTGAACTCTCTCTCATTCATAAAATGCAATATAATGGCACCGCGCAACCACATACTCAAATTTACAGCATACTAAGAGCCCCTACTTAACCTAAATTAAAAACTAATTAAGGACACGAGCTCGAACACATACACATCAAGAGCCATTACTAAATAAAAAATCAAACCTAGCGCCAGTTCCTTACCTCCATGGCAGCACTATCATACAGTCTCCTGACTCCGCAAATCATCTCCTGTGCAATAGCATTGTAGCGTAATGCATCAAGTCCATACGAAAGGTGTACGTCAATTGCTACGGATCAAAGCGTTCTATGTTAGCATCAAGTCTTCCTTGTACTCCCTACTCCTCCCGTTCCTGTTGCCGAAAGAATCCACACGGTGGCGCCAATACTTCTGCCCCAGGAGGAAAGGACCACACGCTGTCAGGGTTCGTCGTACCTACACCGAGTCGAGA
>JAWQFJ010001817.1:12500-55000 GCA_034096865.1 Theodoxus fluviatilis | reverse complement strand
GGGTCGTCTGCCTAAATGAAGCTTACCAACCAATCAATATCTTTCTCTCTCTCTCTCTCTGTCTCTCTCTGTCTCTCTGTCTCTGTCTCTCTCTCTCTCTCTCTCTCTCTCTCTCTCTCTCTCTCTCTGACTGTCCGTCCGTCTGTTTGGCTCTCTGTCTGTCTTTATCTGTCTGCTTTCATCTGTGTCTGTATGTCTATTTGTCTGTGTGTCTGTCTGTGTGTCTGTCTGTCTGTCTGTCTGTCTGTCTGTCTGTGTGTCTGTCTGTGTGTCTGTCTGTCTGTCTGTTTGATTGAGTTGACCCTCAGGTGAACTGCTGTTCACAATATCAACTATGTGGCTACTAGTATGGCATTTCTCTGTCAGATTCTCTAATCACTATTCTTATAACATATATTTAGAAAATTATTTTCTCTGTATAAAATATATAAGAATGTCTGAAAAAGCAAACGAAATGATAACACCTCTAATTTACGATGTATACCAAGCCAGCCGTGATGAACATATACAACATGCAAGACTTAAAAATGAGTTCAAGGGTGCTTTCAATAGTAACGTTGACATCATCGTTAGGGTAAGGTCTGAAGATTTAAAAAAAACTATCGCTCTATTCAAGTCCATAGGTTTGTTTGGGAGTGTTTTAATGGAATAATCCCCGAAGGAATGAGAGTAGTTCATAAAGATGGTGACAAAACCAATAACAGTCTTGATATCTGAAAACTTGAAAAATAAAGTAGAGATTTCTCATGTCAAATATAGCCACTATAAAAATTACATAATCTGTGCCACTAATGTTGAAGCAGGGAGAAGAACAGTCTGTTACAGTTTGAATCAGATACAAAAGACCCTTGGTATTAACAAAAAAAACTGTCTACAAAGCTAATAGGGAAAGAATACCAAGACGTGGTTATAAATTTAATTTTTCTTTAAAGGTTGTTTGAGGAGTAAGTCTACGACTTTGAGGCGTACCCATTTAATTTATACCATTTCATGAACAATTCTAGTGGTGGTTTGTACAGGTCTGAGCTTTCAAGCTCTTCAATGTTTTTAAATATCTCGATTAAGACGGCTTCATCACCTCGTAACAACCGCACTCTGGATAACAGCATTTTGTATTATCTGTGGCAGTGCTTAAGAATTTCCTTTTTCTAACTCAGCTTAAGGTTTTGGTTTATCACCTTTAGATTGATAGGCACTGCTATCACACCTGCAACAAACACAGAAACAGCAGGAATCAGGGCTATTATGCCTGATGTTGTGAGGATACCTCCTGTAATAATGAGTGCCTTGTGAATCCCACCGAGTAATTTATAGCTTTTTCTATATGCAGCAGTCCTTCTGGTCAAGTAATCGTGTAGTTTATATACGGTTTTTGGAAACATTAATAATAATGATGAGGATAAGTATTTTGATAGGACACAAACACATTGGAGTTTTGATAATTGGTTTGATAATAATGTTACTTATATTTTGTAGAAAATGTGTAAAAATCACAACTACTGCAATATTCTTACTTTGTTCAAATGGAACATGTAAAGTAGCACAAAGAGGAGGAAAAGTAGAAGACGGAAAAGCGGGACGAGGACGAGATGAAGAAGGAAAAGGAGGAGGAGGAGGGTACAGAGGAGGAGGAGGAGAAGTTCGGGAAATTGAACTCCAACGCACTGGGGGAGAAGCATTAGGAACTTCCTCCTTCCAGCTAATAAGATACTGCTCATATTTTAGTCCTGCTGGAAGAACTTTTACATCAAGTAAATTACCTCATGCTTTGTGGTTTCTTCATCAAATATCTTAATACATCTGAATTCTCGACTGGTTGGTTTAATGCCATCACGATCAACATCAAAAGAACCATCTATGTAATATTCTCTATCAGAATTATGATATTTTCCCTTTGAACTTGTAAACGGGGGTAGATGGATAGACAAATTAAAAAGTTCTGGAATTTGCAACTGTAGTATTGAAAGGACCTTTTCTGGGTTGAGTCTGTTGTAGAGTTCAAGGGCAGGATAAAATTGATCTTAAGGTTCAGCTCTTGAATAAAAAAGAAGATCTCTTTTGCAGGAGGTCTGGCACTTAAAATATTAACCCTAGGAAAGATCATATCTTTTACAATATGCCATGTTATTGGGGGACCCGGAATTCCACACAGATAGTATTTCTCAATATTGAATTTTTTAACATATGTTATAGTAATAGGGTCATTGATGACATGTCCTTTGTATTTTCAGTATCCTTCTAGATGACTAGAGAGATGGACTTGATCATTTACTATTTCTGCTCTTAAAGGGAACTCAAGAAATAGCTCTGAGACAAGATAATCACCAACTTTCAGCTTTGGTGTTACTTCAACGGGTGTTTTAACTTTGTCAGCAAAATTAGAGTTTTTGAAAATGACTTTTCTGATAAATTTATGCTCTGATTCACCCTCAATGACTGATAGTGATTTGGGGCCTTCGTCGTCTACATACTTTTTGGTAGCTGCATCATTGTCTTCTGTGGGGGGTTCCATGTTTACTATCTTTTTTCCTTTCATGTCACCATGAAAGCCTGTTTTTGAGTCAACATAAGACTTAGTTGCTGCATCTGCTTGTTCAGTTGGCTCAGCTACATTCACGAGTTTTTTACCGTCTAAATCCAAATTTTCTTTCATCTTGTTTCTTCCATCAACCGTTAAAAACGTGGTTGTTGCTGACTCTGCAAGAGAAGACAACCTTGAGTCTACATACAGTTTATTTGCGGCTTGTTTGTCTTCTGTGGGAAGTTCCATGTTTATTATCTTTTTTCCTTTCATGTCACCATCAAAGCCTGTTTTTAAGTCAACGTATGACTTTGTTGCTGCATCTCTTTCTCCAGTTGGTTCAGCTAAATTCACAAGTTGTTTGCCATCTAAATCCAAACGTGCTTCCATCTTATTCATTCCATCAACCTTTAAAAATGTGTTTTCTGCTGAAAGCGCAAGAGCAGACATTACCCTGTCCACATACTGTTTATTTGCGGCTTGTTTATCTCCTGTGGGGTCAGCTAATGAAAATATCTTGTTATTACTCATGTTTAAGTTTCCTGTAAGCTCTCCACCAGACAAAGGGAGGTAATTTTGAAGTGCTCCAGCAATGTTTGGAGTAAAACTCTCAACAGGCTTCTGGTGTTGCCCTAACATTGTTCCAAACTTTGTGTAATCCATTTTTATATTATTATACTATAAATGAATATTGTAAATTGTGATATATGCCATGACCCTCCAGTAAAACACCATTTTCTTGTTCCAGATTGTCACTACATGTTGGTGGGACCCACTGGCCAAGGAAAAACTAATGTCCTGGTGAACTTGCTACTGAAATACTTCAATGCAGATTAGATTGTCATTCACACCATGAATCCCCAACTAGAGAAATATCAACTACATGTACTGCAAAATTTCCTTGAGTGTGTTCATGAATTCGACCCAGCCAAGCCCAAGAAAAGTACAAAAGCTCTCCTTGGACAGATGAAAGAGCTGTCTTGTGGCAACTCAGAATTGTGTGACTTGTTCAAGAATTGCTTTATAAGGCTCCTAGAGAATGACAGACTTGGCAGTACCTTTACATTGTGTGAAGATGTTGAGCCAGTTGAAAACCTTGATGACTCTGATCAAAAAGTAGTCATATTTGATGATGTAAAAATTGACTCCAAGAATATGAACACCGTTAAGGAGTACTTTTCTCTGAGCAGAAACAAAAACTATATTTGTTTGTATCTGTGCCAGTCCTACTATGACGTTCCAAAATACATTAGAAGAAACACTAAGTGTTTTGTGTTGTTTAGCGGGCTGGACAATAGGATGTGAGGTGTATAGCTCAAGACCACAATGCTGGGATTACTTCAGATGAGTTTGTTCAAGTGTATCATGCAGCCACAGCAGAACCTTATTCATTCATCAGTTCAGTTCAGTCTCTTCACCCTGATGGGTTGTTGAGGCACCACTGATGACTTTCAGACAATCTTCTTCCATCGATCTCTATCCTCTGTAGCTCGCTGTGAGTCAGCAAAGGTCAAGCCTGTCAACTCTTTGATGTTGTCTTCTCACCTCTTTCTTTTCCTGCCTCTCCGTCTCTCACCTGGTACGGTACCTTGCAGCATGATCTTGGCCAGCCCACTGCCTCTTGACACGTGACCGTACCACTTCAGCTTTCTGCTTTTCACGATTGAAAGCAGGTCTTCATACTGTCCAAATGCTCTCCTGATCCTGTTGCTGACTTCCTCATTCGTGACATGGTCTTTATATGAGATGTTCAGAATCTTGCGGTAGCATCTCATTTCCAGGGCTTGTATCCGTCTCTGTAGTTCAGATGTGAGTGTCCAGGACTCGCATGCATACAAGAATACGGAGATGGCCAGCGTGCGCATGAGCCTGATCTTCGACGCGAGAGTGATATTTCTGTCACGCCATATTGGCTTCAACTTTGCCAATGCTGCTGTTGTTTGTGCTATCCTGGACAGTATCTCTGGTTTGGACCCTTCATCAGTCACAATAGATCCCAGGTATTTGAAGTTGTTCACAGCTTCCAGTTTTTGGCCCTTCACTTTGATTTCCATTTTGAAGCCCCGAGGATTGTTCGTCATCACCTTGGTCTTCTCGGCGCTGATCTCCATGCCATATGCCTGTGAGGTCTTGTCCAGGTGCTCGACAAGACTAGTCAGCTCCTCTTCACTTCCTGCTAATCCATCAATGTCATCAGCAAAACGTAAGTTGGTGATCTTTCTGCCACAGATGCTGATTGATCCTTCGTGGTCTGCTAGGGCATCAGTCATTATCCTTTCGAGGAAGAGGTTGAAGAGTGTGGGGGAGAGTAGACAGCCCTGTCTGACTCCGACCGTTGTCCTGAACCATTCGCCTGTGGTACCATTGAACAGGACTGCGCTGGTCGCTCTGTCATAGAGATGTTCGACGACTTTGATGATCTTGGAGCTGATGTTGTAGCTTCTCATTGTGGCCCACAGCGCAGCATGCCAGACTCTGTCAAATGCTTTCTTAAAGTATATAAAGACATGGCTACAGATCTTGTTGGTGTTGTAGATGTTTCTCACACAGGACTCTCAGATTGAAGATCTGTTCGGTGGTGCTCCTACCTGGTCTGAAACCTGCCTGCTCTTCAGCAATGATTTTCTCTGCCTGAGGTTTTAATCTGTTCAGCAGTACTTTCAGCATGACCTTGCTGGGATGGCTGATGAGGCTGATTGTGCGGTAGTTCTGGCACATTTGCAGGTTTCCTTTCTTGGGCAATGTAATCACTAGGGACTGTGTCCACGGGGTTGGCCAAACTCCCGTCTGCCAGATCTTATTGCAGATCTTTGTGAGTGCATCGATCATTGCGTCGCCTCCTGCCTGGATGAGTTCCCCTGGAATGTTGTCAACCCCAGCTGACTTCCCTTTCTTGAGGGACTTAACCGCTGTCTCCACCTCTTCTCGAAGAATTGAGTAGTTGTCTTCCTCGGTAGTCTGAGGACAGTTCAGTACTTTATGATCTCCTTTGGTGTCATAGTTGTACAGCTCAGAGCAGTACTCAGTCCAGCGTTTCATGATTTCGCGTTCTTCTGTGAGACAAATCCCGCTCTTGTCTTGTATGGTGTTGACCCGCCCTTGTTTGGTCGCTGTAAGGTCTTTGACTATCTGGTATGCTTTCTTGGTGTTATTCTTCTGGAGGTTCTCCTCAACTGCATCACATTGCTGTTTGATCCACTCCTCCTTGGCACTCTTCATGGCCTTCTTGACCCTGTTGTTGGCCTCTCTGTACTTACTTGCTCCATCTGCTGTACCCTTATTTTTCTTCAGTTCCCTTCTCTCATCGCACATGTTCAAAATTTCTGCAGTGACCCATGGTTTCTTTGTTGGGTGGTGTTTTCCTAATAACTGCCCGGCTGTCTCTATCACTGCCTCATTGAAGATGTTGGTCACTGTGTCGAGGCCCTCTTCGTCACCCAGAACTAAAAGCGGTGCAAACTTCCCTCCAATCATCGCTTTGAAGAACTTATCAACCTCAGGGTCTTTCAACCTTTCAAGGTCAAATCTAAGCCTGGTACCTTTCTGCTTGCTGATTTTTTTAAGGCTCAGGCGGAAGTTCATCATCAGCAAGTCGTGGTCGCTTCCAATGTCTGCTCCTGGAAAGCTTCGTGTCTTTGCGATGTTAATGCTGGACTTGAAGCGCTTCTTTACTAAGATGTAATCAATTTGACGGTGGTGCTGTCCATTTGGGTGGTGCGAAGTTCACCGTCGGGACGTCTTGTGCGGGCCAAGAGTGTTTGCCAGGATAAGGTCGTTGTAACTGGCGAACTCCAGGAGTCTCAGACCACTGTCATTGGTAACTGTGTTGCTGCATTGTCCACAAACGTCATGCCAATCGTTCTTTGCGTCGCTTCCCACTTTGGCATTCCAGTCTCCCTGCACGACCAGGATGTATTTTTGGGGTACTTGATCCAGAACCTCTTGCAGCTCGTTGTAAAATGCCTCTATTTCCTCATCTGAGTAGTCTGTGGTTGGAGCGTACACCTGCACGATGGTGATGTTGAATGGCATTGCTCTAAGTCGAATGGTGATGATCCGACTCGAGACTGGTCGGCAGCCCATTACACAAGATGTTATTCCTCTGTGGACAAGAAATCCTACTCCATGTTCATGTCTGTCGTTTCTACCGCTGTAAAACAGCTTGTGCCCTTCCTGGGTTGACGTCTCCCCAAAGTTATTCTATCTTACCGCACAAAGTCCGAGAATGTTCCATCGGTATCTTGTCATCTCATGCGTAAGCTCTTCGATTTTCCCTTCCGCATGCAACGTACTGATGTTTCATGTACCTGTTGCAAAATTTTCTCTTCCTCTGATCTTGTCTCTCTTGGCATCAGTAACACAATTATCACCTCTGTCCTGATGTGCAATGGTGGGCGCAGTCCTTGGTGACCTGGGCGACGACCGAGCCGGTGTGGAGTGAGTGGTTGTCTTTGTTATCATGTGATGTGTCTGGGGCTGATACAGCTTGGCGGAGCCCATCCCTCTCCAAGCCCGACCACAGCCGAGGTCCTCCCACCTGGAGGGTCGCCCTGGTCGTGAACACGTGGGCGTTGGATCCATCCTGGGACCTTTCTGCCCTGGCCAGTGACCTACATCGCGGAGGTCTTTCGCCCAGTGGTGCTGTGTTAGCAACACACATTTTCTTTCAAGCTTTGTTCCCTTAGCCTTTGCCTTTTTTAAGGCTACCCGCAAGGCAGCGGGAGGCACGTGGAGGGCGGGGTTGTCTATTCTTCATGGTGTTGGACGAAACAGCAAGACTTCCTCCAGAAATGTATAGAAAAGGGTTTGATTGCTTTTACATCAAATTCAACTGATTTTACAACAAAATGCATTATTTTAAGTTATCTTGAAATAATATATACTGAAAATTATTTCAATGAGTTTTGAACATATACAAATGGTGAATAAGCGAAATTATCCAATTTAGAAATACTTAAAAGCACGAGATGTAAACAAAGAACAAGTGACTGCAACAAAAGTTGCTGAGGAAGAGTACCAAAGAGATGTGGTACAGCCTTTCACTAAACCCATTGTAGAAGCAGTTCAAATGCCTCTACAGTCTATGTTTTCTCTTCCAGAATTACCACCTCTTCTGCCTTTGCCTCCACCTGAAGGTCTAAATATTGTCCTGGATGCATATATTGATCCTAATGTGTTGGAATATTACAATCTCCCAAAACGTTCTTCCACATTATCGGCTACCTCAGGAAATACTCTTTTAGAGAGCTTCAAGCTTTTATACGAAAAATTTGTGGATCTTATTCAAAGATTGGGCAGTAAAAAAGGAGGAAAAAGGAAAAAAATATCGGCAAGAAAAGGAAGAGATTCAGTATGACCTCACTAATCTACAAACGTATAAAAAAGAATTTAGGGTCTCATTAATGAATATGCATTAATTAAAAAGCCAAAGGGTAAACCTAAGACTTTAAAACAAAATGCTTGGAACTGGTCTGCCAAGGCATCCATACAAGGTAACAAAAGACTTCATGTTTGGAAATCTTAAGATTGACGCAACAGAGCTATCTCAAATGAAGCTAATTGCACTTAAAGATGGTAAAAAGTTACTTAGCAAAACAGTTGACTATGATGTCATGGACCTGCTTCATCAAAGGTTAAAATTTAAGAAGCAGTACAGCCCAGCAGCCCTTACAACCTTTAAAAAGTTGGTTGAGTTGTCTGGTTTGCACACAACCAAAGATCATAAAAGTTTACAAAAGTTGTTAAGGGTTGTACACCAGAGGAATTAGCAAATAGGCTGACTGTATTGACTGGAAGTGTAGAAGCAGGAAACAAATCCAAGCATGTTACTAATGAGATAGTAAATATCCTCACAAAGCTGTTAAACAGTAACATTATCAGCAAAGAGGAATATAAAACCATTTGCAAAAAATACACAAATATATAAGCCAATCTTTTATTTGTATGAAATATATATGGAAGAAAAGGTTGTTTTGAGCAGTGCTGCAGCACCTATAGGTTGTGCATATGACTTTACCATTGACTTGAAGGTAGACCCCTCTAAACGGTATGAAATTGGACTAGAAAAGGCTTTTATCCCAAACACTTGGCATAATGTAAGCTATCATAACAACCAATTTGATTACATTGTCTGTCCTGCTATTTACAAATCCTTTAGAATACCTTGTGGAAAGTACACAATACCTGAACTAAACCACACAATAAAGGAAAAAATTAAGAACAATGGAGACAATCCAGATAACATAGAAATAAGCTTAGTTAACCAAAGAGTTAAAGTGGTTGTTCATTGTGGTTATGCAGTGGTGTTTGAACATCATGAAAGTGTGGGGAACTTTCTTGGCTTTAAAATGCAAAGAATCTATGACCATGCTTATGGTAAAAAACTTCCTGACCCATTGGTAAAAATTCATTCTTCTAATGGGGGAGTCATTCACTCATTTGTACCTTCATTCAGCTCATTTGGAAAACTAGTAGAAGCAAGCCCCTCATTTGTAAGATACATACCTCTTCAAACAGACAAAATAAGGTTGTGGATCACTGATGAATCTGATAAACCAATTATGTTGTGGAATGATGTTTTTATGTATTCAAAATCAGAGAAAAAACATCATTACGTTTGTAAAATGTACTAACTACGTTGTAAAATGTATTTGTACTAAGTATAAAGATGTTTGAAACGATCCTATTCTTAGATAGTTCTGGGCAGCAATGCCAAAACTTTACCACTTACTTCAGAGAAAACATTGTTCTAGACCCAAGCAAGCAATACAAGATAGCTCTAATCAGTGCTGATCTCTGGTATTCATGGTTCAATGTGACAGAACAAAACAACACATTTACATATATCAAAAATGGTCAGGTTTTAACAATTACTATACCACCTGGTGCATACAACATTCCAGACATAGATAAAGAAATACGAAAAGGAATGAAAAGGATTAGGGGAAATGAAGGCATTACAATTGAACCAAATTACAACACTTTACGAACAAAAGTAACTCTGCAGCCTGGTTTCATAATTGATTTCACAGGGAGCAACACACTACGAGAAATTTTGGGATTTGACAGTAAATTGGTCAGAGAATCTGGAGATGGGGACAGAGCAGTAAACATAACCACAATTAACAGCTTGTTAATCAGGTGTTCACTGGTCAGTGGATCCTACATCAAAGGGACCTCTTCAGATGTGTTGTATGCATTTGCTCCTAACCATTCTCCAGGAACATTGCTTCACATTTCTCCCAACCAACCAATTTATTTGCCTATAAATCAAACTAATCTCATTTCAGCTATCATGATAAGAATCACTGATCAATCAAGAAATCTTGTAGACTTTAGAGGTGAAATAGGGACCCTTTTTGTCTTTATAGGAAATCTAACTTATGATATAGATGAGGCGTAATTATTATTTCAAACGGGAAAGTTGTTAGAGGCCAACTTCTGGGTAATATTTTCAATCTTCCCAAATAAGCTTTCTCTTTTGGATCAAAGATACTCACTGAAAAGCTGTCTTTTGTAAAACAACTTGCTTCAGAAATGGCAATGAGTATTGCAGAAACGCAAGCTAAACAGATTGGCAGCAAAGGCATCCATCATATTGTTAACAGGATTAAAAAAGCAACAAGCGAAAATGGTAAGCCTGCAGTTTCAATGCCTATGAGTGAATCAGTTTCAAATTACAATGCAAGAGCTCTTATTGGCCAATTAATTTCAGGCACAGGCATTAAAAGGTTGTAGACTAATAAAAAGACAAATTATATAACTTACCTTGCTTCCAGCAATCTGTTAAAACGGCTTTATTTTAGGGTACAAACAAGTGTAAATAAAAAACATTCTAAAAACACCCTGAAGACATTAGGCATTAACACATTAGACAGAGCAGGATTCCCTGGGGCTGTTGGCCTCACCTGGGAACTGGATCAATAAAACCAATCGATAAATCCAATCAATAAAACCAATCAATACAGGCCTTTGTCTGGAGCAATTGATAACTCTATTGCTTCAGGCTGGTGTAATCTAACCGGCATGAAAGCACTCCCCCAAAAATGCCCGAGAGAGAGTGCATGTACGCTTGTATGTGTGTGTGTGTGTGTGTGTGTGTGTGTGTGTGTGTGTGTGTGTGTGTGTGTGTGTGTGTGTGTGTGTGTGTGTGCATGTGAGTGAGAGAGAGACAGAAAGATACAGACAGAAAGATACAGACAGACAGACAGACAGACAGACAGACAGACAGACAGACAGACAGACACAGACAGAAAGAGACACAGAAACAGAGAGAGACAGAGAGAGAGAGGCAGGCATGTTCATTCACAGACAGCAGCCAGGCAGGCTTTCATGAAAGCTGGAGACTGTATCGATTTATTCGCGGGGCATGAGGTGAGGGGGGGGGGGGGGGAGATACTGGCTCAGTGGTGGAGGGGAGATGAGCGTGCTGGAGCCGTGGCACTAAACGAAAATGGTTGGCACTTGATATGCCAAGCGTGGCAAAGATTTAGGTCGGTTGACCTTGACACTGATTTGGCGATCAATTTTAACATGGCAAGCGAGTTATGTCCCTTTCACCAGTGAGGATATTTCATCAAAAGTAATTAGTGGTCCAATTAAGGGTGCTTGGACACAGGCTAGAGTATGAGGCAGGCAGCGGGCGTGCTGCCTCCACCCTCCCTCCCTGCCTCCTCCTTCGACTGAAAAAGGGACTAAGTCTGCCAATTATATTTTTTAATGACCAGTCGGCTAATTAAAAGTGCTAATTAATGAGCTGGTACCACCAACTCCTATACTACTGGAGAAGGAGGGGGAGACAAATTCATTGATTACTTGAAACATTGAGTGACTGACTGAGTGAGTAATTGAGTGACAGACAGAATGACTAAGTGAGTGACTGAGTGACAGACAGAATGACTGACTGAGTGACTGAGTGACAGACAGAATGACTGACTGAGTGACTGAGTGAGTGACTGAGTGATGGACGGACAGACACAAGGATGGACTATCGGGCAGACAGATTGAAGAATGGATGGATAGACTTAATGCCTGACTGAAAAACGGACTGACGAAAGGAAAAGTTTATTCATTGACCGACTGATTAAATTATTGCACACGCACATTTATATCAACAAACGCGTGCGCTTGCAAGAGCAACATAAACACGAATGCACGCTTGCAAGCACGCACACACACACACACACACACGCGTGCACACACACAAACACACACACACTCACATAAACACACACACGCACGCACACACACACACACACAAACACACACACACACAAACACACACATGCAAACACACACACACACACACACACACACACACACACAAACACAAACAAATTCCCAGGCAAACCCTCAGCCCTTTACGTTGAAAAAGAGGAGGAGGCCAAAGAGGTGGAGAAAGAAACAAAAGCGGACGAGGTGGAAAAGGAGGAGGACGACGACCACGACGAGAAGGAGGGAGAAGAGGCAGACAGCAATGACAAGAAAAACGCCTTTTGGCAGTGGCATCTTTTGTGGCCAGCCAGCCAACTGTAGAGCAATAGTCACGTGGACAGCCAATGCAGGAGGATGCTGTCAGCTGTCCTCAGGACCATCGTGCCACGCCACCAGGGCATGATCTGGCTTTGGAGCACTCCACTACGCATGCGTTCACTCCATCCGTCCTTTCACAACACAGCATCAAGCGCAAACTTTTCAACCGAAACGTATGTCGACCATAATGGTGAGAGTTCAGATCGCTGTGCCATATACAAGTGTGGTCTGAAGAAAGAAAGTTACGAGAAATGAAATGACACCTACCCGTCTGTGCTGGCACGAGAGAAGGTAGAAGCGTCAGCAGAAGCAGACCAGACACCACAAGACTTGTGGGCGCCATCTTTGTCGAGAGCGTTTGACCCGAGTCTGTCTGGTGTCGATGTGGTATCAGCCCTGCCTTGCCTTTATACGCATGTGTACGTCAGCACTGGGCACGTGACATGGAGGGTGGGGGAAGAGGTGGGGTGGGGCGAGAAGTCCTCCTGGACTAGGAAGTAGTTTGACCTGAATCTTGCCGGCAGAAGGCAGACGCAATAAACATTTGCTGTTTTGCGTCTTGTCATTTGAATAGCTGTGCGTCAGACCTCGAAGGAGGGAGAAGAGAGAGAGAGAGAGAGAGAGAGAGAGAGAGAGAGAGAGAGAGAGAGAGGGCAAGCAGGCAGGCAAGCAGGCAAGCAGGCAGGCAGGTAGAGAGAGAGAGAGAGACAGTGAGAGAAAGACAGAGACACAGAAAGAGAGAGAGAGAGAGAGAGAGAGAGAGAGAGAGAGAGAGAGAGACAGAGGCAGAGAGTAAGAGAGAGCTACTGAGGGATAGGGAGAGAAAAAGAGACAGAAATGGACAGAGACAGGTCAAACAGACAGACGGACAGACAGACAGACGGACGGACGGACAGACAGAACGACACACACACACACACACACACACACACACACACACACACACACACACACACACATACCGGCAGACAGACAGAAAGACAAACACAGACAGACAGACAGACAGACAGACAGACAGACAGACAGACAGACAGACAGACAGACAGACAGACAGACAGACAGACAGACAGACAGACAGACAGACAGACAGACAGACAGACAGACAGACAGACAGACAGACAGACAGACAGACAGACAGACACAGACCGACAGACAGACCGACAGACAGAAAGACACAGACAGACAGACAGACAGACAGACAAACAGACAGACAGACAGACAGACAGATCGACAGACAGACAGATCGACAGACAGACAGACAGACAGACAGACAGACAGACAGACAGACAGACAGACAGACAGACAGACAGACAGACAGACAGACAGACAGACAGACAGACAGACAGACAGACAGACAGACAGACAGACAGACAGACAGACAGACAGACAGACAGACAGACAGACAGACAGACAGACAGTGTTTTGGCGGCGACTGGAGTGCACGGTCTGAAACTGTGTCAACGAGGCAGAAGACAGGCTACATAGCCTTCATAATCAGTGACCGACCAGCTAACAAATACCCTCTGCGCGTGCATTCAGCTCAGCGTAGGATCGCTGTGGTCAAAAACGGTGTAAGCACTCACCTTCACAGCAGATGACAGTCGACTTGTGGGATGGAGGATATCCGATTGTTATGGGAAAAAGCAGGCCCTAATCGAAGAACCATTTCACACCGCGGTCACCACATGCTTGCTCCTCGATCGGTCCGATCTGAGAGCGAAGCTATCATCCGCTAGATCTCCCCACCGACAGCGGCGATTTTCACGACTGTTGTACGTACACTCTTTCCGCAAAGCGACCCCCCTCCCCCAGACTTGCTTGTTGACAAAGGCGCAGACGATGAACAGCAGTCGACGATCCGGTGAAATCAACTTATTCCCGAGGCAAAGCCAGGGGCATTCTAAAGGTAGCCGAAACACTAAAGTCCCACTTTTTTTATCAACACCTGCTAACTTCAGTCAGTTTTTAACTTCCTCTTGCGGCGTTTCACAGACGCACGAGGCCACAGCTTACTTCGTACTCTTGTCCCACATTAACAGCCATGACAGGAGATCCTTTGAGCAGAGGAGTAGGGGTGGGAGGTGGGGGTTGGGAGGTGGGGGTGAGGTGGTAGCGTGTAGGGGAAGGGAGAAGGGGAAGGTTGTGTCGTCTCTGGAGGCCACAGGTAAGCCGACCACGTGTGTGCCGCCCTAGTGCTAAATATAGTCTGGCGGCACGTGACTTCTAGGTCGATGTACGGGACGCTGGGCGAGAATGTAAGAAACCTGAGGTGTAATTCATGAACGTGGACTTTCGAGAGCATTGGTCTTGGACTTTTAAGTCCCAGACTTGTCTGGGACTAAGCGAGTCTACGATTCACGAACCCAGACTGGGTGTTGACTTGAAAGGCTGGGACTGATTGACCTAGTCTATGATTTATTTTTAGAATGAGCTGGAATTCCCGGGGATTCCACCCAGTGCGCAAGCACATAGCGTACCGCTTCAAACTTCCCGTGAAAATTGTCAGCCACGATCGGTAGCAAAACCTCGAAGAAAAGCCCCGATTTCACGGAGCGGGAATTGGTAGATATAATAAAAGCGGTGTCAGCAAGATACTGATACATTAACAGCAGCATACACACAGCCCAAGCAAACAAAAGAAGACGGACAGCGTGGGAGGAGGTGACAAATGAAGAGCGAGCTGAGACTGGAGTGTGTGTGTGTGTGTGTGTCACCGTTTATTAAGTTCATCAGCAAGAGGCAAACCAGCAGAAGATCAAGTTTTACAATATGGCAGGATTTCCAAGTGAGAACCATTGAAATTCAGTAAGGAAGGGATGGAACAAAAATCTGTCTTGATGAGGAAAAATATACACACACAGTGACACACACACACACACACACACACACACTCGACCAGCCTCAGCTCGCACTTTTCCCACCAAACTCGTGAAATCCTGGCGATCGTCACACATTTTCTCAGTTACCAAAAATAAAGCAATTTAATCTGAGCAGTGTTTTCATAACACAGATGCAATTTTAATGTATCGTTTTCATAGCATCAGACAACACTAGCATTGTACCCAATGTCAACAGCAGCAGGCAGGTTCGAGGACAACAATGTTTATAATCTTTCCTGGTGTCGCTGAGGTCCGCGCGTCAGCTATAAATAGAAGTGCGCGAAGCTTGAGATGCTCGGCGACCTGCATTTCCAATTGTAAAATGTAAGCTCTTTCACGACCTATTGATGCAATCAACATACAGCTTTGATAATTTAATGCTGTTCATGGCTTACATTTTTTTGGATGGGTTATTAGTGTCCCAAAATACAGCTTTTTCTGTGCGAACCGTAGACAGGTCGGCCATTTAATTTCGCGGCGGTCTCGGACTTTGGTGTGTATTCCAACAAATCCTTGGACCAGCGTAGTCAGCAGTTCAGTCCGAGACTGAACCAAAGTCCACGTTCATGAATTGTAGACTACGACAGTCCACGTTCATGAATTGTAGACTACGACAGTGGTCCGAGACCAGCGGCAGTAGTCTAAGACTAGTCTAAGACTACGCTGAAAGTCCACGTTCATGAATTACACCCCTGAAGCCCTATGGATCGCTAGAGACGCTCCGCAGCGTTTATTGCAGGAAATGATCACAGATGCATCCGTGGCTTCAGTCATGAGCATGTGAAAGTGAGAAACTTATTTGAAGAAAGTAGGAAATGAAAGCTTGTATTCCCACAGAGAGAGGGAGGGAGGGAGGGAGAGAGAGAGAGAGAGAGAGAGAGAGAGAGAGAGAGAGAGAGAGAGATAGAAAGAGAGAGAGAGAGAGAGAGAGAGAGAGAGAGAGAGAGAATGAGAGAGTGAGAGACGTAGTGGTGCTAGTAGCATTAGTAGTATTGTAGTAGTAGTATAATAGAAGTAGTAGTACTAGTAGTAGTAGTGATGGTGGTGGTGGTAGTGGTAATAGTAGTAGTACAGTAGTAGTAGTAGTAGTAGTAGTAGTAGTAGTAGTTAGTAGTAGTAGTAAGAGTAGTAGTAGTAGTAGTAGTAGTAGTAGTAGTAGAGGTAGTAGTAGTAGTAGTAGTAGTAGTAGTAGTAGCAGTAGTAGTAGTAGTAGTAGTAGTAGTAGTAGTAGTAGTAGTAGTAGTAGTAGTAGTAGTAGTAGTAGTAGTAGTAGTAGTAGTAGTAGTAGTAGTAGTAGTAGTAGTAGTAGTAGTAGTAGTAGTAGTAGAAAGACAGAACAGAACGAACGAAAAAGAGAGAAAGACAGACAGACGGAATGACGGAGAGAACGAGTCAGAGCTACACATGTAGTAGACAGCTCATCGCTGCAATCTCCCTTCCACGCCACCAGGGGTGCACCTCAGGTCAGCACAAAGCAGTGAAAACCATAACCGTTACCGCACCATCGCTACAAAGCCCAAGGGAAGCAATCAAGACGCAGATAAGGAACGACAACTCGTACGCCTAATCACGGACCAGTGCCAATTCGTGTTCGCCCTGGCAACAGTTGCCTTGGAAACGTTGCGCAGAACTCCGTGGAGTCCCGTGGGATTCCAAGCTGAATCGCTGGCGCCATCAGCCACCTGTCTTCCGGCAGTTTCTCTGACGTGGGATGGAACTTCCCAGATATGTTGATGGCTGAACCGTGATGAGAAGTTTCATCTCCAAGTGTTTTTCCACCTGGCTCTTACTGCTTTTCCTTCCGGGGATGCGAGCTGAAGAATCCCCCTCCACCACCACCCCCACCCCCACCCCCCCACCCCTACCCCCACCACCACCCCACCACCACCACCACCACACCCCCCCCCACCCCCCCACCCCCACCCCCACACCGCCCCCGAGGATTGTCATGAAATGTTATGTTTCATTCAGGACATTTTGCCACGGGTGTTTTGCAAATTTTCCGAAGTAGTTCTTTCAAAAAATCAGCTGAATACATTATTGAACTCTTGTCAAGCCTCATGTGTCGTGATTTCGTGAGCAGTGAAACAATTCAGTGTACTCCTGAGGGAGGCAAGTAAAGCCGAAAATGTGAGAAGCTAAGCATATATATATATATAGATATATATATATATATATATATATATATATATATATATATATATATATATATATATATATATTTATTTATTCCAAGTTAAGGTAAAAGTAAAAGTAACAATAATGATGATAATGTTTTATTTTGCTCATGTACATGAAAATTAGTTTTGGGGACTGAAGCCACCGCACAGCGTCCTCTACCCGGTTGAATGAACTCCTGGGTGGGAGGTCAGATGAATGGGGAGTAACAGCTCTCGTCGTTTTATAAAACAAAGTTTATTTGTGCTATGATGACATTGTATGCCAATGCACGGTGGATGAAACTTGGTTTGAGATCAGGAGAAACAAAACTTATGAAACACTCTTTCAGGCGACAACTACTCATCAGCGGGGGCTCGTGTGTTTGTTTGAAAAGATGCGTGATTTTTTAAAGGAATTTTCCACCCAGTAGCTGTTGTCCAGACCATACGCCTCTTCCTCCTGGTCACAGGGCTTCTAGAATGTTCACTCCAGCATCACGTGAACTCCACGGGGAGCCTACACGCCTCTGCCTCCTGGTCACAGGGCTTCTAGAATGTTCACTCTAGCATCACGTGAACTCCACAGGGAGCCAACACGCTTCTGCCTCCTGGTCACAGGGCTTCTAGAATGTTCACTCCAGCATCACGTGAACTCTATGGGGAGCCTACACGCCTCTGCCTCCTGGTCACTGAATGTTCACTCCAGCATCACATGAACCCCATCCGGAGCCTACACGGAAGATGTGAATTCATGCTCCCCATTCATTATTAACAAATTTGCACACCAGCCCTCGCAGGTACAGAGTTATACACACTGGGTGAGGGAAAAAAGAAATCGAAGCACTTTGCTCAAAAGTGCAACTCTAGCATCCGCGCAGCATCACACAACACGCCCACTATCCGACACCAACAGCGCGTTGAATGTAGTACCCGCGCTTTAGTAGAGCTCTCCTTTTAGGAAGGAGGAGGAGGAGGGAGGAACAGAAGGAGGGAGGAGCAGGAGGAAGAGGGAAGAGGAGGAGGAGAGGGGGGAGGCACTGTACACATGACACTTCCGGAACAGTACACTGGAGTGGGGTGCAGGGAGCAAAGGCAGGACAGGCTGGAATCGCTCTCTCAGAGGGGACAAAGGAGGCCACCACACCAGTCCCTGCTTGCCTCAGTGTCCAGTTGCTCTCAACATTTCAGTGCATTGCGGCCCGCAGGATCATATTAAGAAAATAAATATTCTTCGCTTAAAAAACTCAGACTGTTTACATCGTATATAATTACTAATATTTGCTTTCATATTGCATCTTTGATAGTTTATGGTAAACATTCTGCAGTGCGCAAAACATTAAAAAGCAACTATAATTTCTTCATCTTGTATCTCTCTTCTAGAAAGACTACAGACAAACTGGTTATATTGGACGATACCTATAGATACAAGAAAAGTTCACATCATGTCTACATATTTGCCTCCATTCTAGGAAAATTAAACAGTCAGACTGCAGCTCTCTTGCTATTGCCCGCAGTTCTCAGTCTGTCTGAACACTCCTCGATGATACAGCCGACAAAAGTTGCCAGTGAGGATCTTGCCCCACACTCCTCTCTAAGGACTACAACAGTAAAGCCGGGGACTGCCATACCGTCCATGCAAAGGATCACGCAGTCACCCCAGAACTCCGCCGACTGTAAAAGGGACAGTAGGAAGGGCTGTCTGGTCACGCAGCTAGAACACGCCCTAAGACTAGAGGGCCACCCTCACCGCCAGACCTCCGTAGAGGGCCACCCTCACCTTCAGACCTCCGTAGAGGGGCCACCCTCACCGTCAGACCTCCGTAGAGGGCCACCCTCACCGTCAGACCTCCGTAGAGGGCCACCCTCACCGTCAGACCTCCGTAGAGGACCACACTCACCGTCAGACCTCCGTAGAGGGCCACCCTCACCGTCAGACCTCCATAGAGGGCCACCCTCACCGTCAGGCCTCCGTAGAGGGCCACCCTCACCGTCAGACCTCCGTAGAGGGCCACCCTCACCGTCAGACCTCCATAGAGGGCCACCCTCACCGTCAGACCTCCGTAGAGGGCCACCCTCACCGTCATACCTCCGTAGAGGGCCACCCTCACCGTCAGACCTCCGTAGAGGACCACACTCACCGTCAGACCTCCGTAGAGGGCCACTCTCACAGTCAGACCTCCGTAGAGGACCACCCTCACCGTGAGACCTCCGTAGAGGGCCAAGGACGAGAGCGTCTCGCTTCAGCTTTCCAGCAGGCTCAGCCTCTCCAGCAGGACTTCATGGCGGCCTTGTTCATGGCAGGCTGCTACGAGACACTTGCAGCAGATACGAAAGGACATTTGTAAAAGTGGCATGGGTTCAATAAAAGCGTTAATGACTTCATACATCGGAAATGATTCACTTTGTGATCAGTCTTACATATTTAATCCCACTGTTAAAGATAAGTCCAAACCATTTAAGCATTTTAAGGAAATAGTTTCGCATTTACCAAGAATACCAGTGATATTAACACATCACATCATTAAATTTAACAATCGGGAGAACAATGGTCGCGTCAGGCTAAGGTATACAAACAAACAAACAAACAAACAAGCAAACAAACAAGGAAGCAAGCAAGCAAACAGACAAGTATACATCTTATGATCATTAGAGTAAGAAGCAAACTTGAAGAGCAAAATCAAAGTTCATTCCAATACTTAAGATAGTCACACACAGCATCTGGCAAGTATGCGGAAAAAGTTTGGCGTATTTCCCAATTCTAAAATTGAAAACAATCTGAGTTAGGTTACCAGTATGAAACACAAGCAGTGATTGACATTTGTAACGAATAGTTCCTGAAAGAAAACCACGGGAATGACAAGATGTCAGTTTTCATTCAAGCAGTGCGTACGACAAGTAAGAACTAGTGTGAGGTGAACATTTCAGTTTCCAGCAACAAATAACAAATCAATCAAATCAATAAATTACTTCACTACAAAAGAGGCAGCATTATTCTGTGACGTCAGCGCTGAAATAAATAGATGGCATCCCATGATGCATCATGGAGGCAAGCAGCGCTGCTGGGGCCGTCCATGGAAGAGGAGCTGGAAGAGGCCTCCTAGCTCGAAACGCTCACAGTTACAGCCGGCTAATCACAGTTAAGATAACAAGAGTAGGCGGGGAAAAGTTATCTCTGCAGGGCTTTGTCCAATCACAAGTTTGGCGGGTGAAAACGTCATGTCATTCATATGCAAGTAGGTCACGCTCTACGTTTCAGAATAAACCACCGTCAAGCCTATGACAATGACAGGGATGAACGGATGTGGATGTGGCCGGCAACATTGTTAGAGAGCTGGACAGTGGCTACGAAATGTAGCTGTCGTTAAGAAATGCTCTATTTATCATTTGAGTCACATCGCTGGATTTATTTTGGTGGGAGATGTTCATCGCAAACTCCCCGACGCACGAACCATTAGCTGCTGTTCTGTAATCATCATTGCAAGTGCAGGTGAAGCTTGCATTTGTGTTGGTACACACATTCCTGTCTGGACATGGTCGTCGTCGTCTAACGTCGTTGTGTACGTTCGTCGAGTACAAGCCAAATACTTGTCGGATTTTCCCTACTTGGCATCACGTGACTCTTCCTGAGCTGAATCACGTGAAACTAACTTTCGCTGTGATTTATTATTAACTTGTTTACGGCTTTGCTGTCAATCTGAACTGGTCCACACCCTCAGAAAAGTCCACGAATTTTCTTGTCAAAAGACCTGAGTATCAAATTGTTTCTATCCGTCTTACCTAGGCAAACGCTGGCTGCGTTCCTCTCGTAACCCGCCTTGCAGGTGCAGTTGAATCCACCAGCTGTGTTTGTGCAGGTTTCCAGGCTGCTGCAGTTATGGTTCCCGGTCGTACATTCGTCCATATCAGCAAACCACAACCACGCATCATAAAATGTGCTCATCATCAAAACTGTGGCCCACATCTTAACCGACAAGTAACAGTGTGAGGATGGTTTTAGAAAGTTGGGAGCTAGTAATTACGAAAAAAGAAGAATAAAAGAAGAGAGATAAATGAAGCAAGGTGGCGGTGATGGGAGTGGGTTGAGAGGGGAGGGACTCAGGCGGGAAGGGGAGGTGAGTAAGGAGATTGAAGGGACAGGCAAAGAGGAGACAGAGTGAGAGAACAGCTTGGAAGCCATCTCTACAGGCACAGGAGAAGCTGCCAGCAATGTTTCTGCACTCATGTTGGCAGCCATTGTTGTTCACCTCTCACTCGTTCTTGTCTGTCAAAGCAAATGCAACCGTTGGAAGATTTGAGACAAGAACTTCACCGACATGGGCATTTTGCGGACTCTCAAACTTAATTCTTCCGTTTGTTCGAGATTGCTAGTGAGCTTTGTTGATAGCGTGCTATGCGTGCGCAAGTGAATGAAGAGTTAGACAACATGTTAATTATTCATTTGAGAACAAAGGTACTACATTTTATGCGATTTAACTGAAAGCTGCGTATGTTTACCAAACAAAAAGGCTCTGTATCACTTGTGAGACACTACCAGATCAATCCGCAGGCGAACGACTAACTTCGCTGATGAACACTTATTTTTAAAGATCGGGATTTAGCGTAGTTGTTGACCTGTTGGCAGCTGTGCGAGGCGATTGGGTGCTGTGGTTCCGATATAGAATACTGCAAGGGACTTCTTAAGCCGGTTTGTGGAGTATCTCGTGCAAACAACCAGACACCCAAAAGACAATGGTTAGATTTCCTACTGCAGAAAAGCTAGAAAATTGATCTCTCTCTCTCTCTCTCTCTCTCTCTCTCTCTCTCTCTCTCTCTCTCTCTCTCTCATTGGATAATCTGGTTACAAATCCAAGAGTATTTTCTTCAGAGCGGAAGAGGGTAAATACTATTATTTCTTAAAGGTACATGGAGGACCTTACTAGACGAAGTGAAACATGCCAACACATATCAATACAGAGATCTACGCACAGTAGAGAGCTGCTTCCCACCTTGACAGTTGGTGCCATTGACATTGAACCCATCGCTGCAGGAGCAACGGAAGCTGCCGACAGTGTTGGTGCAGGCCTGGTCACAGGGGCTGGACAGGCATTCGTCCACGTCTGAAGTAGAAAACCATCAGTGTTGTCAGGAAACGAGACTATAGAGACAAGAAATCAGAGTGACTTCCCTTGGGTTGTGCGGCCGATTTTCTCATGCGTACTGACGTCATTTTCAAAGCAAGGCTGTAAGTGCAAATAAACGTGCAGACGTAGAAGAAATACATAGAAAGAAACCCCCACGCATTCACGCTCTCTCTCTCTCTCTCTCTCTCTCTCTCTCTCTCTCTCTCTCTCTCTCTCTCTCTCTATCGCCGCATACACACACACACACACTCTCTCTCTCTCTCTCTCTCTCGCGCGCGCGCGCGCGCGCGTGCGCACGTTGTTGTTACAGAAATACGCAATATCTATCAACCGCCCACTCCATGATATTATCATTGTTATCGATGACTCAATGAATGCGGCAGACATGTGGTGTTTACAAATGTCAGTTCAATACCTCTAATACACACGTTCTGAATCCAGTGCGTTCATGTGAAAATAATCAGTTTTTACAAACTCATGTGCACAGGTTACTTATTGCACCAACAGAAACCCGACATTTTATGCCTGGATTTCTCATTAGGATTGCAGTGCACTGTACAGTCCTTACACTCACCTGAGAGTGCCGCCAGTTTCTCTTCAAGTGTGATTGCTTGTGACTCGCTGTAGACCGCCATGTCCTGAATGGGCCCAGATATATTTGTTGTCAGTTTCTGTCGATCTGTTCCATTGACGGTCACACTGTGTATGGATCTGAAAATGTACGTACAGCATTTGTGTAAAAACAACAAGTGTAGAAAGTGATGAGAGCAACGCGTTGGTGTGTGAGAAAGGGAAAGGTTAAGGGCAGTAAATATCGAAGATGCAAGAGAAAAAGAAATATAAAAACGATACAAAAGAAGGAAAAGGTGGAGTAGACGTTAAAGAGGAGGTGGAAGAGACGACAGACCAGAAGAGGAAACAGATGGAAAATAAAAAGGGGAGAGAAAAGGAGAAGGAGGACTATGAGGAGAGGGAGGAGGAGGGGGAACAAGGAGGAGGAGGGGGAACATGGCGGAGAAGGAGGAGGGGGAACAAGGAGGAGGAAGGGGTAGAGAATAGAGAAGGGGGATAGAGAGGGGGTAGAAGGAAGATAAGGGGAGATGAGAGGGGGGAGGAGGTAGTTGACGGTTAGGATTTGGACGTGAACGAAGAGAACGAGGAGGAAGAGAGGGACAACGAAAGCAAGAAGGACGCGGAGGAGTATGCGGCCCATTTGGACCCGGAATCTCAGAGAGGAAGGAGGAGAACTGTTGCAGACTGGAGGAAAACTGTTGCAGACTGGAGGAAAACTGTTGCAGACTGGAGGAAAACTGTTGCAGACTGGAGGAAAACTGTTGCAGACTGGAGGAAAACTGTTGCAGACTGGAGGAAAACTGTTGCAGACTGGAGGAAAACTGTTGCAGACTGGAGGAAAACTGTTGCAGACTGGAGGAAAAATCGAGGCACAAAGGAGGGTGGAAGGAAGGCTGCAGAGAAATGAAGGACAGCAAAGACGGAATGGAGGGAAGAAGTGTTACGGGTACACATTGGGAAAAGGTAGACACACTGAGTAGAGGGAGGAAGCATTAAGGGAGAAGCACAACAAGAGGAGGAGGAAGTGGTAGGGACTACCGAAATGGGAATAAACAAAGTGCAGGATATTTGTGTGTGCGTGTCTGTGTGTGTATGTGTGTGTGTGTACGTGTATGTGTATGCGAGTGTGTGTATGTGTGTGTTTGTGCTCATGTGTGTGCGTGTGTGTTAATATGTGTGTGCGTGCGCGTATGTACGTGTGCGCATGTGCATGTTTTGTGTGTGTGTGTATATGTGTGTATTTGTGTGCGAATGTGTGAGTGTGTGTATGCTTTTGCACACGTGTGTGTGTTTATGTGTGCGAGCGTATGCGCGTGTAAACAGGATGAGTTGTTTAGATGAAAGATCTTACCTGTCATCATAAACGGAGTAGTATAGATCACCGTCAAAGAAAGCCAGTCCAAACTGAACGGACGGAACCCTCAGCACAAAAGTGCGGTCCGTTCCATCCAGCCGAGCACTCTCCATTATTCCATCATAGGTGGGCCAGTACATCCGTCCTCCTGAAAACAGCAGGCCATGCGAAATGTCGTCTTTAGTCGTTTGAAAGCGTTTGTTGTCAAGTAGTTCTCGCTGTGACCCCTCGACATGACAATTCATGAAAGCCATCGGTAACACGAGCTAAATGGAAGACTTTGGTGAAGAGACATTGAAGACCTTTTAAAAATAGAGTTGGATGACAAAATGTATGTAACCTATCATTGCCCATTTCCACTCTCAACTACCCAAAGATTGACACTTATTTCATTTATCTAAATGTTTGGATACTACATCTCTTACACCAAGACAGTCACGTGAAGCATGTATTCCCGCAACATCTGTGTTCCAAATGCATTTTTGCAAAAGGAAAATGTAAATATAGGAGGGCTGTTTACACGATACTCACTGAAAACTGTATCCGGACTACAACTTCCTGTAATGCAACCGTAGGCCGAGAAAACTGTTCCTGGACACAGGTGTTGAAGAGAAACGTGTCTGCTTCATCGTGTACGACAAGTCTACTTGCTTCCTCTTCACTCCGTTTTCATTTAAAATGGAGTTCAATGTTATTTGTCCCAAAGACATCGTATTTTAGCATAACATATTTCAACATGAAGAGACTCGAATTTTGCCTGGATGAAAAAATCAGCTTGTCATGTCTGTTTACTCCAACTTGTTGCATGTCATTTATCTGATGCATTTATTAGAGTGGATACAGCGTTTTTGACAAACATCTCTCTCTCTCTCTCTCTCTCTCTCTCTCTCTCTCTCTCTCTCTCTCTCTCTCTCTCTCTCTCTCTCTCTGTCTCTCTCTCTCACTGTCTTTCTCTCTCTCTCACTGTCTCTCTCTCTCTCTGTCTCTCTCTCTCTCTGTCTCTCTCTGTCTCTCTCTCTCTCTCTCTCTCTCTCTCTCTCTCTCTCTCTCTCTCAGCTCAAGATTGTGTCGCCACCGAGGTTGGCTGTGTTTGTTCTGAGCTCCTGTTTGACAAGCCGTACGACTGGAATGTCCGAGTACCGGAACGCCATGAAGGATGAGGTTTTGCCTACCATTGTGCAGAATGCGGTGAGAGAATTTACTCATGATTTGAAAAACTGGTATATAGAGGCACATTCTGACTGCACAACGGTAACTCTGATATGGATGAGTCCATCAGCGACCCAGGGGTGCAACGTACGTCGATGCCGTGACTTCATTCCCAAGATCAGGAAATCTCCGTCGAAAAGGGAACGAGACTTCAAGAGACATCAGGCATATCACATCTGAATTTCTCTCACTCCCTAAGTCTTCCCACTCCCCTCACCTCCTAACTCTGCCATCATCTCCCGCACACCCACATTTCCCTTCCCTAACCCCTGAGCCATCATCTCCGGACCCTCCTGCGACGCCACCACCCTGCCCGGTCCCACCATTGGACCACCGCCTGGACCAACAATCTGCCCAGGACCCGTGGACCCCATTCCCCACAACGCCCGCAGTTCCAGTGCCACCTTTCCTGAGGACTTTACCTGCGATGGCGCGACCCATGGACTTCTCGCCAGCCAACCTTCACCTGGCGGACCACTTTCGTGGTTTGCCGACAGAAGACGCTGACCAGTGGCTTCTTCGCCTCGAGAGACTCTTTGCTCTTCGTGGACGCACTACTCATGACATTTGGGACTGGTTTTCAGTTTTCCTACGTGACTTTGCAGCCGAGTGGTACCAGTCACTCCCTGCAGCCACCCAGACTCACTATACCCATTTATGCGCTGCCTTCCTCGACAGATTTGCAGGCACCTCTACGCGATGGACCAAAATTACTTCGTTCATGTCTCGCACTCAGAAGCCAGGTGAGCCTGTTACATCATATTACCATTCTGTTATCAGCCTTGGTGCCAAAGCAGGCAAATCCCCTACTGAGTGTTTTGACATCTTTGTCAAAGGGCTTCAGCCTCATCTCAGATCTCAGGTGCATCTCTTAGTTGTATCTCTCAATCATTCTATGAATCTTCTGGCCTTCAGAGCACGTGTCCTCTGTCACCACCTGTACACACCTCCCCCTCTGTCTCAGACCCACCATCCTTAGATCAGGAACCTGAGACATTTGTAGTTCAAAAACTACTTGCTTGCAAAAAGTTGCAAGGCAAACGGGTTTACAAAGTCAAATGGATAGGTTACCGCACGCCTACTTGGGAACCCTTGGAAAACATACCAGGACAAATCCGTCGCGTATTTCACGCGCTCCGCACCAATGCTGGCAGACTCAGAAAGCGAAAAACGATAGTAACATAAGCCATTCAACCTATCTTCATTTTTTTTCATTTTCAAATGCAAAATTGACCTTATTTTAATCGTGGAGAACAATCATCTCATTTCATTACATTCCAAGTCTGGCCAGACAGACGTTCATCATAAAATCATGCACTGTGAACTTTTAATGACTGTAAGTATATGTCTGAATCCATACAATACATCATGTTCTTCATGTTGGTGGTTACCCATTTCATTCAGTTATATATGCTTCCGATCAATGAAAATGATGATGATGATGACGATGATGATGATGAAAAACAATATGATATTAACGATGACAATTCAAGTTCGAATTCAGTGAGTTTGTTTTACATTTTCCCCTTTTACTATGCTGTGTTGGAAGCTCCATGCTATTCCACACACATTTCGCTGGTCGAAATGATATTTTAATAAATATGCGTATTATTTATCAAGTACCCTCATCCAATATATGACGATTTCTTCAATATTTTTGCGCTGATTCTGAAGAGACTACGCGTCCCAGATCACGTATCTTACCCAGATATGATACTTTTAAGAAAGTTTGCGCCGTCCTCCATATGAGTTTTACTCGATGGTCATTATTAATTTTTATCGTCATATTCCGCGTTGGACAACTGACCATGTGTCCTTGTTCACGAGTCTATTCCGGACTCGGCACTTTCAGTGTACGCTACTCCTAAATTATATAACAAGTTGAGTTCAGCATAATCATGCTTCGAATACTTCGACTATAAGTCAAGATTCACGAGTCTATTCCAGACTTGGATCGACCATGTGTCGTGCATTCACAAGTCTAATACAGAGTTGGCACCTCTGTTGTGCACTTCATTTCATAGTATGAATGAGCTGTGATTCCCTTTGTCCTGATTTCCCGATTTGACTGTAACATATCCACCAATGACCTGGTAACCACTGCAGAACTGTCAATCTTGGTTGACTGCAGCAGAACAGGGAAAAGGCGGCAGGTTTCTCCCTCCTTGTCCATCCACTTTCAGTACAGGGTTCCATCTGTCAGCTGCAGGACATCGCGCTGGGTCCAATACGCTTCAGTGACAGGACTGGCAACGGCGACCTCCTTCAAGGGTTTGGCGGATAGGCCTGTCCTCCATCCAGAGGATGATGGGCTGCAGGTCAGGGTCGTGTCTCTGTGCAGTTGCCAGAGGCGTCCCTTGAGCGGTGATCCGCCTCAAGATTCCAGAGGGACACAGGACACAGTGAAGCTTTCCCTTCACCCACAAGACCCTTCAACTGCACGTGGTCCCCATCAATCAGCAGGAGGGACCGTCCCCAGTCTATCCCGCAGCAATGCTTCTGAAGAAAATCTGTACCAAAGATGACGTCATCTTCTATGTCGGCGATTAAGAAAGGGTGAGGAATAACAAGCTCGCCGGCTTTCACTTTCACTGTCACGACGCCGTCACAGGGATGGATCTGTTTCTGACGTCAGTGAGCATCATCGCCAATTTCTCCATCCTCTTGAAGGGGCGCAGACCAGTCCTCAACACGGAAATGGTCGCTCCTGAGTCGATCAGCGCATGGTGACGGTTGCCGTCGATGTGAACCTCTATCGAAGGTCCTGCTAGGTCGACGCGCACGCTGTTGAGCCTGTGCTTGGTGGAGTTTTCCTTGGTGGTGCTGGTCTTTTTCCTCTGTGTACAACGGCGAGCAATGTGGCCTGTCTTATTGCAGTTGTTGCACTTGATATGTTGTCCCAGTCCTTCCTGACGAGAAGAAAGGTTTCGAATCTTGTCCAAATACTCCTCCATCAGCTGTATTAACTGGGCAAGCAGGGCGTAGCTGTCACTGTCTAATTTCTTCTGGCTACCAATGGCTCTGATTCCTTGAGGCTGAGTCGCTTGCTCACGCTGGAAGATGGCCTCGACTCGAATTGCGGTGTTCACTGTCTCCTCAGAGACGCACAATGTCAGCTGCCAGTTGAGGGAGAGACTCGCCCTCCTCGCGTTTTCTGGCGTAGAGCAGTGACCGAGCCTGGTCCGAGTTCCTGATGACTTGAAATCTGTCACGGAAAGCTTGTACGTGGGGGTTGTAGTTATTTCTGTCTGTGTGTGGCAAGGTTTCGAGGACCGTCAGCGCTTGTCTTGTCAGGATGAGGATGAGAAAGTTGACTTTCTCCTTCTCGTCCCAGCCATTCATCCTCGCTACCACATCGAACTGAATGTGATACGCATCCCACGATGCGTTGCCGTCGTATAGTTGTGACCGTATCAATGTCACAATGTCTGCAGTTGATGATTCCATTGCTTCGATGCACACAGCAGATTGAACAACGCGTTTCTCACTGTCCAAATATCCTTTGTGAACTTGTTACGGAGCTCGATGTTTCTCTTCTCCTGTATAAATATCTTCTGGTTCCTTGTATGTGTCGAGGGTTCTTCGGGCGAGGGCAAGGTATACCGCTTCAGTCTTGTCTGCTGGTCTGCTTGATTCCGGAGGGCTTGATGTTCCATTTTGGTTGGACAGAAAACTTCATATCTCTTCTTAAGTTCTTATTCCTTTATTTGTAGCAGAAAGACACACGATGTTACACTGCCTAACTTTCTCTACCTCTCTACCTCTCTCAGACTACACTCTCTCTTTGGGTCTGATCCGTTCTGTCTGCCTGCCCGCCTCCGTCTGCCCTGCCTGCCTCCATGCTCGTCTCCATCCCGTCTCTTTCTGCCTCTCTCTGCTCTCTCTTTTATTCTGCCATCCCAAATTACTAACATTCCTATGTTCTTAGTCACAGACTGTTCTCATTGCCTTTTATGGTCCTGCACCTCGACCATAGCGGGGAAAAAGGGGGGAGACTGCACAGAATTCCCAGGGGGGGGGGGGGGAGGGGGGGATGAAATGGTCTATTTTGAGAGAGTACATATTCATTCGGTCTAGATATCGCTCCCAAAATTAAACTTGCTTACGTGGTCTATTTTCTAGGACGCGTTCTATCTGGATGTAGGCCTACAACATCTCTTTCTACTTTCCAGCCTAACACTCGCTTTTTCCAGCATAACATTCCGCTGAACTTACTGAAAACGGAATGTCCTCATTCCGTAAATTTATGAGAGAATCTAAATTTGGGAGTTTGTCTTCATGCTTTAAGAAGGATAAAGAACATCGGTTTGCTGAAACAAATTTTCAAAAATCTTTTTTAAAGAAATGGGATTTTTTGCCTTATGGAAAGTTTTAATTATCTTATTATTGTTATTTATATAATATTCTTAGCATCTTAGTAAATATGATCTTATCATTACCAATTATTATTATTATTATTATTATTATTATTATTATTATTATTATTATTATTACAGTAGTCGCCGCTTATAAAAAACGCGGTTAATAAAAACAGCCGTTTATTAAATACAGTTGGTCCGGTCCGGATTTACATCGTTACTGATGGACATGTTCAACACGCAATCGGTTAATAAAAACGCCGCTTATTAAAAACACTTTTCTCGGTCCCAATGTGTTTTTAATAAGCGGCGACTACTGTATTATTATTATTATTATTATTATTATTATTATTATTATTATTATTATTATTATTATTATTATTATTATTATTATTATTATATGTATTTACATTTTCCAATATATTTCACACTATATTATATTGCACTTCAAACAGAGGTTGAATAAGTATTTGGTATACTTTGAGTGAGAGAGGCAGGCAACATCAATATCATATTACACATTTAACAAAAATCATCACACTGATACATGCTTCACATCCCGAAAACCACATAAATATTATGACACATTTAGAAAAAAAGGGAAACACAATCAAATGATGTTTCACATATAATTAATTATCCTTTGATCAACAAGGAAATTGTTGATATATCAATGTACATTGTTCACGAATTATTTAAGGCACTTCACACATATAAGTTTTCATGGCTATTAGTTATTTACTTATCCTAACATCGACAAACATGATATATATATATATATATATATATATATATATATATATATGTGTGTGTGTGTATATGATTATATATTGATTTATCATAACATTCGGTTGAACAGTAATTATGAAAAAGCTTTAAAATGGACATGAGTTTCGGTTTTGGGTATTGAAAATGAATTAATCTTGAAATACGATTACGTAAACAACCAGAATATGACAACACTAAGGCATCACAAAAAAACACAGCAACGCAACATTGCTTATATATTTAAAGAAAACGATAAATACATTTTAAAAATTAGGATGTATCAGTTGACACAATCCTGTACATGAATATGAACGTTTTCCCTCTTGGCAAAGAAGTTTGACAAACTTGTCATAAGGGCAATCACAGAGAAGACCTTTACTTCTCTGTAGGAGATGGACAACAAACAAAAAGATGTCTGAACGTCTGGGAAAAACATAATCATTTTTTAAGGAGCAATATACCTTGGTTATATGAGGTAAGAAAAAATAATCTATACCATACATCTTAGTCCAAAAAACCAAAAATATGTACATATGTGCAGTGAAAGAAAGCTTCACATAAAATTGTTATACTTCTAATAAAGAAACAAAATTGAACAGGGGAGAGTCATAGGGTGAATGGAGTAGTAAAATTGGGGGAAAGGAGAGTGATGGCTGTAGTATGATTAAGGAGTGATGGGGAAGGATGGGAATATGTGAGTTCAGCAGGGGTGATGATGTCGGGAGAAAGAATGTGTCATCTGAGAGTTTTGATGCCTGCAATCATCTTTCTAAGGTCAAGTTCGATTGAGACATTTGTCATGTCGCAAGGTCGGGAAGGACCAGTCAAGGGTTACGTTGGGAAGTTGGAATTCGAAGATATGGTGCCAGGATTCTGAGGCATTGGTGACATTTGCCAGAGGTTGAAACATGACATCATAAGACATGAGTGGAGCTGACTGAAAGTAGGAGCTGCCATGTATCATCAAGGCAGTGATAAGAAAACGTCAAAGGCGACCTACAAGAGCAATAAGTATGTATTGTAAGACAAATTTGAAAATGTAATAAAGGGGATAGTAACTATTTAATGGGTAATTATTGACTGAATATTTATTGATCTATTTTGTCTTGAAGCAAGTATGAAGTTAAGGAATTTGAATATATACAGTGGAGGAACATTGAAAAATGGTAGGGGACGAACACCATTACAAGGAAATGCCTAAAAACTACTTGTACAAATTTCCCGTTTTGCCTGACTGTTAGGCAAAACGGGTTGTTCTGACTTTGTCTGCTTTTACATAGTCTGCCTTGCATGAATTTTTAGTTTTTTCCCCCCGGAGTTCGGAGTGATTAGAGTTTTTATATAACCGGCCTTAATTTATTGTGAGTTTCTCTTATGTGAGTCTCTCTCTCATTGTGTCTTTAACTTTGTCCCCTTTTCACTGAGTTTGGAGTGATTGGAGTTCACTTTCAGTATAATGCTAGTTCCATTGTGACGTTGCTCTCAATGTTGAGGGTAGCAATGGAGGAAACAGAATCGGTGGAAGTCCGATTTAATCAGTTACTCTTTCAAAAGTACGCAAAAAATGAAAACCACTTGATGCCAAAGTCAAAATATTTTCAAATACTTGAAGAGATGATGGAAAACGAAAGTCGGAAAACTCCACGTCAGTACAAGCTGTTTTCGAAGTAAGTAGACTCCTCTATATCCCTCTCGTTGCTCCCTCTCTCTCAAATATGTCTGTCTGTCTGTCTGTCTCAAATATGTCTGTCTGTCTGTCTGTCTGTCTGTCTGTCTCTGTCTCTGTCTCTGTCTCTGTCTCTGTCTCTGTCTCTGTCTCTCTCTCTGTCTCTGTCTCTGTCTCTCTCTCTCTCTCTCTCTCTCTCTTTCCCATTTTCGATTTTGTTCTCCTTGTATAAAGAATTTTATCACTTCTCTCTTACACACACACACACACACACACACACACGCACACACACACGCACGCACGCACTCACACGCACACACGCGCAGACACAGGTAATAAAATAGTGATCTCTTGATTTTGAATCAGGTATGAAATCCTTCGATGCGGGCACATGGACAAGCTGATAAAGAAACGAAAGTCACCTGCTAAAACCCCGATCTACTATGTGACAATTGAAGACACATTCGACGTGATCAGAACAGCTCATCTTGCCACAGGACACGGTGGAAGGGACAGAGTTCTAAAGGAACTTGAACAGAAATTTGCAAATGTGCACAGAGAAAGCGTAGAACTTTTCAAGTCTTTCTGCAAGGTATGCCAAGAGAAGACAAAACGACAGAAAACAAAAGGAGTTGTTGTGAAACCCATCCTTTCAAGTGATTTTTCATCCAGGTGTCAAGTTGACCTGATTGACTTTCAGTCGTTGGATGATGGTCAATACAAGTGGATAATGGTTTATCAAGACCATCTTACAAAATTCGTTGTGTTGCGACCCCTGACCTCAAAAAGAGCTTGTGAGGTAGCAACTCAGTTGATGGACATCTTTGCACTACTATGTTCTTTAATTGCATGCCTGAAGTGCAACAGTCGGTGTCACCAATCCTTGACTTGTGGAAACAAATGAATTGTTGACAGAAAGATCTGTTTTAATGTACATTGTAGTTGTTAGAATTAATAAATTTAACTGATTTCATCATTATGTTCTTTAATTGAATGCCTGAAGTGCAACAGTCGGTGTCACCAATCCTTGACTTGTGGAAACAAATGAATTGTTGACAGAAAGATCTGTTTTAATGTACATTGTAGTTGTTAGAATTAATAAATTTAACTGATTTCATCATTATGTTCTTTAATTGAATGCCTGAAGTGCAACAGTCGGTGTCACCAATCCTTGACTTGTGGAAACAAATGAATTGTTGACAGAAAGTTCTGTTTTAATGTACATTGTAGTTGTTAGAATTAATACATTAAACTGATTTCATCATTATGTTCTTTAATTGAATGCCTTCAAATTAAGAGAGAGAGAGAGAGAGAGAGAGAGAGAGAGAGAGAGAGAGAGAGAGAGAGAGAGAGAGAGTACAAAAGAGGCGTGAAACCAATTACGACCCCAGCCATTCAAAACTCAGATTGTGAGCGGTAGGCATTCTCCGATAATGCCTGACAGCCTATTTCAGTCAATCACCGATAATGCCTGAAAATTTTCAGGCATTACCGGAATTGCCTGATCAAACCAGGGATTTACCGTGAATGCCTAAACTTTCAGGCATTCTCGGAGAATGCCTGATTTCCGGATTTGACTGTAACAGATATACCCCGTGACGTGCCCCAGTGCGTGGAGCCGCTCCAGGGTATGCTGCAGGCAGCGCGAGAGTCCACAAGGACAAACCTGTTGCCGAGCGCGGACGGAATGGAGTCTGGTTGCGACAGCAAGGCCGCTCACAAGACCCCTCCTGAGGGCGCTGCACCGCGGTTCTCCAACCCACGGGCTAAGAGGGATGGCACCACCAAGCTGACCCGACCACACACAGGACGTTGCGAGAGCATGGGCAAGGTGCACGCAGGGATGTACAGTATCCAGCAGCACCCTCGTGCACGACCTCAGATTGTGAACCGTGCCCGTCTTTGGAGGTACCAGGGAGACTTACCACCGTGGTGGTGGCAGTCGCCACAATGCCACCGTGACCCAACCGACAACGATGAGCCTACAGTGAGAGACATTGTCTCAGGACCTTCCTTGGGAGACGAGAGCGACGATGGAGCGACTCTTGAGGACGTGCAGACATACACACGGCGAGGACGGCGTGTGGTGCACGTGTGTGTGTGTGTGTGTGCATCCGTATGTATGTGCGTGTATGTGTGAGCGATCGAGTGTGTGTGTGTGTGTGTGTGCGTGTGAACGTGCATGTGTGCGTGTGTTTGTGTGTGTGTGTGTGCGAGTGTGTGCATGCTGTGATGGTCCCCCATCTGTGAGTCCAGCCAAGTGAATCAAGGGAATAAATAGAGAGCGCAGCGATTGTTATCCAGGCCATCTTTGAACCCAGCCACTTTGAAGTTAGAGTCAGTGGAAAGGAAGGAATACAGAGGGCCTCGATTGTTATCTAGGTCATATCGGTGAATCCATCCAGGGGGTCGCCGCGCTTTGGCAATCAACATTCCTATGAGACGGTTTTCCAAATACCCCCATGCAGCCAAGCATGGCGTGTCGGATATTAAGGAAGCGTCCTGTCAGAGTCCTGTCAGAGAAGCTAGCTCGTCAGTCCCCAGGGAATAGTTTTATTATGGGGGAGTCAGCGACAATTTAGTCTGAGACTGCAGCTGCCTCCCTATCTGGGAGTGGGGTCAACAGGTCACCACGACATGTTGGAACATGAGTGGCTCTTCCCCTCAGCATTGGAGTTCATCAAAAGCAATGAGGACCGGTCGACTCTTCACTTCAGGCTGAACACACAAGCAGAGCACAAGGCTCCCCTCCGAAGTCCCTGCTGAGACAGAGTATTCCCTTCAACTCGTCTCAGGTGCCTGACCATCAATGCTGCTGCCATCACCCCTTTTGCTGTGACCAGAGACGAGTTCTGTCCCTGTAACTCATTTCAGAGACGCCTGCCCACCAGTGTTGCTGCTGCTGCTATCCCTTCAGCGGTAACTGTGAACTTCTACCTTCCCCTGCAAATTCTGGACTTGAAAGTCAGTGAACTCGTGTTATATGAACATTGTTTCATCGATGAACATTCGGTGAGCGTTTTCAATAGACACATGAGATAAGTCATCCGAGTGGAACTGAGGATAAACTTTAACATTCATTAATTAAGGCTGACCTATTACTAAATATTCTTCTTGTGCATGCTTGATTTTTGCATGAAAATATCATAGTTTGGCATTATTTGATTACATTATTTAAAATTGATTTATCATTACCTCTTCGTTTGGTTTTGAGAGAAAGAAACAGCGCAAATGAAGGCAGTGACTGTTATGTGTGCAAGTCAGGCCTCATCCAACCATTGATAAATTAACATACCCCTAGACTCAGAGGACGACTTGTAACATGTGTGGTTGGCCTCGTCCGAGTTATGATTATTTCAAATTGATTTAATCCTTTTGATATGATATTTACCCTTTGAATTGATGATCCTATTGATGATATGATCCTTTGATTTGATCAAACTGAGCCAGAGCCAAGAACTGATATCACTGTTTTATCCCTCCAGGTTTACTGGAGGTCCTACAGACTTTATCTGTCTGTGTGTGTGTCTGTCCCGACTTCACGGCTGATTTCTCAAAAACTGCTGGACGGATATCCTTGACATTTTGCACACTTACTGGAAGTTAGGTCCGATTGAATGTATCAAATTTTCAGAATCGAGGTTTGAAGAGAAAGTGGTTTTTTAAGGTCGTAAACTCGAAAGCACCTCCCTAATTTGTGAATTGATGGAACGGCGAAATGCAAAAAGTGTGACGTGATCATTTGGCGTCAAATAACGTGACGTAATTTTATCTGCATGTCGACTCTCTCTGTCTCGACTTAACGGCTGATATCTCAAAAACTGCTCGACGGATTTCCTTGACATTTTGCACACTTACTGAAAGTTAGGTCCGATTGAATGTGTCAAATTTTCAGCATCGAGGTTTGAAGAGAAAGTGGTTTATTTAGGTCGTAAACTCGAAACCGCCCCCCCTGAGATTTCAATTGACGGAACAGCGGAAATTATGCGTAGCCTAATCGAAATCGAGTCAGAGTTATCTTTTCCTACTTTCCACGATATTTCAACTTGAACTTAAATTGAACTTGAAAAATTCTATGAGGTAGGCTGTGTAGCCTTTTCATAGTTCCTAGTGCTAGACTTGCATGCGTGGCGGCTATTATGCAGTCTAGGTGCAGCAGGTTGGGTTATACATAGTAGGGCTGTCTTTCCAGAAGTAGTCTAACCTAGCCTAGTTGAAGTTGTCGACAGTGTTCGCAGATACGGCGTCTTCAGGAAGACTGTTCCAGGTGTTGACGACTCTCTGAGAAAAGTAGTTGACTCTCACGTTTAGTCTGCAGTGCCAGTGGTCTTTGGGGAGTTTGAGAGAGTGGCCTCTGGTTTCTCTGCTGTTGGTTGGCTCGAAGCGAGGTCTGTCTGCATCATACAGTCCGTGCACGTACTTGAATACGTCTATCATATCTCCTCTGAGACGTCGGTGCTCCAGACTGGGAAGTTTGAGGGCCTTCAATCTCTCACTGTAGGACTTGTTCTTCAGACCTGGGATCAGCTTGGTCGCTCTGCGTTGTACGGCCTCTACTTCTGCACAAAGCGTCTTCAAAGCCTTTTCCTTCACTCCTGTCGCCAGCAGCGTTTCTCACACGCTGTACGAGCGCTCACCAATTACATAAATAGTTTTCGTGATCCTTCCCAGAAAAAAAAATCGCCATTGCTTAAAAATACCGTTTTACAGTCAAATTTCATGAACTATCATCCATTTTTCTACAATTTACAGTGCAAAATACAAACCGAGGGAGTGTGCGGAAAAGAACGTTATAATTGCTTTACAAACACGTAGTAACGTCAGTTGCTGAATGGCTCAGATGGTAGAGCTTTGGGTTCTTGGTCATGCATGACCTGGTTCGATTCTGCGCTGAAACTTTTTTTCCCTCTTTTTTCGAGAGGTTGTGGGTTCGAACCCGACCTGGTTTTTTGTGTTTTTATGTGTGTGTGTTTTTCCCCCCTCTTTTCTCGAGAGGTTGCAGGTTCAAACCCGATCTTTTTTAAATTTTAAATGCCAAAACCTGGAGATTCAGCGCCAGCAGTTTTTATTAGCGCTGTATTGTTATTCCGTGCAACAGATTGATAGACCTTTGCCATAGATCTTGTCTAAGACTTATCAGGGAATCTTGAATGTGTGAAGTGTGAGAGCATCTGTCCTCCGATCTTTTGTTCAATTTCAGGTCCTTGGTGTATGTGGCAGTGATTTGACCTGTTGTCTTGCTTGTTGCACTCGATTTGCATTTGCGCGTTTCACTTTCGGCGCGGTAGGAAAAATCAAAATGAAGCAAGTTTGTCTTGATTTCATGGAGACAAAGGACGTCACTCTTCTAGAGCATGCCAATAAACGTGATCTCCATGACATTGCTACTCATTTTAAAGATTCAATTGGGGAGAAGGGAAATTTAGCCCAGTTGAAGGAGAAGCTAATTAATACCCTCAATGAAAGCAAATTGTTGAGAGTAGTAGAAGAGGCGACAGTGGATACCCCAAGGAACGTTAGGGTCGAGTCCTTTCAAGGTCCCGTAGAGACAGAGATCAGCAGTGTCAAGAGTGATAGAGCACTCGAGCTAGAGTTAGAGCTCAAGAAATTGGAGTTGGAGGAGAAGAGACTAGAGCGGGAAGCAGAGCGGGAAAAGCTTGGGGTTGAAGTCGAGCTCGCCAAGATAGAGCTTGAGAGGGAAAGGCTAGGTAGGGAGATTCCTCCAGAAGTCGGGGAAAGGGCTAGACCGCGCTCACCACCCCGCGTGAAGGTATCCTGCTTTGATGAGAAAGCAGTGGATACTTTCTTTTCTCATTTTGAAGCCATAGCAGAAGGTGGAAGGGTCGACAAAAGGAAATGGGCAGGGCTTGTACACCCGGTTCTGACTGGAAAGGCCAGAGAGGTTTTCCTATCAATGTCCTCAGCGGACCGATTGGAATATGACACACTAAAGAGGGAGATTCTGGAAGGGTACAATCATGTACCTGAGCACTACCGGAAAAAATTAAGAGGTCGAAGAAAGAGGGAAAGCGAGACGTACAAAGAGTACGCGCGAGACCTCAGGACGCTCTTCGACAGGTGGTGCCAGTCCATCAAAGTAGGCGGAGATTTTGGGAAACTCTGTGAGGCTATGCTGCTCGAAGCTTACGCTGATGGACTGCCAGAGAGTCTCAGGTTGTACCTGAGCGAAAGAGGAGTCGTGACACTCCATGAAGTGGCAGAGCGCAGTGATACATACGCTGCAACTCATGCCTTGGTGACGGCACACAATGGCCGATCACAATACAGTAGTCGCCGCTTATAAAACACGCGGTTAATAAAAACAGCCGTTTTTTTTTAATACAGTTGGTCCGGTCCGGATTTACATCGTTACTGATGGACATGTTCAACACGCAAACGGTTAATAAAAACGCCGCTTATTAAAAACACTTTTGTTCGGTCCCAATGTGTTTTTAATAAGCGGCGACTACTGTACCAGGGTTCGGAGAGCAGGAGGAACCAGGGAAGTTCCGGTAATTCTCTGAGAAAACCAGAGAATCCTTATGATAAGGGAGGCCAGAGAGCCTTCAACCAATCGGGTTTGAACTTTGCCGGGAACTGTCGCACCTGTGGAAAGCGGGGGCACAAAGCAGATGACTTCTGGAAGAGGCCCACTGCAACCGTCAACTTAGTGGCCGGGGTCGGACAAAGGGATCCGACCACTGTGGGATAAGTGGAAACAGGCCCCTTGACGGGGGAAACGGGGAGCAGACAGTGGACAGAGTCGGTGATAGGAAGGCAGATGGAACCAGGACAAAGGAGACGAGTGAGATTGATGCCTTCATTAGCGAAGGCCAGGTTGCTCTAAAGAGTGGAAGGGCCTGGAGAATTAAAGTCCTGCGCGACACTAGGGCAGCCGTGACACTCGTTAGGGAAGGATAAACGTCCACGGGACGAAAAGGTTTCGTCAGAAGTGTCGGGGCAGCACGGGGTTTGCCTGTGAGAGTGCACCGCCTGATGATAACGAGTCACGTAGTCAATGGACTCGTGGAAGTAGGGGTGTTGCCGAAGTCTAATCCCTTGCCTGAAGGAGTTGATGTACTCCTTGGCAACGACTTAGCGGGAGTCGCCATCACAACAAGAGTTGTGGAACAGAAGCGACTCAAGTCGGAAATCTCCAAGGGGATGGAGATCTCAGAAAGTCTCCCAGGGTATGCGGCCACCCTGTGACAAATGGAAAATCAATTTTTTTAAAAATTAAACTAATTGTTGTTGAATTAATTTGTACATTGTGTTTTTTTGCTTAGAGTGGCCTAGTTTAATTTGACAGACCACGTGCTGTTTATATGGATTCGTACGTCAAGTGACGTCAGGCTGATTTGGCCAACGTAATTGAATTTGTATTGGCATTGGAGATCAGTGTCTATTGTGCTATGGTGAAATGCACCTCGTGAGATAAAGCGCTGCATCGTGCTTTCATCGGAAAAGCTGTATTGTACAGCTGCCAGGCTGGAGATATAGCCTGATTTAAAGACACTCCCATCTTCATGCATCACTGTGGCGGACGCGTCGCAACGCTGAAGAGTGGTGCCAGTGCAGGACCTGTCGCCAGGGTCTTTAGTGACCTCCTCGTCAAACCGTCACCGCAGAAAGCGCCGGCCGAGATGGGGACGATAGTGAACCCACTGAAGAACGACATGGACTAAGGTCGGAAGTAATATGTTGTTTACACAATGACTGAAAAATGAAACTGGGAGACTGGAGTGGAGACTGATGAGCAGTCACAGGATGGATTGATGACCGCTCATTTATTTATTAGAGACTCGAAGTCTGGAAATTAGTAAACTGTGTGTGTGTGTGTGTGTGTGTGTGCAATTATTAAAGGGACAAGGGCAAAGAAAATCAAATTGGTGTGTCATCTTTGTGCCTGTCTGATTGCAGCTGAATGATGTGAGTGTGTAAAATAGGATTTTATAGTAAACAGAGAAAGAACACGCTCCATTCTAAAAAGGGGTGAATACATTTACATCTGTTCTCAGTTTATTTGGTACACACAAACAAAACCCCAGTCCGTGACATTTTCCAGTCCGTGACACACCCGATCACGAGGTGGATTCGGTAGATAAGCAAGGTAGTATGAGAATAAGTTTTGACGTAGTAAGAATTTCAGAGAGCGGATGAAAGTGACACCAGGGTTGGCGAGAGAGCAATGGCAACCGGTGCGAGAACGCATGAAGGGGTCGAAAGGGTCTGAAGGGAAGTTTGTGACTGGAGACAGGGTGTTGGTAGCACAAACCAGTAACCCTTTGCAGTCAATCTTCTGTGGCCCCTATGAGGTGTTGCGTCAAGTCGGGCCCGTGGAATACTTGGTCTCCACACCAGACCGACGGAAACGAACGAGAGTGCGCCATGTCAACATGCTGAAATGGTATCACTCTCGCAAGCCTTCCGCTACACCTCAGTCAAATGGTAGGAAGACACCAACTTCTGGATTGACAGTGCACGACCCAAAAGAAGGTTTCGGTGATCAGTCTTTCAAACCAGGTGTTCCGCCATGTCTCTCCCATTTGGAGGTGGTTGAGCACTTAATCTCACTCATCAGTCGTCTCAAGGGGAAGGAAATAGCAAGACTTGGGACTATTTTCAAAGACATTGCATGTGCGCTCATGAATTTCGTTGAACACTAAGTGAGCGCAAGCTATTGCAAATTGTCTGCCGCATTTGTGGGAAGTGGGAAGTAGAGTAAAGCAAGATTGGGAAGGTTAATTAGCAAGAAGAGTTGATGAACTGACCCAAAAGTAACTCGTACAAGACAACTTTCATTTCAGTTTGGAGATGCACTTGGAAGGACTGGGTCAAGTCACTGACCACTGCATGCTTCATATTTTAGATAATGTTGTGATTTGTTTATGATATAAAGTTGCTACTTGCATTTGTCTGTCCTATCTCTAACTGTTTAAATGGCCAGCCTAGTATAGAAGCCCAGCCATAAAATATAAATGAATATTTGATTCCTATGATTCATTCCCTATGAGACTGTTAAGGGTGAAGAAGTGTGCAAAAAATGTAAGCACCTTTTGAAGTTATGGTAAAATTTTTGTTTCCAAGGGAAGAGATGTAATGGTCCCCCATCTGTGACTCCAGCCAAGCTAATCAAGGGAATGAATAGAGAGCGCAGCGATTGTTATCCAGGCCATCTTTGAACCCAGCCACTTTGAAGTTAGAGCAGAGACACTATAAATAATGGACTGCTGACTTGACCTCTCAGTGTATAGTCTAAATATAGTCGAAGTGCTGTCTGGGCAGCTCCGCCTTCTCTCGGGCAGCGAGCATTTCCGGTTTCCAAGTTTACAGAATGGAGCAGCTAATTGAAGAGATACTTGAGGTAAATACGCAGCAATTACTGAAAATAAGTAGTTGAAAAGAAAGAATGAACATTGAAATAGTATATTATACATAACTGTCAATCTATAGCTAGCTACATTAGCTCGGACAGTGTAGATGAGTGTAACATTTATCACCGAGATAATACAGGAAAGACAAAGAGCGAGTGGACGCTTCATGAAGTCAGTTGGCAATGATGTTATCAATCAGAAAATATTTATTTAATAAGCAGGATGGTGTTGCAAGTCAGAGGCACTGCTGTTATACGTTCTTAAACGTATGTGAAAAGCTGAGCACCATTGCACTCCACTTGTCTTCTACATAGCGGCTTAGCAGTCAGTATGTGAGATCGCGTCGTCTGCTTTCTGACGCGCGCATACCACCACTGGCGCTGCCGCTAATACGCGATGACTCGCAAGAGAGGAACCTACTCCTCGCGCTCGCTCTCATTCAGGATCGTTGTGTTTTCTTATTCTGTGGAACGACAGCCCTCTATTTCGGCCTTTGCAGGCTCCGCAACCAACAATTGCACAGTTATTTCCTGGCATGTTCTGTCAAAACCCTCTGAATCCCACAGACGTGCTTTTAAGCAGACGCTACGTCAAAGAACACACTTCATATTCAACGAATTGTCAGTCCAACTTCAACCTCTGACTCTACAATCCGTAAATTACATCATGTCTTTGCACAACTGAATTCAGCTAGAGAGGATAAAGCACAGCACAAGAAATAACCATTACATTTTATTGCCGTGCGGACAATGGAACCTGCCTAGACTTAGACCGGAAGAGAGCAGTGACTGAGCGCTGGTTTTCTGCGCGAGACGGCACTGGCAGACGCGTTTCGCGCAGACAGCTATCCAGTTACTATAGTATCTCTGGTTAGAGTCAGTGGAAAGGAAGGATTACAGAGGGCCTGGATTGTTATCTAGGTCACATCGGTGAATCCAGCTAGAGGGTCGACCCGCTTTGGCAATCAACATTCCTATGGGACAGTTTT
>JAWQFJ010001817.1:0-2500 GCA_034096865.1 Theodoxus fluviatilis | reverse complement strand
GAGAGACAGAGAGAGAGACAGAGAGAGAGACAGAGGGAGAGAAAGAAAGAGAAAGAGGGAGAGAGAGAGAGAGAGAGAGAGAGAGAGAGAGAGAGACGGGGGTGGGGGAGAGAGGAAGGGAAGAGGAGGGAAGAGGGGGCAAGATGGGGGAGAGAGGGGGTGAGGGGGGAGCGGGAGAAGGAGGGGGAGAGGAAGGGAGAAAGGGAGGGCGGGAAAGGAGGGAGAGAACTATCATTGATTAAATGAAACATTGAGTGACTAAGTGACTGAGTGACTGATTGAATGACTGAGTGACTGACTGAGTGACTGAGTGGTTGACTGAGTGACTGAGTGACTGAATGACTGACAGACTGACAGACAGAGTGACTAACTGAGTGACGGACGGACAGAGGGATGGAATAGCGGTCGACAGATTGATAAACGGATGAGCAGACTTATTGCCTGACGGAGAGACGAACTGACAATATGAAGGTTTTATTAACTGGTCGACTGATTAAATGATTGCATGCGCACATAAATATTTTTTTAAACAAGTAGGGGAGAGTTACTGGTTGCGTACCAGTTATCCTATTCGTACCACCCCCTTTCTGACTAATGCGTGTATGCAGGGGACACAATTCATGCTTAGAGTGATGCTTTGATGCACTCTGAGTACTTCCCCTTTGAAAAATGGCTGGAAAGGCGTGCGCATCATCGAGGTGAGAGAAAAAACCATTTTCAGACGATTTCTTGTAAAATTTGGATCTCTGTTAGTGAGCTGCACATCTGTAGAGGATCAAAGGAGTAAAACCGAATAAGTTATATTATCATCACTGAAGTGTTGGCCGCATTTCTGAGTTAGATCGAAGTGCAACATGTTCCTATGGTGGAATCTAATTTAATTTTCCCCATTCAACTATGAGTTACGTGTATGGTACTTCACCTAGTTACACATATGAAGGGTGCAAGGGGAAAACCTGAGATGTCACACTTTTTAACTTTTGAGAAAACTGAAAAACCAAGTTTGAAGACTTCTGCTATGGATCTTGTGCAATATATTGCATTCTATGCAGATTAAAAATAAAGTATGCTATATTAACTGTGAAATTAATGCATTTGCAGCATGGAGGGTGATTAAATGCTATACTTATAATGCAATGTAATTTTTTCCCCTAAATGTGACATCACAGGTTTTCCCCTTGTAAATGTTCATTTAGTCTTAATTTTTATTTCTCTTTGCCTTGAAATGGCTTTAAACTACTTAAACTGAGTTTAAACAATAAATAAAAAGGATTGATTGATTTTGTTCATGTAATAGTACAGCCAGAATATAATTTTTGTCCATTTTGGAACATTCATTCTCACATTAATACAGCTTGCATGCAATAGACAACATAAACCAGTTCACTGAAAAGAGAAGAATGTGATTATATTCATGAAATATATATATAATTATATTCCTCCTCCTCCTCCTCCTCCTCCTCCTCCTCCTCCTCCTCCTCCTCCTCCTCCTCCTCCTCCTCCTCCTCCTCCTCCTCCTCCTCCTCCTCCTCCTCCTCCTCCTCCTCCTCCTCCTCCTCCTCCTCCTCCTCCTCCTCCTCCTCCTCCTCCTCCTCCTCCTCCTCCTCCTCCTCCTCCTCCTTCTCCTCCTCCTCCTTCTCCTCCTCCTCCTTCTTCTCCTTCTCCTCCTCCTCCTCCTCCTTCTCCTCTTCTTCCTCCTCCTCCTCTTCCTCCTCCTCCTCCTGCTCTTGTTCCTCCTCCCTCTCCTGCTCCTGCTCCTCCTCCTCCTTCTGCTGCTGCTCTTCCTCCTCCTCCTGCTCCTCCTTCCCCTCCTGCTGCTGCCCCTCCTCCTCCTCCTCCTCATCCCCCTCCTGCTGCTAATGCTCCTCCTCCTCCTCCTCCTCCTCCTCCTCCTCCTCCTCCTCCTGCTGTTCCAGCTTCTGCACCTGCCTCTCTTGCTCCTACTCCTTTTCCTCCAGCCAGATCTTAATCCTGCTTCTCTTCTTGCTCGTGCTCCTCCTTCTCTTCCTCCTCCTCTTCCTCCTCCTGCTCCTCCTCCTCCTCCTCCTCCTCCTCCTCCTCCTCCTCCTCCTCCTCCTCCTCCTCCTCCTGCTGCTGCTCCTCCTCCTCCTCCGCCTCCTCCTCCTGCTCCTCCTCCTCCTCCTCCCCCTCCTGCTGTTGCTCCTTTTCCTCCTCCTCCTCCCCCTCCTGCTGTTGCTCCTCCTCCTCCTCCTCCTCCTCCTCCTCCTCCTCCTCCTCCTCCTCCTCCTCCTCCTCCTCCTCCGCTCCCCTCCTCCTCCTCCTCCTCCTTCCCCTCCTGCTGCTGTTCCTCCTCCTCCTTCTGCTCCTGCTATTCCAGCTTCTGCGCCTACCTCTCTTGCACCTACTCCTTTTCCTCCAGCTCTGGATCCTGCTTCTCTTCCTGCTCCTGATTCTACTTCTCCTTCGCCTTCTTCTGCTCCATCTCGTTTTCCTACATTTTGTTTTCTTACGCTCCTTGGCCTCCTCTTCCACCTACTCT
>JAWQFJ010001816.1:92460-98270 GCA_034096865.1 Theodoxus fluviatilis | reverse complement strand
TTATGTAGGTGTCTCTTATGTCAACAAAGACATCGTAGAACTGGGTGGACTGGTACTTGAAGTTTTCTTATCACCGTCTTGAGGCTGGAAACGTGTTCCTGAAGGCCGTGTCTGGGAACTCCTGCAAGGAGAAGAGTGTGTCTGACGATGCCATCCAGGGCAACATTCTGCTCTGCATCTGTTTCATGAAAAATTTGTAGAATGATGTGATGAGGGATACTGGTTTCCTGTCACCAGGTTGCTCTGGGTTACCTCCCTTCTTGGGAAGTAGGCTTGTGATGGCTTGCTCCCAGTATCCTGATTATCTGCTGTTTCGCCAGCAAATTTCGAAGGAACCTGCAACCAGAGGTTCCGTCTGTTAGAGGATCGATCCAGTAGCTCTGGGCGTATGGAACGCTCAAAGGAAATGCTACATTTACGGAAGACAGATGGTAGAAGGTAAAAAGGAAAAGGTGTGACTGTAATGTTAATTCAACGTCTATGACGCGCCAAACAAGAAAAAAAAATCGTCTTGAAGGGAACTTCCTCAACTCCATATTTACCATTGATATATAGATCACCAGCTCCAGGCAGCCCCATATCTAGTTGTCTCCCTTGTTGCATGAGTGCACAGTCAGCTCCTCAACCTCTATACTCGCCCATTGAAACCCCGTCTTTTGACAGGGGGATGTAGACGAGCAAGCTTTGGCGTTTGATTCAGTGCGAGGCGCAGTGCCGTGGTTCGATCCCTGGGACGGGAGAAACTTGGATTGTTATTTCCTGGTCAAGGTGTGGTTTCATATTTCGTTGTCAGGGAGAGGAGAAGGGCTGCAGCTCAGGAGACCTGCAGAGCTCTGCTGCCTTCCAGTGAGGCTCGAGTATCGGTCTGGCGTGTCGCATCCACAAACATACTCGGAGGAGAGACTCAACTGCGCAGTCTGTCATTGTCACTGACGACATGCAACCACCAGGATGTTTTACATAGCAACTTATCACCGTTGTCTTGGTCTCAAACATCTTAACACTTTAGTCCCTGATCACTGGGTCTCTTGTTCAAACCCTCATGCAGAAGAGAAGACCATCATCAAGGCTCTGTCTCAGAAAAAGTGGCGCCAGCAACATCCGAACTACAACCAAAATGACAGCTACCACTTTCTGAACAGAGCTGACCAAGTCATTCTGTTCAGACTCCGAACAGGACACAACAGATTGCCGGCACATATGTTCCACAAGTTCAAAGTCGGTCAGACAGACAGATGTTCCTGCGACACTGCCTCGATGACCGGTGAACACCTTCTCCAAGACTGCCCCCACCATGATGCCCTCAGAAGAGCCACGTAGCCAGACCCAACACCAGTGAGGAGCAAACTCTATGGCAACCTGGAGGAGCTGCGGAGAACAGCTGCATTTGTGCGGGCGACTGGCGCAATCATCTAGCGATCGACAAGAAGAAGACTGGTGCCTGAAAACAGATACAGTGACTGACATATGAGATGGTGGTTGTCAGATGCCATCCAGCTCTAATCGAGTGTGGTCATGTTACATGAGGAAGTATTAGAGAGAGAGAGAGAGAGAGATGGAGAGAGAGAGAGAGAGAGAGAGAGTCAATCCCGAGGAATGAAATTAGAGAGTTCTACTCGGTCCCTCATTTTCTCGTATCCATGGCAACCAGCAAAAATTGCCGCTCACTCCAGCTCGCCCACTCTCGTCCATCTCGCCACTGCCACCAACCCGGTGTCGCGCGGAAAAGCTTCTCCTGGTGAGAAAGCCTCTCGAAGTATTTTCTCTTGGACGATATTTTACATGTACATGTATGACTGGACTGACACTATTACGCCCAAATACTGCTATTTGATGATGATATCATTCTGCATTTTCTCGTTGGATCACTCTTTCATTATTCCTCTATTAGGGTTAAGGTGATGTTCCGTCATAGAACAAACGATGTAGATAAATTCGCGGTTTTAAACGTGATCATACAGTCAGAGGATGTCATGCCCACAACCCTATTAAAAAAAAACCGCTAAATTAACTAAACTGACTTAAATTCACGCTTTTCCTTGTATTTGGCGTCATCACGTCATAGTACCTATTTATATCGTCCAATAGAAACTAGAGTGGGGAGCTGTTGACCTGACACCGGTCGCCTCGTTCTTCCTGCCAACATCTGATGTACTCTTTGAGAGAGTGGAGGGGCTGATAGCTATGGTGCTGACAGACAGACAGGCAAACAGACAGACAGACAGACAGACAGACAGACAGACAGGCAGGCAGGCAGGCAGGCAGACAGACAGTCAGAGAGACCCCCTCTCTCACACACACAGGGAGATAGAAAGATGGATGGATAGATAGATAGATGATAGATAGATATATGGATAGACGATGGATATATGATGGATAGAGGATGGATAGAGGATGGATGGATGGATGGACGGACGGACGGACGGACGGACGGGCGGATGGACGGATGGATGAATAGATGGATGGATAGATAGATATTAGAGAGAAATCTACAGATGAATAAATATTCAAACAAGTAGAAGTATGCGAACAAATAAAGAGACAGATGGCTGAATGGATGCATGAATGGATGGATAAAGTGAAAGAGAGAGAGAGAGAGAGAGAGAGAGAGAGAGAGAGAGGCAGAGAGAGAGAGAGAGAACGAACGAACGAACTTTATTTTACAAGGGTAGTGAATTAGGCAGTAGTGCCTTTCTTACATTCAGCCCTTGAGGCAAACTATTCAAGTGTGGTGAGAGAGAGAGAGAGAGAGAGAGAGAGAGAGAGAGAGAGAGAGAGAGAGAGAGAGAGAGAAGGGGGGGGGGGAGGAGCTGAGGGGAGGAAGGGAAGAGAGTATGAGAGTAAGAGCAGGGAGAGAGGGAGGGAGGGAGGGAGGGAGGGAGGGAGAGAGAGTCAGTCTAATTATCGCAATAATTATACATGTACAATTTCTTAAACATACTAAAATGGGTAGATAGTGTAACAGAGAAGCAAAATTCAAATATGGAACTTGACGTAACTACAATGACATATACATAAAAACAATTTTCTAAACATCCAGAGAGAGAGAGAGAGAGATAGAGAGAGAGAGAGAGAGAGAATGAGAGAGAGAGAGAATGAGAGAGAGAGAGAGAGAGAGAGAGAGACAGAGAGACAGAGACAGAGAGAAGGGGGGGGGGGGTTGAGGGCGAGGAAAGACAATATCAGACTAATGTGAGGGCATGCAGCCCACACAAGACCGTGTGAATTGACAACAAAGAGAGAGTCAGTCTAATTATCGCAAGAATTATACATGTACAATTCCTTAAGCATACTAAAATGGGTAGATAGTGTAACAGAGAAGCAAAATTCAAATATGGAACTTGACGTAACTACAATGACATATACATAAAAACAATTTTCTAAACACCCTGATAGAGAGAGAGAGAAAGAGAGAGAGAGATAGAGAGAGAGATAGAGAGAGAGAAAGAGAGAGAGAGAGAGACAGACAGACAGAGACAGAGAGACAGAGACAGAGAGAGGGGGGGGGGGGGGGGGGTTTGAGGGCCAGGAAAGACAATATCAGACTAATGTGAGGGCATGCAGCCCACACAAGACCGTGTGAATTGACAACAAAGTCCTACATACGTGTCAGTCACTTTTCACCAGAGCCTCCTATTTCCCCAAAATATCTCTGCGAATAAATACTTGCTTTTCTCCGTACATTTTCATTGCTCACCTTGTCAGTTCCTGTCAATCACAAAATATTTCTCCATCGTCTCCTAATCTGACTGCTCAAGCCTCTAGCGAGATCAAACTAACCTCAGCCTACCACAATTTCACGCAACGGTTGAGTTCTCCTTCATCGTCAAGCCCCTCTGTTTCTGCCCGGGGGAATGAGGTAGTTTGAGATGAAGAACTGATCTGACGTTAATTCCAGTTAGAGAACTGGGCACGCGAGGAGAGGGGCTGGCGGCGTCATGGGAGAACGCTGGAGGTCACGCTTCAGCGGACAGAGGTTACAGTCGATTTGGCGCGCTTTTTTTTTATTGGCGTAGCTCAAGTGGATCTCTGGATGGAGTTTGGGCAGTAGCCCTGGCGAATCTGGAGATTTTTGTTTTTGTTTTAAGGAAACCGTGGTGAACCGAAGAAGTAGAGACTTTTAGAAGCCAAGTTCGCAACTTACGAACTATAGCATCATGGTGTTGCTTCCCTATGCGAGGGTCGTCTACGTATTCCCACATCCACTGGCTCTAACCCTCGCGATTTTCCTATGAGAGTGTGAGTGTCCCTGTGAAAAACAAGCTCAAATTCTAAAAGGGGAGGTCAAGTGTCCAGCCTAAGTAGGCGATACATTCTAAATGAGGCAGAATAACGTTTTCGAATGCATATCCCATCATTTCCCAATCGACCTTCTCCTGTCCCGAGACTCATGGACACACCCAGCCAACGGCGCCTACATGGGGAAAAGATTTTGGGCAAAAGTCGTGGGTAAAAAAAAACGTACATTTGCTGAAGCCGATGAATTATAATCGAATTATCATGTGCGATGCCCCAAAAAAATGAATTTGTTTGGACAGATGAAATTCATGACACGATAAGTTTTGAAATTTGTGTTTATAGTGTTATTTCTCGTTGTTCATAGAAACAACTTCTTCGTATATTTGTAACGCCTTCGCAAAATTTTGATTTTCATACACCTATTTAACTACTCTCTCTGTGACTGTCTGTCTGTCTGTCTGTCTGTCTGTCTGTCTGTCTGTCTGTCTGTCTGTCTGTCTGTCTGTCTGTCTGTCTGTCTGTCTGTCTGTCTGTCTGTCTGTCTGTCTGTCTGTCTGTCTGTCTGTCTGTCTGTCTGTCTGTCTGTCTGTCTGTCTGTCTGTCTGTCTGTCTGTCTGTCTGTCTGTCTATCTGTCTGTCTGTCTGTCTGTCTGTCTGCCTGCCTGTCTGTCTGTCTGTCTCTCTCTCTCTCTCTCTCTCTCTCTGTCTCTCTCTCTCTCTGCCTTTGTCTCTGTCTCTCTCTGTCTCTCTCTCTCTCTCTCTGTGTCGTTCTCAATTCCCCCCTCTCTCTCTCTTTCTCTTTCTCTTTCTGTCCCTCTCTTTCTGTCTCTCTGAGTCTCTCTTTCTCTCCGTGTCTCTGTCTGTCTGTCTGTCTGTCTGTCTGTCTCTCTCTCTCTCTCTCTCTCTCTCTCTCTCTCTCTCTCTCTCTCTCTCTCTCGTTGTTGACGACCCATGACATAAGACGTAAGACGGATGCCCACAACCATCATTGCCCCTTTAGGACGCAGTCGCGCACCGAAAACCACATCCGGGCACTCCGCTGACACCAAGAGTGTGACCTAGGTATCTCCGTCACGTGTCGCTGTGACGTCATCACTTTGCCCAAACGTCAGCGGAATGTGGAAACCTGGGGGGAAAAGCCAAATCTCGCAAGACGACGTCATCGAAGTGCGAAAATATCGACCCTCCACTTGTGCTCTCGAAATACACAGAAGATTCTTTTCTCGACTCGAATACCTTCTGCGCATGCTCCAGCCGCCTCCGCTCACGTGACGGTTAATCTCGCCTGTACGAGACAGGTGGCGAGATGTGTCCAGAAATGGTAGGAGGTCGTCTGAGCCAACAACAGGGGTTTCGTGCGACAAACATGTCTGGAGAGGAAGAGGGGTTGTCCGGAGAAGATCGACATGATCTCTACCAGGAATAGTTTTGGGATTTGGAAGAGTTTTGTGGGAGGAGCAGGGGTGCGTTGCCTAGACGCAAGGAAAGCCAAGATCCTGCGAGGAACAGGCCGGTGTCAGCATGTGTCAACATGGTGAAAGCAGATGTGAAGGCAGTGTAAATGCTGCTTG
>JAWQFJ010001816.1:77460-79960 GCA_034096865.1 Theodoxus fluviatilis | reverse complement strand
AGGGTTACAACACGCAGGGTTACAACACGCAGGGTTACAACACGCAGGGTTACAACACGCAGGGTTACAACACGCAGGGCTACAACACGCAGGGCTACAACACGCAGGGCTACAACACACATGGTTACAACACACAGGGTTACAACACACAGGGTTACAACACACAGGGCTACAACACACAGGGCTACAACACACAGGGCTACAACACACAGGGCTACAACACACAGAGCTACAACACGCAGGGCTACAACACGCAGGGTTACAACACGCAGAGGTTACAGCACGCAGGGGTTACAACACGCAGGGTTACAGCACGCAGGGTTACAACGCGCAGGGTTACAACACGCAGGGTTACAACACGCAGAGGTTACAACACGCAGAGGTTACAACACGCAGGGTTACAACACACAGGGTTACAACACGCAGGGTTACAACACGCAGGGTTACAACACGCAGAGGTTACAACACGCAGGGTTACAACACGCAGGGTTACAACACACAGAGTTACAACACACAGGGTTACAACACGCAGGGTTACAACACACAGGGTTACAACACGCAGGGTTACAACACACAGGGTTACAGCACACAGAGTTACAACACACAGGGTTACAACACACAGAGTTACAACACACAGGGTTACAACACACAGAGTTACAACACACAGGGTTACAACACGCAGGGTTACAACACACAGAGTTACAACACACAGAGTTACAACACACAGGGTTACAACACACAGAGTTACAACACACAGGGTTACAACACACAGGGTTACAACACACAGGATTACAACACACAGAGTTACAACACACAGGGTTACAACACGCAGGGTTACAACACACAGGGTTACAGCACACAGAGTTACAACACACAGAGTTACAACACACAGGGTTACAACACGCAGGGTTACAACACGCAGGGTTACAACACACAGGGTTACAGCACACAGAGTTACAACACACAGGGTTACAACACGCAGGGCTACAACACACAGGATTACAACACACAGAGTTACAACACACAGGGTTACAGCACACAGAGTTACAACACACAGGGTTAAAACACACAGGATTACAACACGCAGGGTTACAACACACAGGGTTACAACACACAGGGTTACAACACACAGGGTTACAACACGCAGGGTTACAACACACAGGGGTTACAACACGCAGGGTTACAACACGCAGGGTTACAACACGCAGAGGTTACAACACGCAGGGTTACAACACGCAGGGTTACAACACACAGAGTTACAACACACAGGGTTACAACACGCAGGGTTACAACACACAGGGTTACAACACGCAGGGTTACAACACACAGGGTTACAGCACACAGAGTTACAACACACAGGGTTACAACACACAGAGTTACAACACACAGGGTTACAACACACAGAGTTACAACACACAGGGTTACAACACGCAGGGTTACAACACACAGAGTTACAACACACAGAGTTACAACACACAGGGTTACAACACACAGAGTTACAACACACAGGGTTACAACACACAGGGTTACAACACACAGGATTACAACACACAGAGTTACAACACACAGGGTTACAACACGCAGGGTTACAACACACAGGGTTACAGCACACAGAGTTACAACACACAGAGTTACAACACACAGGGTTACAACACGCAGGGTTACAACACACAGGGTTACAACACACAGGGTTACAGCACACAGAGTTACAACACACAGGGTTACAACACGCAGGGCTACAACACACAGGATTACAACACACAGAGTTACAACACACAGGGTTACAGCACACAGAGTTACAACACACAGGGTTAAAACACACAGGATTACAACACGCAGGGTTACAACACACAGGGTTACAACACACAGGGTTACAACACACAGGGTTACAACACACAGGGTTACAACACACAGGGTTACAACACACAGGGTTACAACACGCAGGGCTACAACACACAGGATTACAACACACAGAGTTACAACACACAGGGTTACAACACACAGAGTTACAACACACAGGGTTACAACACACAGGGTTACAACACACAGGGTTACAACACACAGGGTTACAACACACAGGGTTACAACACACAGGGTTACAACACACAGGGTTACAACACACAGGGTTACAACACACAGGGTTACAACACATGATAGCGACACAGGGACAACACACAGGGTTACAACACACAGGGTTACAACACACAGGGTTACAACACACAGGGTTACAACACACAGGGTTACAACACACAGGGTTACAACACGCAGGGTTACAACACGCAGGGTTACAACACGCAGGGTTACAACACGCAGGGTTACAACACACAGAGTTACAACACACAGGGTTACAACACACAGGGTTACAACACACAGGGTTACAACACACAGGGTTACAACACACAGGGTTACAACACATGATAGCGACACAGGGTGGCAGCCAATTGTGAATTGCAAGAAAACATTAATCCAGTGTTCTCCCATCCCAAGGATAGAACCACGG
>JAWQFJ010001816.1:61400-69950 GCA_034096865.1 Theodoxus fluviatilis | reverse complement strand
TTATCCATTGTCTGACTCCATGTAAAAGAAGACACAGACACCTCGAGCTCTGCTAAACAACTGAACTTTATCTAGAGAAATTGCAGGCAGGGAAACTCGTGAACTCATCTCTCACGAGCTGATCTCACTCACACGTCACAATGAGCTGCTCTTGCTGCTCTTTCCCTAATCTTTGTTTTGAGAAGAGAGATGTAGCAGTAAGAGCAGCTCATTGTGACGTGTGAGTGAGATCAGCTCGTGAGAGATGAGTTCACGAGTTTTCCTGCCTGCGATTTCTCTAGATAAAGTTCAGTTGTTTAGCAGAGCTCGAGGTGTCTGTGTCTTCTTTTACAAGAATGAATCTCATTTTTTGTTGGAATGCCCTGCACTGCAGGACCTACGAGAACGGTATCTGCTTCAGCATATTTCACTCAATGAAAACTGTCTGAAAACGCTTCTGAGTAATTACAGGGAGAAGGTTAGCAGAGCCACGACTTCTTATATAAAGCATTTCGACGTAGAATGTGCGCTGAAAACTTACCGGAATCCAATGAATTTTATCTTGATGGCTAATTTGATAATCTGTACATTGTTGCGGGTGTCCACCTGCTTTTACATATGTATATGCAAACTATGTAATTGAAATAGGCTGGAGGCCTATTCAATAAATCGTTCGTTCGTTCTCTCTCTCTCTCTCTCTCTCTCTCTCTCTCTCTCTCTCTCTCTCTCTCTCTCTCTCTCTTTAAGTCAATCACTCTCTTGATACACGGAAAGTCTTACCGTCCTCAGCTTTAAATATTCTATGTCATAATCCATTACTAATTCAACCGCAGGTGTTGAAGTTCGTGTTTGTCAAATATTAAAACATGTCAGTTCTGCCGTGATGTCAAGTATTCTAAGTATTAACGCGCCCGTCTCAAATGTTTATCTTTATTAATTAACGTGTACGCGTTTTCAAAATTGGGCCACATTGACAATTAAGTTTCGAATTGTCAACGATTCAACGTTGTCTGAGATTTATTTTGGCAATATTTTCCTATACTTTAATGCTTAAATTCTTTCTACACTGACCAAGTTATCGGCAAATACAGTATCCTTGCGTGCGATTATGCGTGTGTGTGCGCGCGCATAATAAAGTTAGGCATGTATGTGAATATACGCATTTCTGCATGCGAATGTCTTTGCCTGTGTGCACATGCGCGCGCGCGCGTGTGTGTGTGTGTGTGCACATGCGCGCGCGCGCGCGTGCGTGTTAACTTGAAGAGGATGATCCTCCTCCTCCTCCTTATTTTCCTCTTTCTTCTCTTCATCTTCCCCTTCCCTTGCCCTCCTCCTTTTCCTCCTCCTCCTCCTCCTCCTCCTCGGCCTCCATCTCGTCCTCCTCCTGCTGCTGCTCTTCCTGCTGTAGCTCATCTTATGTCTTCCTTTTCCTCCTCCTCCCATCCCCCCTTTCCCTTCCCTTCCCCTTCACCCTCTTGTTTCTCCCTGTCCACCATTACCGTGATGGCAAGGGTATGACGAAAGGTGTGTCACGGTTGCCCAGGAGGCAAATGGACGTTGGACATCTGGCGTGGAGGTAAGCCTGTAGGAAAGTACCTGCAGGGAGTTTGATGTCGTTGCCGCTGATGGCTGCGCAAAAGGTAAAGTCACTTGACCCCAGCGAGGACAACGGGGTAATTGGCAATGGCCTTCACACTAGCAAATTGTGCTCAGTGGAAAAACAACAACAAAAAATTCGGCAGGAGGGTATAACAATTTGCACCTACCAACAAGTTACTGTTTATTCATATGAAAGTGAGTTGAGGTTGACAACCAACAATATACTCGATTTTTATTGACATCAAACTGAGTTGAAAATGAAAAAAGTGTTTGCATGAATTAAACAAGATAGTATCCAAAATGTATTTGCGAGAGTCATGTATGCTAAGACAGGCGTATTCAACCAATACCACTAACATCACCTACGACCAGAATCGCTCAATGCCCCCCTTCATCAGCTGGAACCCCCGGCTGCTGTACTTTTGGGGCCCCCTCAAGTAGCTCAACTAGGGGCCTGCTCCAGTAGCTCAGCCAGGGGCCTCCTCCAGTAGCTCAGCCAGGGGCCTGCTCCAGTAGCTCAGCCAGGGGCCCTCTCCAGTAGCTCAACCAGGGACCCCCTCCAGTAGCTCAGCCAAGGGCCTGCTCCAGTAGCTCAGCCAGGGGCCCTCTCCAGTAGCTCAGCCAGGGACCCCCTCCAGTAGCTCAGCCAGGGACCCCCTCCAGTAGCTCAGCTAGGGGCCTGCTCCAGTAGCTCAGCCAGGGACCCCCTCCAGTAGCTCAGCCAGGGGCCTGCTCCAGTAGCTCAGCCAGGGGCCTGCTCCAGTAGCTCAGCCAGGGGCCTGCTCCAGTAGCTCAGCCAGGGGCCTGCTCCAGTAGCTCAGCCAGGGACCTGCCCCAGTGGCTCAGCCAGGGGCCTGCTCCAGTAGCTCAGCCAGGGGCCTGCCCCAGTGGCTCAGCCAGGGGCCGCCCCAAGCAGCCAAAGAGACTTCCAGGCGTCATGGAGACAGGGTCAGATCATTCAGATCCAAGCGTGCGTTCACGTCACATTGAAAGATGGAGTCCGACCTCGAGATGTGAATCTAAATAACCTCCGCTTCGCACTCAGCGGTATTGAGAAGTTCGCAGTGAAGGTAATTTTTTGCGCGTTTGCCCTGTCCCGAAGCAACTTAGGAAAAGTTATATTAGCCTATCAGTTCGAATAAGATAGAAATGATCATATCTGTCGACTACCTGAGGCGAATAAGGTACATGTCATTACTGCTGTGTATAAATCTGTGTGGATTTCCATGGCGAAATTAGTTTACTCGAATAAGGCAACATGCTTTACAGGCCCAAACAGGTGTTCATAAAAAAGCATGATCTTGTTCCTGCAATGTTGTACACATTGATCTAGGTTGTCTTCTATCACTTGCCTTTTTTTTTACAATAAACCCACCTCTCTCTCTCCGATAATGGAAAAGTTGACGTACACGGAAGTATTTGCTGTTCAAGTGTTCATTTGTATATATTGAGGAGTAGGTGTATAGGTTATTTCTGGAAATACACACTGAAGAAATTTTTTATCGCAAGCAGGCAACATTGTATACGTACGCTCTATGAATTATGTCCCTCGAAATGAAATCGAGGCCTAACATTTTCGACAAAATTGTCTACAGTTGAACCCGGGTTGCTTTTTCGTTGAAAAAGTTCCCGCGCCATTCGATATGACACTATGGTGTGTTCTATGAAGTGAAAAACTGATGTAATATCTGTATCGTCAGTTATTTCATCTATCGGCAACTTATTCACTGACTCTGGCGCCGGGACGCAGCCATGTTCCTCCGCCTTGCTAGATGATTGGCCGTTTTTCTAGCTGTAGGAGCGTCTCACTCGCCCTCGACTAGCCATCAAGGGAGAATCGCGAGATTTTGGGCCTAACAAAACGCGCCCTATAGGTGCGCTTCACTCTCGGGGCTGGATCTCGTGATGACGTAACATCTGTTGCAACGTCAGTGTAGACACGGAGTTCACCCAGCTCGCGCCAGGATGACCAAGTCTGCAACAAAGACATCAGGTCGACTGTGCTAGAGAAAGCCAGTCATATCTGGGGTACTTTGTAAATGTTTTCCTTCATGATTGCGTTCCTAAATCCCAACGTTTACAAAAAGCGATGAAAGTCTGCTTAAAAAAAAAACCACGGGAACATTAGTAGAAATCAAAGTTTCAATCCCCCCACAAATGAACATTATTGTTTCACTGTTTTCTCAAAACGACCCTTCATTGTTTGCTCAACAAAAACGTTTCGCATCCGTTGGAAACACTATCATATCGGAGGGGTTATTGAGGCCATCCGCATAGCTGCCAGCAGGCCACCGCTCCACAGAGACAGGGGGAGGCGCGTCCTGCCGCCTGTCTACAGCTCCCTCATTCAGTCACACGTCGTGTCCTGCCACCAGTCTACAGCTCCCTCATTCAGTCACACGTCGTGTCCTGCCGCCAGTCTACAGCTCTCTCATTCAGTCACACGTCGTGTCCTGCCGCCAGTCTACAGCTCCCACATTCAGTCACACGTCGTGTCCTGCCGCCAGTCTACAGCTCCCTCATTCAGTCACACGTCGTGTCCTGCCGCCAGTCTACAGCTCCCTCATTCAGTCACACGTCGTGTCCTGCCGCCAGTCTACAGCTCCCTCATTCAGTCACACCTCGTGTCCTGCCGCCAGTCTACAGCTCCCTCATTCAGTCACACGTCGTGTCCTGCCGCCAGTCTACAGCTCCCTCATTCAGTCACACGTCATGTCCTGCCGCCAGTCTACAGCTCCCTCATTCAGTCACACCTCGTGTCCTGCCGCCAGTCTACAGCTCCCTCATTCAGTCACACCTCGTGTCCTGCCGCCAGTCTACAGCTCCCTCATTCAGTCACACCTCGTGTCCTGCCGCCAGTCTACAGCTCCCTCATTCAGTCACACGTCGTGTCCTGCCGCCAGTCTACAGCTCCCTCATTCAGTCACACCTCGTGTCCTGCCGCCAGCCTACAGCTCCCTCATTCAGTCACACGTCGTGTCCTGCCGCCAGTCTACAGCTCCCTCATTCAGTCACACGTCGTGAGTTCACCTCACTGGCGTGTGGACCAAACACCAAGTCACTTCAGACTGAGTCACAGTGCTGGAGAAGCCGGGGGGAGGACCCGCGAAAGCCATGTGTGAACGGCTGCTATTTATCCTCGTTGAGTGTAATGTTCAAAGTTCTATAGCCTGTATCATATCATATATCATATCATATCTCATATCATAGTCAAAGCTGGTCTAAGTGGAACATAGCTCAAGGTACCAGCAGACAGTATTAAAAAAAATAAAGACTTCCTTCCTCAGTCACTACTCTTATTGAACAAAAATGCCACGAAGAGGATGAAACTTAAAATAATTTAATCAGTACAGATATGCTTTTCAATTACAAACTTGCTCTCATTCAGCAAATTGACACAAATAGTAATGATGCAAATACAAATACTACAAAATCCCTCCCTTAAAAAAAAACTTTTTCAAATCACAACGAATAAAATCTCAAAAGCAATATCAATTCACAAGTGCGACCAAACGCAGCAAATAAAAACGTCCAAAAGCCTGTAGACACAAATCAATACGATACAGAATGATGAAGTTTAGCAGTTTAACATACAGAGCCAAAGCCCTGCGTGGGACAGACAGGGAAAATGTAAGACCACAGGCGGGGTGGTCTGAACTCACGGCTTTTCGGTCAGCGCCCAAAATGCTCTACCAGCTGGCCAACATGGTCCCAACGGTAGACCAAAACAATGAAGTAAACTCACAACTCAATGGCCTATAGCCCTATAACAAATCACGGTCCCACACGTTAATGGCCTGGCGCCCCAAAATTTCAAATATAACCCCCCCAAAAAAAACTATAACTTCCGTTAAAGAAACAATAAAGCAACATAATGAGAGGCAGTTACAATAAAACCGCAAACAAATCGAGACAGTAAGAGAAAAAGTGTATCTGATATCCTTACCTCTCAAGATTAAGAGCAGCAGTAACCAGCGACGGACATCCGCCAAAACGAACACTGGCAACGCCAAGTCGCCAACAGAAACGGGCAACACCAAGTCGCCAAACAAAACCAAACAGGCAACCAGCCAAGCAGGAGATACACTTCTCCAACAGCCACACTGGGCTTACCGAGAGTAACAGCACTCAATTCAAACCCCCCTTCCACACATCATTCTGCCTATAAATAAAATAAGAAAGGTGCAAAATTCTCGTGCAATAGAGAATATGCACCACTGTGGTGATACAGCAAATGCAACTGGCACGAAAAAACCCACAAGAAAATCCACCCACAGACAAAAAATTGTAGAATACCATGCTCAGCTAAAATTTAATTACATGAATGATGGAGTTTCACGGCCCATCACACTTTGCAAGCATAACTGTTACAATCAAAGCAAATGCAAAATTAATACACAGCGTAGGGAAACTACTAACCAAACAGTACAAACGAAATGAAAGTTTTAAACAAGACCGAGTCGTGACAATCATATCATACCATATCATACCATACCATACCATACCATACCATACCATACCATACCATACCATACCATACCATACCATACCATACCATACCATACCATACCATACCATACCATACCATACCACACCACACCACACCACACCACACCACACCACACCACACCACACCACACCACACCACACCACACCACACCACACCACACCACACCACACTATACCACACCACACCACACCACACCACACCACACTACACTATACCACACCACACCACACCACAACACACCACACCACACCACACTATACCACACCACACCACACCACACCACACCACACTATACCACACCACACCGCACCACACCACACCACACCACACCACACCGTACCATACCGTACCATACCATGCCATACCATATTATACCATACCATGCCATGCCATACCATGCCATACCATAATCATTATCATAATCATTATCATTATCCTTATCATTATCCTTATCATTATCCTTATCATATATTTGTCATATCTTTGTCATATCATTATCATATCCTTATCATATCATTATCACATCCTTATCACATCCTTATCACATCCTTACCACATCTTATCACATCATTATCATATCATTATCATATCATTATCATATCATTATCATATCATTATCATATCATTATCATATCATTATCATATCTTTATCATATCTTTATCATAACCATAACCAAAACCATAATCATAACCATACCATACCACACCATACCATATCATACCATACCATACCATACCATACCGTACCGTACCGTACCGTACCGTACCGTACCGTACCATACCATACCATATCATATCATATCATTTCATATCATATAATATCATATCATATCATATCATATCATATCATATCATATCATATATACCATATCACATCATATCATATCATATCATATCATACCATATCATATCATATCATATCATATCATACCATATCGTATCATATCGTATCATATCATATCGTATCGTATCGTATCGTATCATATCATATCGTATCGTATCATATCGTATCTTATTATATCGTATTGTATCATATTGTATCGTATCGTATCGTATCGTATCGTTATCGTAATCGTAATCGTAATCGTTATCGTTATCGTTATCGTTATCGTAATCGTAATCGTAATCGTAATCGTTATCGTTATCGTAATCGTAATCGTAATCGTTATCGTTATCGTTATCGTTATCGTAATCGTTATCGTTATCGTTATCGTAATCGTAATCGTAATCGTAATCGTTATTGTTATCGTTATCGTTATCGTAATCGTAATCGTTATCGTTATCGTTATCGTTATCGTTATCGTAATCGTAATCGTAATCGTTATCGTTATCGTTATCGTTATCGTAATCGTAATCGGAATCGGAATCGTTATCGTTATCGGAATCGTTATCGGAATCGTTATCGTTATCGTTATCGTAATCGTTATCGTTATCGTTATCGTTATCGTAATCGTAATCGTAATCGTAATCGTTATTGTTATCGTTATCGTTATCGTAATCGTAATCGTAATCGTTATCGTTATCGTTATCGTTATCGTTATCGTTATCGTAATCGTAATCGTAATCGTTATCGTTATCGTTATCGTTATCGTTATCGTAATCGTAATCGTAATCGGAATCGGAATCGTTATCGTTATCGGAATCGTTATCGGAATCGTAATCGTAATCGTTATCGTTATCGTTATCGTTATCGTTATCGTAATCGTAATCGTAATCGGAATCGGAATCGTTATCGGTATCGGTATCGGTATCGGAATCGTTATCGTTATCGTTATCGTAATCGTAATCGTAATCGGAATCGGAATCGTTATCGTTATCGGAATCGTTATCGGAATCGTTATCGTTATCGTTATCGTAATCGTTATCGTTATCGTTATCGTTATCGTAATCGTAATCGTAATCGTAATCGTTATTGTTATCGTTATCGTTATCGTAATCGTAATCGTAATCGTTATCGTTATCGTTATCGTTATCGTTATCGTAATCGTAATCGTAATCGTAATCGTTATCGTTATCGTTATCGTTATCGTTATCGTTATCGTAATCGTAATCGTAATCGGAATCGGAATCGTTATCGTTATCGGAATCGTTATCGGAATCGTAATCGGAATCGTAATCGTTATCGTTATCGTAATCGGAATCGTAATCGTTATCGTTATCGTAATCGTAATCGGAATCGTTATCGGAATCGTTATCGGAATCGTTATCGGAATCGTTATCGGAATCGTTATCGGAATCGTAATCGGAATCGTAATCGTTATCGTTATCGTAATCGTAATCGGAATCGTAATCGGAATCGGTATCGTAATCGGTATCGTTATCGTAATCGGAATCGGAATCGTAATCGTTATCGTTATCGTAATCGTAATCGGAATCGTTATCGTAATCGTAATCGGAATCGTAATCGGAATCGGAATCGGAATCGTAATCGTTATCGTAATCGTAATCGGAATCGTAATCGG
>JAWQFJ010001816.1:28900-41400 GCA_034096865.1 Theodoxus fluviatilis | reverse complement strand
CTTACTCATCTCCTGTTGTAGGGATTCCACACAATCGTCACCTCCCCCAAGGAACACTTGTCCACTGCTTTAGGGACAACCGTGCTGCAGAGGGTCCCCAATGTTTTGGAATAAAAACCGCTGGCGCTGAACCTCCAGGTTTTGGCATTATTTATTTTTTTATCGGGTTCGAACCCGCAAGCTCTCGAGAAAAGAGGGGGAAAAAACACACACAAACAAAAACATTAAAAAAACCAGGTCGGGTTTGAACCCAAAACCTCTCGAAAAAAGAGAGAAAAAAACGTTTCAGCGCACAATCGAACCTGGTCATGCATGACCAAGAGTCTAACGCTCTACCAGCTGAGAGAGAATTGATGTGGCGGAGTGCTTGTAAAGCATTTATAATGTTCTTTTCCGTGGCCACACGAGCAGCTAAATCTCAACCGGCTGAATAAAAGCAAAGGAGTCTGTGCGGGGGTGAGTCTCAGATCTGCATTTGAAATTGAACATTACTGCTCATTGCTCGTGCAAGGCTGTATAAGTGTTTTTTTTTAATCATTTATCTGTTACGTGTTTGATTTGATGGAGTAACCTAAGCTCGCATTCCAAAATTGTAGAACCTACTCTTGAAGTGTTGTGTGTGGAGCCAAAAAGCTTGCGCAACTGTCCTTCGCACTGACTGTCCTATGCACGGACTGTCCTTTGCACTGACCGTCCTTTGCATTAACTGTCCTTCACACTGACATGTCGCGCTCACCAGTGCTTCGGACACATGCCGGTCATTCTGTGCACTGGTCAGTGTGAAAGTGCATAGGACAGTCAGTGCATCGGACAGTCAGTGCATAGAACAGTCAGTGTGAAGGACAGTTAATGCAAAGGACAGTCCGTGCATAGGACAGTCAGTGCGAAGGACAGTTGCGGAAGCTTTTTGGCTCCACACACAACACTTCAAGTGTAGGTTATAAAATTTTGGAATACGAGCTTAGCTTACTCCATCAAACACGTAACAGATACATGATTAAAAACCCAACAACACTTACCCAGCCTTGCACGAGCAATGAGGATGGTTCATCTTCTGCTTAGCAGCGTCAAGATCGAAAGAAAGTCGATACATAATGTGCTGCTTAAATTTTTCCACATTGATCTGAAGCACCGAGCTGTCACCTCCACCGTTTAATCCGCTTGCTAATAGATCTTAATTTCGTCTAAATAACATGAATAGTATTTATTCATACCCCTGTCTATCACAGTCTGAGAAATCTTCTCACTGTCTGGCAAAAATGAGACACAAATGCTGTCCAGAATATTACAATGCAACGAGTTAGTCGGCGTTCATTCGGAAGCCATTTTGCCGTCTGCGCATCTGTTACCACGCGAGATACAGCGAGAAAGAGACGTGGCTGTGGAGTGGGTCGCCATTCCATCCATTGACCACTTGCATCGTAAAAAATCCTTCTTTATCCTTTCACCAATGTTTTCAAAATTCATCCTTATCAAAACTCTACTCGCAAATGACGTCACGTTGTTGATGACGTCACACATTTCCCAATTTCGCCATTCCATGAATGGAGTATTTGGGGAGGCGCTCTGGAGTGTACGACCTCAAAAAACCACTTTCTCTTCAAGCCTCGATTCTGCAAATTTGATACATTCAATCGGACCTAACTTCCAGTAAGTGTGCAAAATCTCAAGGAAATCCGTCCAGCAGTTTTTGAGATATAAGCCATTAAGTCGGGACAGACAGACACACAGATAAAAACCGCTGGCGCTGAACCTCCAGGTTTTGGCATAAAAAAACACAATAAAGTCTGTAGGACCTTCAGTAAACCTGGAGGGATAACAGGATGTCTGTAGTGCCACTGTAGCTTTTGAAGTAAGTCACTCACGGCTTTGTGTACAGGATCACAGGAGTATATCCAAAGCTTGACATCAAGTCTTGAACAGATGGAAGTCTTCTGCTTTTGCATCTGCTTCCCCCACCCTATTCCCCACCCTACCCATCGCCACCCCCGACCCCTCAGCACGCACGCGCGCACACACACACACACACACACACACACACACACACACACACACACACACACACACACACACACACTCACTCACACAAAACGGGAAAAACGCATTTCGCCCTCCCTCACACTAGCCACCCCCCCCTCTTTTTTCCCCAATTACCCCCGTCTTCCATTCCAGATCTCATATCTGTCACCGTTTCTTATGACGGCTGCATCATTCAGTTGTATGTCCTTTTTTCTCTCTCTGTGTGGTGGTGGTTTTTTCTCTTTACTTTATTATGGCTGCTATGCGAACTGCGCAGTGTGCGAAATATTTATTTCGAGCCACTTGTATCAATGTGAATTTGTGAATATTAACAAAAATGACACTGTCATGAATTTCGATTCCACGACACTCGTTTTCTCTCTTTCACCGCACAACTATGCCAGACTATTGCCGTGTTTACAGTATGTGTTCTGCCTTTGTTCTCAACATATATACGGGATGAGAGTACAGAGAGTGTCACCGAGCACATCATACAAGCTCGTCGCACCAATAATCTGGGTCAGATCATTTATTTGCAGAACGGCATGGACGCTATCGTCATCTTGCATACATGTCATAGTGCTGTAGTGGTGAAAAACTGAAAATACAGCAAACAAAAAGGGGAACTAAATACTTGCTTTCAACGTATTTCCATATTTAAAAATAATTTGAAATTAATAAGCAGTTTGCATTTATTTGACACAATCTCCGCTGGTAGCGTGAAAATTACCGAAAGTGCTATCCACTACTGACTACGCCACCCAAGTACATTAAACTCAAAGAGCGGGAAACAGCGCAAAGCATATGGCGGAGACAAATCGAAATGAACTAACAGTGTGCACTCAAAATCACTAACTTAGGCACCAACACGACAAGACTAGTGCAACATTGAAAAGATGTTCTCTGCTTTATAATACAAGCAATCATAAACTGACCTTATGTGGACTGAGCAGGTCGTTGGAAACTAAGAACAAAAAGATTTAGCCCTGCGAACCTGGAGGGCAATGAGTAGTATTTATTCATACCCCTGTCTATCACAGTCTGAGAAATCTTCTCACTGTTTGTCAAAAATGAGACACAAATGCTGTCCAAAATACAACGCAACAAGTTAGTCTGCGTTCATTTGGAAGCCATTTTGGCGCCTGCAACTGTTACCACGCGAGATACAGCGAGAAAGGGACGTGGCTGTGGAGTGGGTCGCCATTCCATCAATTGACTACTTGCATCGTAAAAAAATCCTTCTTTATCCTTTCACCAATGTTCTCGAAATTCATCCTCCTCAAAACTCTACTCGCAAATGACGTCACGTTGTTGATGACGTCACACATTTCGCAATTTCGCCATTCCATGAATGGAGTATTTGGGGAGGCGATGTCGAGTGTACGACCTTAAAAAACCACTTTCTCTTCAAGCCTCGATTCTGAAAATTTGATACATTCAATCGGACCTAACTTCCAGTTAGTGTGCAAAATGTCAAGGAAATCCGTCCAGTAGTTTTTGAGGAATCAGCCGTTGAGTCGGGACAGACAGACAGACAGACAGACAGACAGACAGACAGATAAAAACCGCTGGCGCTGAACCTCCAGGTTTTGGCATTAAAAAAAAATTAAAAAGATCGGGTTCGAACCCGCAACCTCTCGAGAAAAGAGGGGGGAAAAACACACACACACATACAAACACAAAAAACCAGGTCGGGTTGAAACCCACAACCTCTCGAAAAAAGAGAGAAAAAAAGTTTCAGCGCAGAATCGAACCTGGTCATGCATGACCAAGAGTCCAACGCTCTACCAGCTGAGCCATTAGAGAATTGATATGGCAGAGTATTTGTAAAGCATTTATAACGTTCTTTTCCGTGGCCACACAAGCAGCTAAATCTCAACCGGCTGAATAAAAGCAAAGGAGTCTGTGCGGGGGTGAGTCTCAGATCTGCATTAGAAATTGAACATTACTGCTCATTGCTCGTGCAAGGCTGGGTAAGTGTTGTTGTTTTTTTAATCATTTATCTGTTACGTGTTTGATGGAGTAACCTAAGCTCGCATTCCAAAATTGTAGAACCTACTCTTGAAGTGTTGTGTGTGGATCCAAAAAGCTTGTGCAACTGTCCTTCGCACTGACTGTCCTATGCACCGACTGTCCTTTGCACTGACCGTCTTTTGCATTAACTGTCCTTCACACTGACAAGGAGATAGTCACGAAGGAGAGGAGGGGAAGTGCGCTTTCTACAGTGGGTAAAGATCTAACAGTCCGCTCCAAGTTTTTGTCGCGCTCACCAGTGCTTCGGACATGTGCCGGTCATTCTGTGCACTGGTCAGTGTGAAAGTGCATAGAACAGTCAGTGCATCGGACAGTCAGTGCATAGAACAGTCAGTGTGAAGGACAGTTAATGCAAAGGACAGTCCGTGCATAGGACAGTCAGTGCAAAGGACAGTTGCGCAAGCTTTTTGGCTCCACACACACTTCAACAGTAGGTTCTACAATTTTGGAATGCGAGCTTAGGTTACTCCATCAAACAAGTAACAGATAAATGATTATTAAAAAAAACACTTACCCAGCTTTGCACGAGCAATGAGGATGGTTGATCTTCTGCTTAGCAGCGTCAAGATGGAAAGAAAGTCGATATGCCATGGAGCTTCATTTTTTCGCATTGATCTGAAGCACCAAGCTGTCAACTCGACCGTTTATTCCGCTTGCTCATAGATCTTAATTTCGTCTAAATAACTTGAGTAATATTTATTCATAGCCCTGCCTATCACAGTCTGAGAAATCTTCTCACTGTCTGGCAAAAATGAGACACAAATGATGTCCGGAATACAATGCAACGAATCAGCGTTCATTCGGAAGCCATTTTGCGTCTCTCTACACAATGTCCCCCTGTGGGTTGGGAGTAAGAATTGACCCACCGCGTCTCCCTACACAATGTCCCCCTGTGGGTTGGGGGTAAGAATTGACCCTCCGCGTCTCCCTACACAATGTCCCCCTGTGGGTTGGGGGTAAGAATTGACCCACCGCGTCTCCCTACACAATGTCCCCCTGTGGGTTGGGGGTAAGAATTGACCCACCGCGTCTCCCTACACAATGTCCCCCTGTGGGTTGTGGGTAAGAATTGACCCTCCGCGTCTCCCTACACAATGTCCCCCTGTGGGTTGGGGGTAAGAATTGACCCACTGCGTCTTCCTAGACAATGTCCCCTGTGGGTTGGGGGTAAGAATTGACCCACCGCGTCTCCCTACGTGATCCTTAAGAGACGAATAACTATGGAAATCGTGACTTTGACTAGTTCTTGTTCTAACCATCTTGTGTTTTTCGTGATTAATGGCCTTTAATAGCCTAGCCGAGTGGATGGGCAAACTCCATTCATACATACAAGAACTGACTGACTGGGTTGATGGGCAAACTCCATTCATACATACAAGAACTGACTGACTGGGTTGATGGGCAAACTCCATTCATACATACAAGAACTGACTGACTGGGTTGATGGGCAAACTCCATCCATTCATACAAGAACTGACTGACTGGGTTGATGGGCAAACTCCATCCATACATACAAGAACTGACTGACTGAGTGGATGGGCAAACTCCATCCATACATACAAGAACTGACTGACTGGGTTGATGGGCAAACTCCATTCATACATACAAGAACTGACTGACTGGGTGGATGGGCAAACTCCATCCATACATACAAGAACTGACTGACTGGGTTGATGGGCAAACTCCATCCATACATACAAGAACTGACTGACTGAGTGGATGGGCAAACTCCATCCATACATACAAGAACTGACTGACTGGGTTGATGGGCAAACTCCATTCATACATACAAGAACTGACTGACTGGGTGGATGGGCAAACTCCATTCATACATACAAGAACTGACTGACTGGGTTGATGGGCAAACTCCATCCATACATACAAGAACTGACTGACTGAGTGGATGGGCAAACTCCATCCATACATACAAGAACTGACTGACTGGGTGGATTGGCAAACTCCATCCATACATACAAGAACTGACTGACTGGGTGGATGGGCAAACTCTATCCATTCATACAAAAACTGACTGACTGAGTGGATGGGCAAACTCCATCCATTCATACAAGAACTGACTGACTGGGTGGATGGGCAAACTCCATCCATTCATACAAAAACTGACTGAATGAATTGATGGGCAAACTCCATCCATACATACAAGAACTGACTGACTGAATTGATGGGCAAACTCCATCCATACATACAAAAACTGACTGACTGGGTTGATGGGCAAACTCCATTCATACATACAAGAACTGACTGACTGAGTGGATGGGCAAACTCCATCCATACATACAAGAACTGACTGAATGAGTTGATGGGCAAACTCCATCCATACATACAAGAACTGACTGACTGGGTTGATGGGCAAACTCCATCCATACATACAAGAACTGACTGACTGAACTTTGCGTAGGACTACAGCGATCACTTGTTTAAAACCGGAAATGCCTTTCCGATCCCCTTTTGCCAGCCTATCGTAGACCTGGAAAACCCGCCTCTGGTTGCATTGGATTACAGCCGACTGTAAAGAGTGAATCAAGTTATGAAGAACATATTTCTGGACAGAATTTGCGGTGCGTGGTTGACTTGGACACACTGCGATTTCTTCCTCTCCCCGTCTCCGTCTTTCCCACGCACCTGGTTTCTCTGAGAAAGGTGTAGGACAGACTTCGTCAGAGAAACGCCAGTAAATCCGGATATGCGGACACATGTCCAGGGTGTTTCATAGTTGGTTAGAAAACGGTGTAAACTGTAATGGTAATCCTTGTAAAACTTACTTTTCTATATTGCTTTTGAGGGCATTAATAGCCTGTCACAGGATTAAGCGTGACTAAGTTTGCAAATGTTAAATTAGACCTTAGCATTTAAGCCGTGGAATCCGTGATAAATTTATGTGCAATGTTCATTTGCACTAAGGGAACCATTCAACCATTTTGGTCCATACATTAATTTGTTGTTGTTGCCATATTACTGTTTGTATTATCAGGGTAATCCACTCTCATAACATTCGTGCAGTTGGCGACAAAATGATAAACGATTTAATCATGAAGTGAGGATTTTGACCGGAGCAGTTTCAACGTTGTACAACAGAACAACGAGGAAACGACTTAAATCGTAAAACCTGCTACCTTTTACTGTGGCATTTTATACAATTTTATACTTTCCCATTGTTCTGGCATACATGTTCCTGTGGTGCTGAAAGCAATTTTGAAATACCTCAGTGTTCTGCCATACATATTCCTGTGGTGTTGAAAGCAACTTTGTAATACCCCAGTGTTCTGGCATACATGTTCCTGTGGTATTGAAAGCAACTTTGTGCATTTCCATTGTTCTGCCATACATGTTCCTGTGGTGTTGAAAGCAACGTTGTAATACCCCAGTGTTACACCATACGTGTTCCTGTGGTGTTGAAACCAACTTTGTAATACCCCAGTGTTACGCCATACGTGCTCCTGTGGGGTTGAAAACAACGTTGTAATACAATGCGCTGCCAAGGGCTCGCTGGGCGAGCGATGCTGGAGAAGGCTCCTAAAGCATGAGGTCCTTAAGACTGAAGAGAGGCGCGTGCGGCTTGATTTTATTGATTGCAATGGCAACCCATGCATTGTCTCCATGGAAGCTGGTTCTCTCCTTTTTGCTTACTCAATGTTTGTATTTTTCATACGCATCAACAGACGACGACTGGAAATTCTCTCGGGTCAATTATCTCGTCGACTGCACGTGAGCCTAACGCTGCGAAAATAATTGATTTCTTCAGTAAAATGTTGCGAAATGTGCCGTGGGTGCGAGGGGTGCGGCGTTTGCATATAAAAAGTCTGGACCAGAATCGAATGCTGCAACGTGGCACGGGCTTCGCCGTAGTCTGGTGACAGAACCCAGATGGACTTTCCCATTGACTTTGGGCAGCTTTGGCGTCGGCCCGCTGGCGCACACGGGTTCCTTTTTCTCACCTTGACAATCTCTGACATTACAAGAGAGACTTTGCATTGATTAATGGATTTCTTGTATTTCCTTACTTTGCATCCTATGCGTCCCTTTTGTTCGTCCATCCGTCTGCCTACGCGTCTGTATGTCGGTCCATCCGTACGTCCGTCCATCCGCTGGCCCATCCATCTGCCCGTCCGCCTGTCCGTCCGTCTGTCTGTGTGTATGACTCTCCGTCCATCCGTCTGTTTGTGTGTGTGTGTGTGTGTGTGTGTGTGTGTGTGTGTGTGTGTTGGTGTGTGTGTGTCTGACTGTCTGTCTGTCTGTCTGACTGTCGGTCTGTCTGTCTGTCTGTCTGTCTGTCTGTCTGTCTGTCTGTCTGTCTGTCTGTCTGTCTGCCTTTCTTTCTTTCTTTCTGCCTGCCTGCCTGCTTGTCTGTCTGTCTGTCTGTTCTTTCTGTCTGTCTGTCTGTCTTGTCTGATCTGTCTGTCTGTCTTGTCTGTGTCTGTCCGTCTGTCTGTCTGTCTGTCTGTCTGTCTGTCTGTCTGTCTGTCTGTCTGTCTGTCTGTCTGTCTGTCTGTCTGTCTGTCTGTCTGTCTTGTCTGTGTCTGTCTATCAGTATGTCTGTCTGCCTGTCTGTCTGTGTCTGTATGTGTGTGTGTGTGTGTGTGTGTCTGTGTGTCTGTCTGTGTGACTGTCTGTCTCTGTATATTTGTTCCTTGGTTGTTTGCTTGCGTTTGTTTGACTAGGTTTGGTTTGGTTGTGGTGTTTTTGCATCATTGGATTTTTTTAGCCGAACGCACTCGTGCACTTTTGGATCATTAGATAATCACGTGCGACTGTTTATAAATGTCGTGTGCCCAATATCGCTTTGTCAATGTAAACAACGAGCGTATTGAATCACGGCAGCAGTGCCCAATATACAGTTTTGCATAACATTCAAAACGCCAGTAGTTTTCACTATAAACTCCTGAGGTGGCAATCATATCCAAGGGCAATATGAAAATGCAGGAAAATGGATGTGTGTGGTCTTTGCATGCTGTCGTATGCCTCAGCTGCCAAACATAAATCAAGTAAGTCTATTCTAGTCACCAAACACAGCCAGGATGTTGGGAAGGCGTTGTCAAAGAGGGCATCAGGAGGGGTGAAGTCGAGAGGAACCAAAGGCTGGAAATCACGAGGAGCCGGAGTAGGCAGAGGAAGTTCGTTGACCGACATCATCCCAGGCCCCAGGGTTTGTCTGTGGTGGCTGCGGCAGACAACGCCATACCAGAGTAAGACTCCTTACGGCCGTTGTAAACGGTGTATGTACATGTATGTATGTGGCAAATGAACAGCGCTGGTATCGGCAAAACTGGTGCTCTGTTGTGTTACAGAGTAATGAGTGTTCTCGAGAAAACAAAAGTTTTTATCTTTTGTTTTAGGCTGAAACTAATGGAGTCTGTCTAAGCTGCAACGGAAGGACGTTGCAAAGTTTTGATGCAGCCGACGCGAAGGCTCTGTCTGCACTAGTGGTCTTTGACTGGTGCTCCCGCAGGTGCTCCCCATCAGAAGATCGGTGGGCCCTGGTTGGTTCAAAAGGCCTCAGGAGATCGCACAAGTATGCTGGCATCCCATTCTCCTTTACACATTTATAGACAATGGTGCAACAGAAACAGTATTTTGATCATGACACAGACGTGTCCTTGTGTGTGAGCAGATATTGTCGTGAACTTTCGAGTCCTCAGAAATGATTGCATGCTTTAGGAACGGTTCTTTCTCCCAGTATTTCAAGTGATAAACTTCTGCCGTCGCTCCTTACCCTCACACAAGTCAACGGTGTACGTCTGCCATTTTTTCTTCGGTTCGCATGCAAAGCGTTCACTTGTAGAATTACTGGCACACATACAAACAAACCATGACCATGTTGCCTCCTTGGCGGAGGTAATGTCATTCCTGATTTCTCAAAACTCAATGTGGAAATCAGCAATACTTAATTTAAATCGCTACATTAAAAATCAAGATTTACGTCGGAGTCCGTGGTGGGAATCAACTCGGGTTATTGACAGGTACGAAATGCTACATGGCTTTTCGTGAAGCTGAGGCCGGGGTTCGAGGAGTGTCACCGAGTGCAAACATCCAAAAAGATTGTTTGTAATCAGTTATATTGAAACAGCGTGCTTCTGCTACGACCTGTACCGTTGTCTCTCTAGAAAACGGTTGTCTACAACTCCTACTATGCGTTCTTACGGCAGCTGTCGATTCCGGCAATTTGACGCCACCAATATGGTGTGGGAGACACCTTTTGATGGTCTGACGTCTTTTAATCCAGCAAGACCACTGCGTAAGTCATGCGTCGATACTGACGATGGAGTCGATCACACGTAGATGAGTCTACGTCCTGTCTCGTTGATCAGCAGCTGTCATCTCAAATTGTGTAAATGCGTTTGATGTGGGTGCAGTGCGCTTCAGCAACCATGCGTACGCTTGCGATGGTCCTATAACACAGCATCTAACTCTGGCAGACCTGCTCAAACGGATTTCAACGTGCTCGCGCTTGTGTGTGTGCGAACGTGCATGTATGCGTGCGTGCGTGTATGTGTGTGCGTGCGTGCGTGTGTGTGTAGACGCGCGCGCGCACCGTGTCTCTCTCTCTCTCTCTCTCTCTCTCTCTCTCTCTCTCTCTCTCTCTCTCACACACTCAGATTTTGTATTGAACTAATTTGTCAGTAAGATTATTTGGCACGGAATCTTTTCCTAAGTAATGACACGGACCGTTCTTATTTCAATTCTGTTGCTTAATTTCAATTGCTTTTCTATGATTGTTTCGTGTTGACCCCGTGTGGGGATTTTGTACACTTCATCGTTTATGGGCCACAGGCCTGACGAATAAAGTCTCAAAATGATAAACAACATGCTCTGTGTTGGAGCCTGGAACATCCGAATTTTTTGGGACACAGACAACACTACAAGGCCAGAAAAATGAACAGCTCTTGTCGCCGAGGAGCTAGCTAGAAATCAGACTGACATTGCCGCTCTGGGCGAGACCAGACTCGCTGGCGAAGGAATGTTGAAGGAGGCTGGAGGTGGCATCTGGTGTGTGTGCATCTGCCTTGTGTGTGTATCTGCCTTGTGTGTGCATCTGCCTTGTGTGTGTATCTGCCTTGTGTGTGTATCTGCCTTGTGTGTGCATCTGCCTTATGTGTGCATCTGCCTTGTGTGTGTATCTGCCTTGTGTGTGTATCTGCCTTGTGTGTCCATCTGTCTTGTGTGTGTATCTGCCTTGTGTGTGTATCTGCCTTGTGTGTGTATCTGCCTTGTGTGTGTATCTGCCTTGTGTGTGTATCTGCCTTGTGTGTGTATCTGCCTTGTATGTGCATCTGCCTTGTGTGTGTATCTGCCTTGTGTGTGTATCTGCCTTGTGTGTGTATCTGCCTTGTGTGTGTATCTGCCTTGTGTGTGTATCTGCTTTGTGTGTGCATCTGCCTTGTGTGTGTATCTGCCTTGTGTGTGTATCTGCCTTGTGTGTGCATCTGCCTTATGTGTGTATCTGAATTGTGTGTGCATCTGCCTTGTGTGTGTATCTGCCTTGTGTGTGTATCTGCCTTGTGTGTGTATCTGCCTTGTGTGTGTATCTGCCTTGTGTGTGCATCTGCCTTGTGTGTGTATCTGCCTTGTGTGTGTATCTGCCTTGTGTGTGTATCTGCCTTGTGTGTGCATCTGCCTTGTGTGTGTATCTGCTTTGTGTGTGCATCTGCCTTGTGTGTGTATCTGCCTTGTGTGTGTATCTGCCTTGTGTGTGCATCTGCCTTGTGTGTGTATCTGCCTTGTGTGTGTATCTGCCTTTTGTGGGTGCATTTGCCTTGTGTGTGTATCTGCCTTGTCTGTGTGTCTGCCTTGTGTGTGTATCTGCCTTGTGTGTGTATCTGCCTTGTCTGTGTATCTGCCTTGTGTGTGTGTCTGCCTTGTGTGAGTATCTGCCTTGTGTGTGTATCTGCCTTGTGTGTGTATCTGCTTTGTGTGTGTATCTGCCTTGTGTGTGTATCTGCCTTGTGTGTGTATCTGTCTTGTGTGTGTATCTGCCTTGTGTGTGTATCTGCCTTGTGTGTGCATCTGCCTTGTGTGTGTATCTGCCTTGTGTGTGTATCTGCCTTGTCTGTGTATCTGCCTTGTGTGTGTATCTGCCTTGTGTGTGCATCTGCCTTGTGTGTGTATCTGCCTTGTGTGTGCATCTGCCTTGTGTGTGCATCTGAATTGTGTGTGCATCTGCCTTGTGTGTGTGTATGTGTAACCGTGTGCGTGTATTTGTGTGTATATAATATTGTATTTATACATGTATGTGAGTGTGTTTTGTCGTGTGTGTATATGCATGTTATTGTGCGTGAGTGTGTGTGTTTGTGTGTGTGTGTGTGAGAGAGAGATAGATAGATAGATAGATAGATAGATAGATAGATAGATAGACAGACAGACAGACAGACAGACAGACAGACAGACAGACAGACAGACAGACAGACAGACAGACAGACAGACAGACAGACAGA
>JAWQFJ010001816.1:0-22500 GCA_034096865.1 Theodoxus fluviatilis | reverse complement strand
ACACATACACATACACGGATGCACACACACACACATGTACACACACACACACACACACACACACACATACACTCACACACATGCACATACACACGCACACAAACACACACACACACACACACAAACACACACACAAACACATACATTCAAACACACACACACACACACACACACACACACACAAACACACACATACACAAACACACACAAACACACACACACACACACGCACGCACGCACGCACGCACACACACACACACACACGCGCGCGAACACACACACACACGTACCACCAAGCCAGACCAACTCGCGACACATGCACTGCAAAGACTGGAGTACTGAAGGAAAGATGAGGTCAACCTCTGCTGTCTTGTCTCACACAGCACCAGTGGATGAGATTTACTTCTTCAGTCACTACAAGCCTGGCATCTCAGACCCCTCCATCTTTGACATCCCGTCTTCCTGCCAGTGGTAACCATGGCAACGACACAGCCAGAGGGAGCCTGTCGCATCACGAGACGTTATTGGCATGACGTCACTCTCAGCAGATGGATAATGTGATTCCCTATTGTGTGGATTGTATTACAACAGGAATATATTCAGTACTGCTTCGTTTGTAATCATGAAAGCTTTGAGAACAATCATGATGTGTTTTCTTTGGGGCATTCGAGAAAGGTTGAACCTCTGTAGATAGCTGACAGAAGATTTAGGGAGCGTTTGTTGCCCCAACTACTTAATGTGTGGACTATTGTTAAATGTCAAAACCGAAGTTCTGTCCCTGTGTGATCTTCAGTGTGTAAGATAAGCCAACCCTTCAGATACATGTTCCTGTCAAGTCTTATTTCGTTTGTTTTTTTTTCTTCTAAATTACTGTTTACCTGTCATCGCAGCATTATACTAACGGTTTTTTTTCCTTTAGAGTTGCATGAGGTATATATACTTTTAGGCACTTACAAAGAAGGCTCACTTCTCTACTGGCTTGGAATTTCATAGAATTGTCACCTACTCATCCCGTGTTGTAGGGTTTCCATACAATGGTCACCTACCCCAAGGAACACTTGTCCACTGCTTTAGGGACAACCGTGCTGCAGAGCGTCCCCAATGTTTTGGAATAAAGAGATGCAAGACAAACCACACTGCCATTGTCTATGTTTGCTGAGTGGCTGAACATTCAGACAGTTATCTTCTAAAAGGGGTTCTAATCAACATTTCCACCGTTCACATCGGCATAGCATGTAATTTTAATCCTCCCGGATTTTGTCAATGTTGTTCCTCCTCCTCCTTATCCTGCTCCTTCTCCTCCTCCTGCTCCTCCTCCTCCTACTCTTTATCTTCCTGCTTCTCCTCTTGCTACTCCTGCTTCTTCTCCTCCATCTCCTCGTCCTGCTCCTCCTCGTCCTGCTCCTCCTCGTCCTGCTCCTCCTCCCCCCCCCCCCCCTCCTGCTCCTCATCCTGCTCCTTTTCCTACTCCTTTTGCTCCTGCTCCTCATCCTGCTCCTTTTCCTACTCCTTTTGCTCCTGCTCCTGCTCCTCGTCCTCCTGATCCTCCTGGTCCTGCTGCTCCTCCTGGTTCTGCTGCTCCTCCTGCCTCCCCTCTTTCTGCTTCCCCTGCTCCAACTCCTCCTGCTCCTGCTCCTCCTCCTCCTCCTGCTCCTGCTCCTCCTCCTCCTCCTCCTGCTGCTCCTTCTCCTCGTCCTCCTGATTCTCCTGGTCCTGCTGCTCCTCCTGGTTCTGCTGCTCCTCCTGCCTCCCCTCTTTCTGCTTCCCCTGCTCCAACTCCTCCTGCTCCTGCTCCTCCTCCTCCTCCTGCTCCTGCTCCTCCTCCTCCTCCTGCTGTTCCTCCTGCTGCTGCTGCTCCTCATCCTTCTGCTGCTGCTCCTCCTGCTCCTGCTCCTCCTCCTCCTCCTGGTTTTCCTGGTCCTGCTGCTCCTCCTGGTTCTGCTGCTCCTCCTGCTCCTGCCTCTCCTCTTCCTGCTTCCCCTGCTCCTGCTTCTCCTGCTCCTGCTCCTCCTGCTCCTCCTGCTCCTGTTTCTCCTCCTCCTGCTGCTCCTCCTGCTCCTGCTCCTCCTCCTTCTCCTCCTCCTGCTCCTCCTGCTCCTGCTTCTCCTCCTCCTGCTGCTCCTCCTGCTCCTCCTCCTTCTCCTCCTCCTGCTTCTCCTCCTCCTGCTGCTCCTCCTGCTGCTGCTGCTGCTTCTTCTCCTTGTCGTTGTCAACAACAATTATCCCAACCTTCCCATCTGCCTGCCTGCCTGCCTGCCTGCCTGTCTGTCCTTCTGCCTGCCTGCCTGCCTGTTTGTCTGCCTGCCTGCCTGCCTTCTTGCTTGCATGTCTTTCTGCCTGTCTGCCTGCCTGCTTGCCTGCCTGCCTGCCTGCCTGCCTGCCTGCTTGCCTGCTTGCCTGCTTGCCTGCTTGCCTGCTAGCCTGCCTGCCTGCTTGAATGCTTCCTGCTTGCCTGCTTGCCTGCTTGCCTGCTTGCCTGCTTGCCTGCTTGCCTGCCTGCCTGCCTACTTTCCTGCCCATCTACCTACTTAAGTGCAACGTATGCACAGCCAGTGATTTTAAAATCGTCAGTTATTTCTAGACTTGTTCTGCCCATGCATATTCAATCCTGTTGTAGAATAACTTTGTACAACGTATTTGATCCGAAGATTAATGTTTGCAATTCTAGTGCAAATGGAATGCTCGCTCAAGCATTCTTCATCAAGTGCTTCACAATCTGTACATTTGGCAGAGTGCTTATGCCACAACACAGATGTAGACTACTCCCATCTTCACACCTCAGAGACATCTGTACAAAAACGATGCCTTGATTCAGTCCAAAGTAATCCAGCCATCCCATTGACCAACACAACTGGTATCATCAGCGGAGTATTCAATCCAGTTCAAATCCTTGTACAGAAAGTCTACAAACATGACCAGTTACATCTTTTCTGGGAAATAAAAGTATGCAGTGCTGCACGTCACTGAAAAGCATGACCAAATGAAAACAAAATCTGTGGCGAGCTGAGACATTTTAGCAGCGGATAAAACTCCTTCCATACCACAGGGTCTTGTGAAGCAAGGCGTCACACCCTAATATTATCGGCACCCTGAACACCCTTCCATTAGCATTAGTATCAACATTTTGATCCGCGTTGTTAAGGACTGTTTACCCTTACTACCTCTCTCAACTTCAACAGCTGTTAACTCAAAATGACTGATTCCCAGATAGCTGACTACAATCTGCTACATCATTTTTACTTGTTAAATTCCCATTAATCTTGCACCAGTTTAACGTTTTCTTCCTTTTTCATTTTTCTGAAAAATAATCTTACGTAATACAATAATTCAACATTTTGAAATCCAACATTAAGTATCTGTTGCTGCATCAGGTCACATTTTTGTTAACTGCGCACTCAGACCATGTCGACTGAAAGCTGGACAACCTGACTGCTGACACCGAGAGAGATCCGGGTTTTCGACGTCCGTGCAGCTGTAGAGGTGTCCCAGGTGTCAACAGCGAGAGGGTTTTGCACCTGGGAATATAGATTTCTAGTTACCCCATCCTTCCAAAGTTTCCCATGGCTGGACTCGGTCACTGATGGGATGAAATAGGCCAGAGAGGAGTTGAGAGCATGGGGTAGATGGGTTTCTCAGCACCGGAATACACTGGCTAACTGGCTCCTCCTCCTCCTCCTCCTCCTCCTCCTCCTCCTCCTCCTCCTCCTCCTCCTCCTCCTCCTCCTCCTCCTCCTCCTTCTCCTCCTCCTCTTCCTCCCTCCTCCCTCCTCCCTCCTTCCTCCTCCTCCACCCTCCTCCCTCCTCCTTCTCCCTCCTCCATCCTCCATCCTCCCTCCTCTCTCTTCCCTCCTCCTCCCTCCTCTCTCCTCCTCCCTCCTTCCTCCTCCCTCCTCCCCCCTCTCTCCTCCCTCCTCCCTCCTCCTCCCTCCTCCTCCCTCCTCCTCCCTCCTCCTCCCTCCTCCCTCCTCCTCCCTCCTCACTCCTCCACCCTCCTCCCTCCTCCTCCCTCCTTCCTCCTCCCTCCTCCTCCTCCTCCTCCTCCTCCTCCTCCTCCTCCTCCTCCTCCTCCATCTCTTTTTCTTTTTCTTACTTTTGCTGCTGCTGCTGCTCCTCCTCCTCCTCCTTGTCGTCGTCAATAACAATTATCACAACTCACCAATCTGCCTGCCTGCATGCCTATCTGTCTGCCTGCCTGGTTGCTTGCATGTCTTCCTGCCTGCTTTCTGGCCTGCGTGCCTGCCTGCCTTCCTGTCTGCGTGCGTGGTTGCTTGCATGTCTTCCTGCCTGCCTTCCTGCCTGCGTGCCTGCCTTCCTGCCTGTGTGCCTGGTTGCTTGCATGTCTTCCTGTCTGCCTTCCTGCCTTCGTGCCTGCTTGCATGTCTGTGTACCTGCGTGCATGCGTGCCTGCCGTTGCGACCCAGATTGCCCGAGGTCTAAAAGTGGGTGAAATCATAAGCAGACACGAGTATGGATTTTGAAGCTTTGTATTTTAAAACAAAACAATGATTTTATACAACAACATGTCCGATACGCAAGACATCAATACAGGGCACACAGCCGAAGTACCCAGAATTGCAGAGAGCAATTCACTCATATCCGCCAAACACCGCAGGACATCAATACACGGAGAACACAGCCGTAACACTAAGAGAATTACAGACACAGCAATTCCTCCCTACACGTCCGCCAAACACCGCTGGAAACTTCAACACTGCAAACACAGCAGTAATCGTAGTAAATTGCAACACAGCAATCGTTCCAGTTAAGTCCGCAAAAACACCGCGGAACTCTAGTAAACAACGAACCAGTCTAGTTACATAACCACCGCCCCGCTCCCCGACAGCACAACACCGCCCCGCTCCCCGACAGCACAACACCAGGCTGTCCTTCAACAAGAAGTGATGGGGAGCGCCGATTTATCGAACCCTTGCTGCTTTTATTACAAAATTTATGCCAACTCAGCACCAAAAAACTCGTGTGGCACGAGAAATCACAATTTCACTAACGTAATCAAAAAGTAACATTCAGAACGAGAATTGCGCCCAGCGCACTGACAGCCGCGCTTGTGACACTTGCCTGCCTGTCTGCCTGCCTGCTTGCCTGCCTGCTTGCCTGCCTGCCTGCCTGCTTGCTTGCCTGCCTGCTAGCCTGCCTGTCTGCCTGCCTGCCTGCCTGCTTGCCTGCCTGCTTGTCTGCCTGCCTGCCTGCTTGCCTGCCTGCCTGCTTGCCTGCCTGCTTGCCTGCCTGCTTGCCTGCCTGATTGCCTGCCTGCCTGCCTGCCTGCCTGCCTGCTTGCCTGCCTGCTTGTCTGCCTGCCTGCCTGCTTGTCTGCCTGCCTGCCTGCTTGCCTGTCTGCTTGCCTGCCTGCTTGTCTGCCTGCCTGCCTGCTTGTCTGTCTGCTTGCCAGATTGCCTGCCCGGCTGCTTGTATATCTTCCCGCATGCCTGTCTACCTGATTGACTGCTTGCCAGTGTGCCTACCTGCCTGCCTGCTTGTCTGCCTGCCTGCTTGTCTGCCTGCTTGCCTGAATGCTTGCCTGCCTGCTCGCCTGTCTGATTGCCTGCCTGATTGCCTGCCTTTCTGCCTGCCTGCCTGCCTAGATGCCTGCCCGGCTGCTTGTATATCTTCCCGCATGCCTGTCTACCTGATTGACTGCTTGCCAGTGTGCCTACCTGCATGCCTGATTGCCTGCCTGCCTCCCTGCCTGCTTGCCTGCCTACTTTCTTGCTTATCTACCTACTTATGAACAACTTGTGCTTAGCAAGTGATTTTAAAATTTTCAGTTATTTCTAGACTAGTTCTGCCCACTCATATTCAATCCTATTGTATAATAACTTTGTACAACGTATTTGATCCAAAGATTAATGTTCGGAATTCTAGCGCAAATGGAATGCTCACTCAAGCATTTTTCAACAAGTGCTTCACAATATGTACATTTGCCAGAGTGCTTATGCCACAACACAGATGTAGATCGCTCCCATCTTCACACCTCAGAGACATCTGTACAAAAACGCCGCCTTGATTCAGTCCAAAGTAATCCAGCCATCCCATTGACCAACACAAACAGGTATCATCAGCGGTGTTTTCAATCCAGTTCAAATCCTTGTACAGAAAGTCTACAAACATGACCAGTTACATCTTTTCCGGGTAATAAAAGTATGCAGTGCTGCACGTCACTGAAAAACATGACCAAATGAAAACAAAATATGTGGCAAGTTGAGACATTTTAGCAGCGGATAAAACTCCTTCAATACCACAGGGTCTTGTGAAGCAAGGCATCACGCCCTAATATTCTCGGCACCCTGAACACCCTTCTTGCACCAGTCTAAAGTTTTCATCCTTTTTTCATTTTTCTGAAAAATAATTTTACGTGATACTAATAACTCAACATTTTGAAATCCGACATTACGTATATGTTGCTGCATCAGGTCACATTTTTGTTAACTGCGCACTCAGACCATCTCGACAGAAAGCTGGACAACCTGACTGCTGAAGCCCAGAGAGATCCGGGTTTTCGACGCCCGTGCAGCTGTGGAGGTGTCCCAGGTGTCAACAGCGAGAGGGTTTTGCACCTTCGAATATAGCTTTCTAGTTACCCGATCCTTCCAAAGTTTCCCATGACTGGCCTTGGTCACTGCAGGGGTGAAGTAGGCCAGTGGGGCGCTCAGAGCATGAAGTGGGTAGGACACTCAGCACTGGAATAAACTGGCTAAGTTTTTCCACAGGCAAGCCAGATGAGACACGTTTCGTTTTAAACATTTTTCAAACCATTCGCCCGCTAGCTCGAGGGGCGGGTAAAAAAGGAAATAAAAGAAAGAAAATTAAGTACCTCGATGCTGCTTGTTACTGTATCACGGGAAAAACTCCGCAGACAGGCTCCATATTTAATGAATATTAATTAGGACGGAATGGGTGGGACAAAAATTCCCTCTATAAAAGAGGCTTGACTTACCACGTGACTGATGTGTGACAGTTGGAAACAACATCGAAGTGCTTGATTTTATCTTATACTTTTAAAATCATTTACTCGCCCGTAGGGTGAGCGGTTCTGCAAATTTAAGTACCCGAGGAAATGTTTAGCGGGTGAATGGTTTGAACAGCTTTTCAAACAAAACGCGCCTCACTTTGATTGCCTTTGACTAACTTTGCCAGCATATCATAAGGTTTGTTCAGGACGCGCAGCGATTCAAAGCGCTGTTCAGCGCTTAATGTGATTCACTCCTGAACGGCCAATTTGGGGCGTGCTTCACTCAGCGCTGAGCAGCGCTCTGCATCACCGATCCGAGATGGTGCAGAATGATTTTGCATCATTTCAAAATGGCGTCTTCGATCCCGCACTGGCCGTCGACGAGTAAAATAACCCTCAGAAACATCATTTTGGGACTGGAACGGGCTTTATTTGCCCCAAGCGCTCTGTATGTGCAAGTAATGGCAAGTAAGGATGACACGGTAGTGGATTTTATTCATGCAGAATACATGTAAACGTGCATAAACGATGTCTGTGGCAAAGAAGATACTTTCTTCGCGTCTATCAACACAACATGAGGCGCAGAAGATTTACCTCCCCTTTAACAAGTGAAGCGCTGCACTACATCTTAGGCGTTCAGGAGAGGCAAAGAGCGCTCAATTGCCAACATGAAGCGCTCATGCAGCGCTGAGTACTTCTGAACAAGCCTCTAGTCCTTCCCCCACTGCGTAAAATTGTTGCCATAGCAACGTGCAGGGCAGAGCATCCTCTCTTCGAATCAGGACACCTGTTCTGTGGTCACGGGTCTCTCTCTGTGTGCCTGTCCGTGTATCTGTCCGTGTGTCTGTTCGTGTGTCTGTCCGTGTGTCTGTCCGTGTGTTTGTCCGTGTGTCTGTCTCTCTGTGTCTGTCTGTCTATGTGTGTCTGTCTGTCTCTGTGTGCCTGTCCGTCTGTATGCCCGTGGGTCTGTCCGTGTGTCTGTCCGTGTGTCTGTCCGTGTGTCTGTCCGTGTGTCTGTCCGTGTGTCTGTCTGCCTCTGTGTGTCTGTCCGAGTGTCTGTCCGTGTGTCTGTCTGTCTCTGTGTGCCTGTCCGTGTGTCTGCCCGTGTGCTTGTCTGTGTGTCTGTCCGAGTGTCTGTCCGTGTGTCTGTCTGTCTCTGTGTGCCTGTCCGTGTGTCTGCCCGTGTGCTTGTCTGTGTGTCTGTCCGTGTTTCTACCCATGTGCTTGTCTGTGTGTCTGTCCGTGTTTCTACCCGTGTGCTTGTCTGTGCGTCTGTCCGTGTTTCTACCCATGTGCTTGTCTGTGTGTCTGTCCGTGTTTCTACCCATGTGCTTGTCTGTGTGTCTGTCTCTCTGTGTCTGTCCGTGTTTCTACCCATGTGCTTGTCTGTGCGTCTGTCTGTGTTTCTACCCATGTGCTTGTCTGTGTGTCTGTCCGTGTTTCTACCCATGTGCTTGTCTGTGCGTCTGTCCGTGTTTCTACCCATGTGCTTGTCTGTGCTTCTGTCCGTGTTTCTGCCCATGTGTCTGTCTCTGTGTGTCTGTCCGTGTTTCTACCCGTGTGCTTGTCTGTGCGTCTGTCCGTGTTTCTACCCATGTGCTTGTCTGTGTGTCTGTCCGTGTTTCTACCCGTGTGTCTGTCTGTGTGTCTGTCCGTGTTTCTACCCGTGTGTCTGTCTCTGTGTGTCTGTCCGTGTTTCTACCCGTGTGCTTGTCTGTGTGTCTGTCCGTGTTTCTACCCGTGTGTCTGTCTGTGCGTATGTCCGTGTTTCTACCCGTGTGTCTGTTTGTCTCTGTGTGTCTGTCCGTGTTTCTACCCGTGTGCTTGTCTGTGTGTCTGTCCGTGTTTCTACCCGTGTGTCTGTCTGTGCGTATGTCCGTGTTTCTACCCGTGTGTCTGTCTGTCTCTGCGTGTCTGTCCGTGTTTCTACCCGTGTGTCGTTCTGTCTCCGTGTGTCTGTCCGTGTTTCTATCAATGTGCTTGTCTGTGCGTGTCTGTCCGTGTTTCTACCCGTGTGTCTGTTTGTCTCTGTGTGTCTGTCCGTGTTTCTACCCGTGTGCTTGTCTGTGCGTCTGGCCGTGTGTCTGTCTGTCTCTGCGTGTCTGTCCGTGTTTCTACCCGTGTGTCTGTCTCCGTGTGTCTGTCCGTGTTTCTATCAATGTGCTTGTCTGTGCGTGTCTGTCCGTGTTTCTACCCGTGTGTCTGTTTGTCTCTGTGTGTCTGTCCGTGTTTCTACCCGTGTGCTTGTCTGTGTGTCTGTCTCCGTGTGTCTGTCCGTGTTTCTATCAATGTGCTTGTCTGTGCGTGTCTGTCCGTGTTTCTACCCGTGTGTCTGTCTGTCTCTGCGTGTCTGTCCGTGTTTCTACCCGTGTGTCGTTCTGTCTCCGTGTGTCTGTCCGTGTTTCTAATCGTGTGCTGTCTGTCTCTGTGTGTCTGTCCGTGTTTCTACCCGTGTGTCTGTCTGTCTATGTTTGTCTGTCCGTGTTTCTACCCGTGTGTCTGTCTGTCTCTGAGTGTCTGTCCGTGTTTCTGCCCGTGTGTCTGTCTGTCTGTCTCTGTGTGTCTGTCTGTCTGTCCGTGTGTCTGTCTCTGCGTGTCTGTCCGTGTTTCTACCTGTGTGTCTGTCTGTCTCTGTGTGTCTGTCTGTCTCTGTGTGTCTGTCCGTGTTTCTACCCGTGCGTCTGTCTGTCTCTGAGAGTCTGTCCGTGTTTCTACCCGTGTGTATGTCTGTCTCTGTGTGTCTGTCTGTCTCTGTGTGTATGTCCGTGTTTCTACCCGTGTGCTTGTCTGTGCGTCTGTCCGTGTGTCTGTCTGTCTCTCTGTGTCTGTCCGTGTTTCTACCCGTGTGTCTGTCTGTCTCTGTGTGTCTGTCTGTCTCTGTGTGTCTGTCCGTGTTTCTACCCGTGTGTCTTTCTGTCTCTGTGTGTCTGTCCGTGTTTCTACCCGTGTGCTTGTCTGTGCGTCTGTCCGTGTGTCTGTCTGTCTCTGTGTGTCTGTCCGTGTTTCTACCCGTGTGCTTGTCTGTGTGTCTGTCCGTGTTTCTACACATGTACATGTCTGTGTGTCCGTCCGTGTGTCTGTGCGTATGTCTGTACTAGCGTACATCTGTGTGTGTCTGTCCGGGTGTCTATATGTGTGTCGGTCTGTGTGTCTGTGAGTGTTTCTACTAGAGTGCTTGTCTGTGTGTCTGTGCGTATGTCCGTGTGTCCGTCCGTGTGTCTGTGCGCATGTCTGTACTAGCGTTCATCTGTGTGTGTCTGTCCACGTGTCTATATGTGTGCCAATCTGTGTGTGTGTGTGTGTGCGCGCGTGTGTGTGTGTGTGTGTGTATGTGTCTGTCTGGTCCTCTCTCTCTCTCTCTCTCTCTCTCTCTCTCTCTCTCTCTCTCTCTCTCTCTCTCGCAGCGTCTTGCTTTGTCTGTTCTCTACGCACCTGTCCATACCACCCCAACGTTGACCTTTCGTTCCCCCCTCAACTTTACTCCACCCACCCTCGCCCTCCACACCTCCACGTCTGTCCCCTGTATGACACCCAAAGCGGATACTGGGGTGACGTCATAGGCCTGACGTAGCGGAGTGGCTGTCTCCTATAAGAGGACGCTGAGAAGCCAAGAGACGTAGAGAAGGAGAAGAAGACCGCCCAGACAACTCCCCTCCTCCACTGACGAAGACAGGTAAGCATTAAAGAACGGTATAAACTATGTTGCAGCATTATCATCTACGTCATCGCTCCTCCCCTCCCCCCCGTCCCAACCTCCCCTCTCTCGCCTGCTGGCGTGATCTCACAGTGAAGCGCGTACACGTGCGCACAGACATGTTGCAACTTGTCTCCTTGTGCTTGGGTTATCGTAGCTTGCTCCGCGAAGTCGAAATTTACAACATCCGGTGGTCGTTTTCGGAAATAAATTATGCATGCACTGGTCGTTACACGACAACGAAAATCAGTAATCAGCATTACCATAACAAGTTCACTCTCGAGACTGGATTATCGGAGGACACAATCGCTATTATCCGGGCTCTTACACGTGTCTTCATGCCAATGTCGTGCGTTCTCTCCTCACGGGTTTTGTCCATGCTCTCACTGTAGAGGACTCAATCACTTCTTATGGAGGACTTTTCGCACTGGCTTATCTCTTGGGCTCTCGCCTTCCTCCGTCTTGTGCGTTGTCTCCCCTCCGCGCCTTAGATACTTTTTTGCAGGCTTCTAGAATCTTTGAGATACGAGTACATCCTACTCGACTGTTCCGAAACCTCGCAAACGACGTCACGAGACACAACCAAGACAAATTTACCCTGACTACGTTATGTAACTAAGCGACGACCAGGGTGCAGAGACTGACCTAATCAGCTAGATCGCCCTAGGATATTCTGGTACATTCCAGAACCTTTACAATACACATGTGTCAGTAGGAATTACTTTACTTCAACTGCACCAATGCTTTTATCTCCACACTTTCATATAGTTGGAGACAGAACAACTTTCGAATGGCCTTTAAAAATCTTCTTCTATTTGTGTATGCTGCTCTACAGTGCACTACCTACACTATATTTCCCCACCACGCAGACAGGGAACAGCTTAGCGCTCTGCCTCCCTTCCTCACTGGAGTCCTCAAGCTGCTGTCCACCAGTCCTTGGGGCACAAAGCCTTTGCAGCAGCTGGTCCGCTCCTGTGAGTCTCGTCACCGGAATCGCTTCCTGCATGCGCGCATCTGGAAGGAATTGAGGAGTCGTGTGAAGATCGTCTTTGTCAAACAAAATCATTGGAACAGCCTGACCCTAGTTACGTTCCGTGTGCTGTGAGCAATTCCTCTGCACCAGAGACTGCTCTTTGGAAGAAGTCACGACGACGACGACGACGACGACGACGACGACGACGGATACAACGACGATATTGATTATGATTAAACGACAATACAGCTTGCCAATGCGACGAAAACTACGGGTGGTCATATAAAACAGATCTGTAAGTAAAGCCTTTTACTATTGCTTGGAGTGAGTTTTGATCCTTTTCCTTGTCGTACTTGTAACTCTTTGTCTTGTCTTTTTTTCCCTAGTTGTTTCGGAGACATGCAAGGACAGACAACTCTCGTGTTGGCCTTGTTCCTCTACATCAATCTCAGTCCGGCCTCGGGTAGGAGTTCACTCCCTTCTACTATCTGTATGTGTGTGCGTGTTTGTGTGCGTCCGTGTATGTGTGTGTGTGTGTGTGCGTGAGTGTGTGTGTGTAGTCTTATGTATACGTATATATGTGTGTGCTTTCGATCCTGTGTGCGTATGCTTGTTTGCGAGTGTATTCGTGTGTGCACTCGCGCTTGTGCGTGTAAGTATTTATAAACATGCTTACACAAACGTCTGCATGATCACATGTATGCGTGGAAGCGTGTGCTGTCCTTAGCTTTTGTGTTTCCATGCGCACGGTTTTGTTTATGCACTTTATGAAAACGTATGCATGCACGTTTACTTTTGCTCGCGCATGTTGACGCGTACATGCATGCATTTGCATGCTCACGTATGCGTGTGGATAAGCATTCTTTTTTCGCCAAATTCACTGAAAGAGAGCCGCCATTTCTGTTGCGATGAATCACGCAAATCAAACGAGTTATATTTACTCTCGTGTACGACCTTTCAATCCGCATGTTGGGCCTGTCCGCTCGTCTTGCACAGCAAGGTCTCCCACTGACCGCAGTGGTGGTCACTCGCTCCGGACAGCCTGGCTGATTCCGTGTCCTGCACACAGCCTCTGACACGAATGTCCAGGCACTGGGAAACGTGCCTTTGTAAATAACGAAAAACAGGTCTGGTATGCCAATGGTGCCAGAGAAGTTAGTGACAACTACAGAAAAGGGAGCAAGGTTTTCATTGCGCCAGTTTGAAGTCCTTCAGTCTGTTTTTCTGCTTCCTCTCTCTCCAGGCACCAGTGACGTAGGAAGCCATGTTACGTCACTCCTGGCGGTGAAGCGAGACAACGATGGACTCAAGAAAGAGCTCGCCGACTTGAGACGTCTGCTGACGGAGATGCGGGCGGCCCAGATACGTCATACGATGACGTCATGCAGCAGAGACAACGCCGCCACGTCCGAATCTCTTCGAAACGCTTCCGGTGGAGGCGCCACCTACATCCGCTGGGGCCGGACGTCGTGTCCTCCTGAATCGGAGCTGGTCTACAAAGGTGAGGACGATCTGTTGACAACTTTTCGTTTCTGTTTTTGTTTGGTAAATTGGTTTTACGAGACATGATTTGCACTGCATATACATGTAAGGAGAAAGCACACACACACACACGCACACATACACACACACATGCACACACACACGCACACATACACACACACATACACATACATACACACACATTCACACACACACACATTCACACACACACACACATTCACACACACACACATTCACACATAGTCATACACACACACACATGCACACGCACACACACACCACGCATACACACACACATACATACACACACGCACACACACGCACGCACACACACACATGCACACACACACACACACACACACGCACACGTATACACACACACGCACGCACGCACACACACCACGCATACGCACACACACGTATGCACACACGCACACACACATACGCACACACACATACATACATACACGCACATACGCACGCACACACTCACCCACACACGCGTGCGCACTCACACACACACACACATACACACACGCACACACACATACAAACACGCACACACGTGCACACACACACACATACACACAAACACACACACACGCGCTCGCGTGCGCGCGCACACACACATACACACACTGTCAAGGTCATCATCGAGATGGGGATGATGAGGTTTTCAAACAAAACCTTTGCCACACTCCTGACAGGCACAAAGGACACATAAACAAATAAATAAAGTGGACACTGAGGCAGAAAGATAAATTCAACAACAAATTTAATAACAGTGAACAAGCAAACAAGTACACCCAACCCCAAAAGTCCCTGAACAACAATGAGACACAACCTTCGCGAAGTAAGTTTACACCAGACTACACATATGAAACGTGAGCTTCAAAAGGGTGAGCTGTTGCCCTCAAACAGGGCAAGCTCCCCGCAAGCGCGTGGAAGAAATGACACAAAATGACAATGCAACAATCTCGTACTCCTACGGGTCCAGAATAGGATCTCATCCAAAACAAACCAGTGTAGCTTCCACAAGGAGAAAAACCATTCTGGCCAGAAACAGCTTTCACCGCAAACCCATATGAAGACAAGAAGGGCAAAGCCCATACGACTCACATGCTTGACCTTGACCTCTATATGACCTTGACCTTCAGGTGACCTTCAAGGTCAAGGTCAAACAACTAAACCTACCAATGACATCATACACTAAGAAATGCTTTACATATTTTTCCTACCAAAATACATGTGACCTTGACCCAAGGTCAACGTCATCCAAGGTCATGCAACTCAAAGCTGTTAATTCAAGACATAGGAAGCACAATGGTGATTATTGGCACTTTCTACCATGAGATATGGTCACTTTTAGTGGTTCACTACCCCATTTTGGTCACATTTCATGAGGGTCAAAGTGACCTTGACCTTGATGATATGTGACCAAATGTGTCTTATGATGAAAGTATAACATGTGCCCCACATAATTATTAAGTTTGAAACAGTTATCTTCCATAGTTCAGGGTCAGGGTCACTTCAAAATATGTATACAATCCAACTTTGAAGAGCTCCTGTGACCTTGAAGCAAGGTCAACCAACCTGGTATCAAAAGATAGGGATTACTTTGCCCTATATACCATATATAGGTCAGGTATCCAATCTCAAAAACTTCAGAGAAAATTGAGAAAATGTGAAAAATGACTGTTTTTTAGACAACATTTATGGCCCCTGCGACCTTGACCTTGAAGCAAGGACAAGTCACTGTGTATGTTTTTTGAGGCCTTGTCATCATACACCATCATGCCACATTTGGTATTGATAGACTTAATAGTCTCCGAGAAAAATCCAACGTTAAAGTTTTCGGACGCCCGGACGCCCGGACACCCGGACGCCCGGACGGACGAAAAGGGTGAGTACATAGACTCACTTTTGCTTCGCATGTGAGTCAAAAAACCGCTACACATCCAAAGCTCCGCCCTGTCGGGGTGAAGTACCAAGATCTGAGGGGATACCGCCCTCCTCAGTGATCAAAGAACCCACTGCGACTAGGATCAAACGGATCCGTCATCACCTCCTTCTTAAATTGACCACCTCGCCCTCATACAATAAAAATCCAACCATACCCTGTCCCGCTTTTCTTAAAGGGACCACCGCTCTCGCGGTTAGAGTGACACGTACCATATTACCGTTTGTCAAATTGACAAGGATTGAACAATCACAAAACCACCCTCCACATCCGAGACTCACCTAGCCCTAGAACACTGCTGTAACCTTTCAAAGCAAAGAAACTGCTCTCCACAGACACATGAAAGATACTACCAAATCACATACGGATACTCTAGGTTCAATTTACAAGGTCAGATCTAAAATGACGAGGATTAAAAGACCCAGAAGAAAAAGGGATTCAGTCTTCCCAGTATCTTGACTCGGAATTGCCCGCTCTCATCGGACAGTCCAGGAAAATGTCTGCTCTCACCGGACGGTCCAGAAAACACACTCTCACACCAAGTATGCATCGGGCGCATCCGCACCCCCAGGGGGAAAGAAGGAGGACCCCAAGCAGGTCATGAACAAACGCCCACTGACTCCCTGGGCAGTAACGACGTTCCCAACTTCCCTATGAACACACGCGCACACGCTCACACCCGGTAGGAGCGCCGGGCACCTCCACCGCTCCAGGGGAAAGAGGGAGGACCTCAAGCAGATCATGAACAAACATCCGCAGACTCCTGGAGAGTAGCGAAGGGCCCGCCACCTTTACGGGCTCACACTCGAGCTCCACACACAACAACTTTGCTGCTCAATCCTCGCAGCAGCAAGAAAGACGAATCAGGGAGGTAGCGTCTCCAACGCTTCTCCCACAAGCGTAGATCGGCGAAGAGTAAGGAAGATGAATAGGGCAGCATCTCCGGTACTCCTCTCACGAGCGTAGATCAGCGTAGAGTAGGAAAGATGTGGCGTCCCCGTGTCACACAGAATAGCGTCTCTGACGCTCAGCTGCTCGGCGCAGGTGGGTGGTCTAGATGGTATTACGGCCGTCAAGCCGTCGGTAGCCAGATGGATGAGAAGAAGGCAGGTACCAACCTCTCGGATGTAGATTCAAGACGTTGTGGAGAACTGGTAGCGTTCCCACCTTCCATGCGAACATAGTCCCCAGTCCCACAACTCCCTGTCGAGGAGATGGGCGGCAGCAGCCGAAGACAACTTGGGACGGGAAAGGAACGCTAAGATCAAGGCTAAGCCCCCTGTGGCTCTCGCTCTTCAGTATCGGATGCTCTACCCAAACAGCCATGAAGACTATGGGAGCCAGCAATCCGAGGGACTGTTTTCTCCTACTATCAAGATTCACGTCGAATGGCCTCAAATAGGTCGTGGAAGTATCTGCAGACAATTCGTGCTGCAGTACTACTCGCCAAAGTCGTTCTAGGTGGAGTATCGTCGCTCCAACCTTTAACTTCGCTCGCCCCACCGGCTATTCCTGGCGTGGAATACCGGAGGGCGAGCGAAGTGACTTGCCTCGCTGATGGTCAAACTACAAGTGACTCTAACAAGCGTTAAGCTTAGGCGCTGAACTTGCGTAACGCAATCAATCTGTTGCCTTGTGAGAAGCCAAGTGCTAACTGCGCATGGCTCAAACAACCCTCCAAGATGGAGGGTACTACCCCTTGACACCCCATCCTCAAAGTTCAAATTAAACTATCCTACCATCATCAAAAGTACAGCCGCTCTTCCCGAGCTAAGAACAAAGCAAATGTGCCGTCACCCCACACAATCAAAGACACAACCGCCTGCAGCGATTTAATGACCGAAAAACACAGGGACACCCTTCTCTAAAAGGCCCCGCTCTCCCAGCGATAAAACCCCAAAAAGCGATTAACAATAAAAATTGCCAAATTCACATACTCTCAGGCAAAACCCACACACCCACAAAGTTATCTTCTCCTGACTGGCTTCAAGAAGGAAAGCAACTACTCTCAATCAGGCGCAGGCTTCCTACAATCACACGAAAGCAAAGTTCAGACAAAAAGTCCACCCCTCCAGGATCAAAGACCAACCACCACTCCCCTTCTCTACATCAAAAGACCAACCGCACTTCCTGTGCTATCGACGGAAGAGCACAAAGAAACACGCTTCTAAAAGGGGCAAACGCGCTCACGCTAACGAAGGCCTGACCAATACAACATCCCTCTATTCTTAAGGGGCCCTCGCACCACAGCGGCGGCGACTAGGGCAAAACACTATCACGCAATCTCTTAAAGGAGTACCGCGTTACTAAAGCGGCGAACAAGACAATACTGACTCAGGCCAAAACTAGAGACAGCAAAAATACTCATACAGCAATGCAACCAAATTCAATCTTAACCCCCGACCCAGCTCTCAAGTCGTAACCATTGTCGCATCACGCGACACACGCACACACCAATAAATAAAAGTGTAATAAAAAAAAACCCAGTGCCTGTTGTGGTAAACGCAAAGCTGTATTTATTCGCCCTTACAGAAATAACACCCACTACCAGCATTATCGAATACTAAACATTAACCGTAAAACACATGATTTCATCTTCATTCTATTTTTCAGGTTATGTTGGTGGAGGCCATTATACCAACAAAGGATCAGCTACAAACCTCGTATGTCTCCCTGAAGATCCCCAGTACACCACGTCCGTCCGCCCTAGCTATCAAGCCACCCTGTACGGTGCGGAGTACGAACAGACCAACCAGATCTGGCAAAACCACGACCAGGATGTTCCCTGTGCCCTCTGCCGCAGTCCCACCCGTTCAAGCGCCGTCATGATCCCCGCCAGGATCTCCTGCTACGCGGGTTTCCACCGCGAGTATGATGGGTACCTGATGGCGGGTCACTCTATTACCAAAGCAGGAAGTGAGTACGTCTGCGTCGACAAGGATCCAGAGAATGTGCCAGGAGGAGGTAGTAATCGTGATGGAAACGTGTTATTTTTTACCACCGGTCAATGTGGCTCTCTGAAATGCCCACCATACGAGAATGGACGGGTCATCACTTGCATGGTTTGCTCCAAGTAAACGCTGGGCACTCTGTCTACATGTCAATATCTACCACTGCTATGGATGAATATGCAGAATGCATAAGCTAGCTTATTACCATAACCATAACATGATTGCCTCACATAAAGGGAAAATTCAGTTGAAAGAGCCATAAATGAGAAAAGTAATACCAGCGCCAGACCTTCACAAAACCATGTTTTGGCGGTTCCAGTGCAGTAATACACTGGGGATTCCCCTTTCCTCCTACCTTGTCTGTGTCTTTCTTTTCCTCCTTCCTTGTCTGTGTCCTTCTTTTCCTCCTTCCTTGTCTGTGTCTTTCTTTTCCTCCTTCCTTGTCTGTGTCTTTCTTTTCCTCCTTCGTTGTCTGTGTCTTTCTTTTCCTCCTTCCTTGTCTTTGTCTTTCTTTTTCTCCTTCCTTGTCTGTGTCTTTCTTTTCCTCCTTCCTTGTCTGTGTCTTTCTTTTCCTCCTTCCTTGTCTGTGTCTTTCTTTTCCTCCTTCCTTGTCTGTGTCTTTCTTTTCCTCCTTCCTTGTCTGTACTTTCTTTTCCTCCTTCCTTGTCTGTGTCTTTCTTTTCCTCCTTCCTTGTCTGTGTCTTTCTTTTCCTCCTTCCTTGTCTGTGTCTTTCTTTTCCTCCTTCCTTGTCTGTGTCTTTCTTTTCCTCCTTCCTTGTCTGTGTCTTTCTTTTCCTCCTTCCTTGTCTGTGTCTTTCTTTTCCTCCATCCTTGTCTGTGTCTTTCTTTACCTCCTTCCTTGTCTGTGTCTTTCTTTTCCTCCTTCCTTGTCTGTGTCTTTCTTTTCCTCCTTCCTTGTCCGTGTCTTTCTTTTCCTCCTTCCTTGTCTGTGTCTTTCTTTTCCTCCTTCCTTGTCTGTGTCTTTCTTTTCCTCCTTTCTTCTCTGTGTCTTTCTTTTCCTACTTCCTTGTCTGTGTCATTCTTTTCCTCCTTTCTTGTCTGTGTCTTTCTTTTCCTCCTTCCTTGTCAGTGTCTTTCTTTTCCTCCTTCCTTGTCTGTGTCTTTCTTTTCCTCCTTCCTTGTCAGTGTCTTTCTTTTCCTCCTTCTCTGTCTGTCTTTCTTTTCCTCCTTCCTTGTCTGTGTCTTTCTTTTCCTCCTTCCTTGTCTGTATCTTTCTTTTCCTCCTTCCCTGTCTGTGTCTTTCTTTTCCTCCTTCCTTGCCTGTGTCTTTCTTTTCCTCCTTCCTTGTCTGTGTCTTTCTTTTCCTCCTTTCTTGTCTGTGTCTTTTTTTTTCCTTCCTTGTCTGTGTCTTTCTTTTCCTCCTTCCTTGTCTGCGTCTTTCTTTTCCTCCATTCCTTGTCTGTGTCTTTCTTTTCCTCCATTCCTTGTCTGTGTCTTTTATTTCCTCCTTCCTTGTCTGTGCCTTTCTTTTCCTCCTTTCTTGTCTATGTCTTTCTTTTGATCCTTTATAGTCTGTGTCTTTCTTTTCCTCCTTCCTTGTCTGTGTCTTTCTTTTCCTCCTTCCTTGTCTGTGACTTTCTTTTCCTCCTTCCTTGCCTGTGTCTTTCTTTTCCTCCTTCCTTGTCTGTGTCTTTCTCTTCCTCCTTCCTTGTCTGTGTCTTTCTTTTCTTCCTACCTTGTCTGTGTCTTTCTTTTCCTCCTTCCTTGTCTGTGTCTTTTTTTTCCTCCTTCCTTGTCTGTGTCTTTCTCTTCCTCCTTCCTTGTCTGTGTCTTTCTTTTCTTCCTTCCTTGTCTGTGTCTTTCTTTTCCTCCTTCCTTGTCTGTGTCTTTCTTTTCTTCCTTCCTTGTCTGTGTCTTTCTTTTCCTCCTTCCTTGTCTGTGTCTTTCTTTTCCTCCTTCCTTGTCTGTGTCTTTCTTTTCCTCCTTCCTTGTCTGTGACTTTCTTTTCCTCCTTCCTTGTCAGTGTCTTTCTTTTCCTCCTTCCTTGTCTGTATCTTTCTTTTCCTCCTTCCCTGTCTGTGTCTTTCTTTTCCTCCTTCCTTGCCTGTGTCTTTCTTTTCCTCCTTCCTTGTCTGTGTCTTTCTTTTCTTCCTTCCTTGTCTGTGTCTTTCTTTTCCTCCTTCCTTGTCTGTGTCTTTCTTTTCCTCCTTCCTTGTCTGTGTCTTTCTTTTCCTCCTTCCTTGTCCGTGTCTTTCTTTTCCTCCTTCCTTGTCTGTGACTTTCTTTTCCTCCTTCCTTGTCAGTGTCTTTCTTTTCCTCCTTCTCTGTCTGTCTTTCTTTTCCTCCTTCCTTGTCTGTATCTTTCTTTTCCTCCTTCCCTGTCTGTGTCTTTCTTTTCCTCCTTCCTTGCCTGTGTCTTTCTTTTCCTCCTTCCTTGTCTGTGTCTTTCTTTTCTTCCTTCCCTGTCTGTGTCTTTCTTTTCCTCCTTCCTTGTCTGTGACTTTCTTTTCCTCCCTCCTTGTCTGTGCCTTTCTTTTCCTCCTCCCTTGTATGTGTCTTTCTTTTCCTCCTTCCATGTCTGTGTCTTTCTTTTCCTCCTTCCTTGTCTGTGACTTTCTTTTCCTCCTTTCTTGTCTGTGTCTTTCTTTTCCTCCTTCCTTGTCTGTGTCTTTCTTTTCCTCCTTCCTTGTCTGTGTCTCTCTTTTCTTCCTTCCCTGTCTGTGTCTTTCTTTTCCTCCTTTCTTGTCTGTGACTTTCTTTTCCTCCCTCCTTGTCTGTGCCTTTCTTTTCCTCCTTCCTTGTATGTGTCTTTCTTTTCCTCCTTCCATGTCTGTGTCTTTCTTTTCCTCCTTCCTTGTCTGTGCCTTTCTTTTCCTCCTTTCTTGTCTGTGTCTTTCTTTTCCTCCTTCCTTGTCTGTGTCTTTCTTTTCCTCCTTCCTTGTCTGTGTCTTTCTTTTCCTCCTTCCTTGTCTGTGTCTTTCTTTTCCTCCTTCCTTGTCTGTGTCTTTCTTTTCCTCCTTCCTTGTCTGTGACTTTCTTTTCCTCCTTCCTTGCCTGTGTCTTTCTTTTCCTCCTTCCATGTCTGTGTCTTTCTTTTCCTCCTTCCTTGTCTGTGACTTTGTTTTCCTCCTTCCTTGTCTGTGTCTTTCTTTTCCTCCTTCCTTGTCTGTGTCTTTCTTTTCCTCCTTCCTTGTCTGTGTCTTTATTTTCCCCCTTCCTTGTCTGTGTCTTTCTTTTCCTCCTTCCTTGTCTCTGTCTTTCTTTTCCTCCTTCCTTGTCTGTGTCTTTCTTTTCCTCCTTCCTTGTCTGTGTCTTTCTTTTCCTCCTTCCTTGTCTGTGTCTTTCTTTTCCTCCTTCCTTGTCTGTGTCTTTATTTTCCTCCTTCCTTGTCTGTGTCTTTCTTTTCCTCCTTCCTTGTCTCTGTCTTTCTTTTCCTCCTTCCTTGCCTGTGTCTTTCTTTTCTTCCTTCCTTGTCTGTGTCTTTCTTTTCCTCCTTCCTTGTCTGTGTCTTTCTTTTCCTCCTTCCTTGTCTGTGTCTTTCTTTTCCTCCTTCCTTGTCTGTGTCTTTCTTTTCCTCCTTCCTTGTCTGTGCCTTTCTTTTCCTCCTTTCTTGTCTATGTCTTTCTTTTGATCCTTTATAGTCTGTGTCTTTCTTTTCCTCCTTCCTTGTCTGTGTCTTTCTTTTCCTCCTTCCTTGTCTGTGACTTTCTTTTCCTCCGTCCTTGTCTGTGTCTCTCTTTTCCTCCTTTCTTGTGTATGTCTTTCTTTTCCTCCTTCCTTGTCTGTGCCTTTCTTTTCCTCCTTTCTTGTCTATGTCTTTCTTTTGATCCTTTATAGTCTGTGTCTTTCTTTTCCTCCGTCCTTGTCTGTGTCTTTCTTTTCCTCCTTCCTTGTTTGTGTCTTTCTTTTCCTCCTTCCTTGTCTGTTTCATTCTTTTCCTCCTTCCTTGTCTGCATCTTTGTTTTCCTTGTTCCTTGTCTGCATCTTTCTTTTCCTCCTTTCTTGTCTGTGACTTTCTTTTCCTCCTTTCTTGTCTGTGTCTTTCTTTTCCTCCTTCCTTGTCTGTGTCTTTCTTTTTCTCCTTCCTTGTCTGTGTCTTTCTTTTCCTCCTTTCTTGTCTGTGTCTTTTTTTTCCTCCTTCCTTGTCTGTGTCTTTCTTTTCCTCCTTCCTTTTCTGTGTCTTTCTTTTCCTCCTTTCTTGTCTGTGTCTTTCTTTTCCTCCTTCCTTGTCTGTGTCTCTCTTTTCCTCCTTCCTTGTCTGTGTCTTTCTTTTCCTCCTTCCTTGTCTGTGTCTCTCTTTTCCTCCTTCCTTGTCTGTGTCTTTCTTTTCCTCCTTTCTTGTGTATGTCTTTCTTTTCCTCCTTTCTTGTGCATGTCTTTCTTTTCCTCCTTTCTTGTCTGTGTCTTTCTTTTCCTCCTTCCTTGTCTGTGTCTTTCTTTTCCTCCTTCCTTGTCTGTGTCTCTCTTTTCCTCCTTTCTTGTGTATGTCTT
>JAWQFJ010001815.1:45000-55372 GCA_034096865.1 Theodoxus fluviatilis | reverse complement strand
AGCTAGCCTCGGGCCGTCTTCCCTGCTCTGCCGTTGTATGCCGTACTAACCCTGCAAAAACAGTCAAGCTGTCCAGGTGTTCTAACCTGTAGTTCCATCTTCTCTCTGCCCACCGAGATCCACCAATATTCATGAGACACTTGACACACCAAGATATAAAAACAAAAAAAAAGAGTATCAAACAGAGACGACCAAAACAAAAGTAGCGGTACTCTTAGCTTCGCTGTGTACTGCGTCCATGCCCCGTGGTCTTCTTCATCCTATAATGACGGCGAGGGTGACATTGGGACCGCATGGTAATGTCGGCAGAATCCAGCCAACAGCTCCCTGCAACAGCGCAATGAAACATTCCATCGCGCTACCATCAGGAACGGTTCCCCCCTGCCTGTGGCCGAGCAACTTCAATCTCCCGAGCCACGCCACCTCTGACATGCTCGTCAGTGTGCTAAGAGGTGGACTGACGGACCTACAGCGACGCAGAGTGGCTGAGCTCAAACTCATTTCCAAATTCCGTACCCACGAGAATGGCCTCAATAGGGACATGGGACTCCTGAGTCACTATCGATGAAGCTGTTGTGGCCGCTCCCGCCCTGTGATGTTGGTGCAAAGCACTCCTTCTGGCTTCCCTCACTGAACTCTCCTCACTGCCTCGCCGCCCTGCACGTGTTTCACCTCCCCTTGTCACACTATATATTTCTATTCCACAGCCAGCCTTGTTACTTTGGCCTGATGAAGAAGCCTCAGCTTCGAAAGCTTGCCGTAAAGGAACACAGAGCATCGCTGCACGCCCCTGCCAACCCGCTGCCTCTCCATCCTGTAGCGGTGATTCCCCGCATCGGCTGCAGTACAACCCCCAAACGGCCCTTTTCAGGGCCACACTTGCTCATGAAAGAAACAGTCGGTTGCTTGTCTTCTACTCTTCTTTTCAGTAACTGCACAACCGACCCCGGCACTTAGATATATCCACTGAAGACTGTCACACAGGGCGAGTCAGAAAGACGCTGCTTTTGCATCCCTTATGCAGGACTATTTTTGTTTCACTGACACAGATTTAGCGGGTTTCACAGACTGTGCAACTTGCCTCAACGAGACAATTGAATTGACGCCAGCCATCACCATGTATGGATGGTCTGGTTATTTAGCACCAACCGCGAAATCCTTGTCACTGTTCTCCATTTCCACTGGATGATAATGCTGCAGGAGCATGAGGAGTTCCCATTGGCTGACTGGCAAGACTGTAACAGTGAAACGATACACTCATAGTGTTTCTCTCGAGTAAGTGAACACTTTATATTTCCAGAAGACTAATTCAGTTAGGTGAGAGAGGCAGATCTTTCCTACAACCCTGACAACCGAGACAATAATTGATGTCTGCTGTGCCAGGATTGCTTCTAGAATAAAGTAGCTTTCAATCACACTATCGTGGAGAAATTTTTCTTTGGGTCTGCATCGGAAAATAAGTGCCCAGACAATTCTAGCTGTGCGGAGCAGTGAAAAAGCTTGGTGCTTATCGTGTATATGTTTCAGAAGGTTACATGAAATAGATATCTGCTCTCCTCCTTCCCGCTTTGTACAGCACCGATGGCTTTCCATCAGGATCAAGGTCTCTTTCAGCACTTTTGCACTGATTCATCCGTGATCGAGCTACTGGAGCAGACCCCAAAAGCTCTACGGCCAAGTCCATGTTGCAAAGGCAACCGCTCTACGGTTCTCTTCGGAGTTCCTGGGTTCCTGACGTCAACCAACGGAATCTGATTCTCCTTACTGCGGTTGACAAGATGGACGATCCACAGAGATGGTAAACTTGACAATTTACCTAAAATTTGGTAAAGGGTTCCTCTAGGGGGAAACAGTAGTATACTCGTCCGAGGAGGGGCGTGCGGGAAAGGACGTTGGTCAATTTAGTCCAGATGAGAGTTACCTCCCTTGAGTGTCAAAGCCGGTTTATAATTGCCCGGTTATTTTAAAAAAAGAAACACAACTCGCCTTGCTTTCCCTCTAATCCGCTATCGTCTGTGCCCTAAGTGCATGTGGATAAATATTTGTCCCCTTCTAACCACTATGAAGCTTTAAAAAACACTATATTTTTTCCAAGAATTTCATTCTGCCTGTCAAACAAATGTGTTGACTATATTCGTCGGAGGTAATCTTTTTTTATTTTTTATTTTTAGCAGGGACACTGAGGGTACACCAGTGCCTGCAAAACGGCCCACCGCCAACGGCCCCTGGTTCCAACAGATGACTGAGGCATCTACAGCGACAGCACTGGATGATAATGCTGCAGGAGCAGGAGCCGTTCCCATTGGCAAGACTGTAACAGTGAAACGATACACTGTATTGCTCATAGTGTTTCTCTCGAATAAGCGAACATTGCATTTTTCCAGACGATTAATTCAGTTCGTTGAGCGAGACAGATTTTCACTACAAACCTGATAATGGAGAGAATTGACGTCCACTGTACCAGGATTGCTTCTAGAACCGCAATAGTTTTCAATCACACCATCACGGAGAGAGCTTTCATTTGGTCTGCTATGTGCCCAGACTTTTCTAGCTGTGATGAGCAGTGAAATGGCTTGACGTTTGTCGCATATGTTCTATGTTTCAGGTCACAAGAAATAGACATCTGCTTCTTCCCCCACCCCCACCCCCACCCCAACCCATCCAACCCTTCCTTCTTTGCAGAGCACCGATGGCTTTCCATCAGGATCAAGGGCTCTTTCAGCACTTCTTCACTGATTCATCCGTGGTCGAGCTACTGGAGCAGACCCCGAATGCTCTACGGCCAAGTCCATGTTGGAAAGGAAATTACTGGGTTCCTGACGTCAACCAATGGAATGCGATTTGCCCTACTTCGGCTAACAAGATGGACGATCCATAGAGATGGTAACCATTACAATTTACTTAAAATTTTCGGAAAGGGTTCCTACTAGTGGACTGGTCTGAAGGGTGGGTTGTGGGACAGGACGTTGGCCAATTTAGTCCAGATGAGTTACCTTCGTAGAGTGTCAAAGCTTGTTTTAATGTCCCGGGTTTAAGCATGTAAATCTATTATTTTGTTTAACCTTCCTTTACCTCTATTCCGCTATTGTCTTTGCCATTAGTGCATGTGGATGAAATTTTGACATTTTCTAACTCCATAGAAGCTAAAAGAACTACAGTTTTCAAGAATGTCATTCTGCCTGTCAAACCAACGTAATGACTATATCCGTCTCAGTTAATATAATTTATTTTTATTTTTTAAGAGACACTGAGGGTTCACCAGTGCCTGCGAAACGGCCTACCGCCAATGGTCATGGGTTTCAACTGATGACGGAGGATTCTATAGCGACTATGGCCGTGTGGAGAACACTCTCAAGTTGTAAGTTTTACCAAGCATTACGGAAGACTGTCACACAGGGCGAGTCAGAAAGACGCTGCTTTTGCCTCCCTTATTCAGGACCATTTTTGTTTCACTGACACAGAATTAGCGGTTTTCACAGACTGTGAAACTTGCCTCAATGAGACAATTCAATTGACATCAGCCATCACCATGTATGGATGATCTGGTCATTTAGCACCAACCGCGAAATCCTTGTCACTGTTCTCCATTTCCACTGGATGATAATGCTGCAGGAGCATGAGGAGTTCTCATTGGCTGACTGGCAAGACTGTAACAGTGAAACGATACACTCATAGTGTTTCTCTCGAGTAAGTGAACACTTTATATTTCCAGATGACTAATTCAGTTAGGTGAGAGAGGCAGATCTTCCCTACAACCCTGACAACAGAGACAATTGATGTCTGCTGTGCCAGGATTGCTTCTAGAATAAAGTAGCTTTCAATCACACTATCGTGGAGAAATTTTTCATTGGGTCTGCATAGGATAATAAGTGCCCAGACTATTCTAGCTGTTCTGAGCATTGAAAAGGCTTGGTGTTTATCGCATATGTTTTAATTTTCAGAAGGTTACATGAAATATATATCTGCTCCCCTCTTTCCTGCTTTGCAGAGCACTGATGGCTTTCCATCAGGATCAAGGGCTCTTTCAGCACTTCTGCACTGACACATCCGTGGTCGAGCTACTGGAGCAGGCCCCGAAAGCCCTACAGAGAAAGTCCATGTTGCAAAGGAAATCTCAGAGGCACCGCCCTTCGGTTCTCTTCGGAGCTCCTGGGTTCCTGACGTCAACCAATGGAATCCGATTCTCCTTACTTCTGTTGACAAGAACAATCCATAGAGATGGTAAATTTGACAATTCACTTAAAATTTCTTAAAGGGTTCCTCTAGCGGACTATACTAATAGACTCATTCTAGTAGAGGAGTACAGGAAAGGACGTTGGCCAATTGAGGTCAGACGAGAGTTTCCTCCCTTGAGCGTAATGGCCGAGTTTAGTGTCGGCCCGTATTCACAACGGCGATTTATCTTTTTAACACTCGATTTATCCCCTAGCCCCGCATTATCTTGATCGGTTAGATAAGGTACGCTCGTCAGAGGATCCTAGGTTGCGCTTTGCTATATATATACTGGTTTCCAGCCAAGGGAGAGCGGAACAGGCAGTTGGAATCGTCTGAGTTTATAGATAAATCGGAGTTAACATAAATCGCCGATAAATCACCGTTGTGAATACGAGCCCAGAACTGCGAGTTATTTTAACCTCGATTTATCTCTAAACTTAGACGATTCCAACTGTTTGTTCCGCTCTCCCTTGGCTGGAAACCAGTATATATAGCAAAGCGCAACCTAGGATCCTCTGACGAGCGTACCTTATCTAACCGATCACGATAACCCGGGGTTAGGGGATAAATCGAGTGATAAAAAAGATAAATCGCCGTTCTGGATACGGGCCCTGGTAAAAAAAAAAATCCTTTCTTTCGCTCAGTTTCGCTATTGTCTTTGCCCTAAGTGAATAAATTTTCGCAACTTTCCAACCTCTAAAAAGCTACAAAACTCTATTTTGCAAGAATTTTACTCTACCATCAAACCAACGTATAATGACTATATCCGTCTTTTAATGAGTTTTTTTTTTATAACAGGGGCACTGAGGGCACACCAGTACCTGCAAAACGGTCTACCGCCAACGGCCACGGGTTTCAGCTGATGACAGAGGCGTCTATAGCGACTACAGTCGTGTGGAGAATACTTTCAGGTTGTAATAGGTGGATGGAGTGTACTTGGCCTGTCAGCTTTTTGACTATGTAAAGTCATTACGAATCGCGTAGGGAGACGCAGTGGGTCAATTCTAAACCCCCAACTCACAGGGTGACTCAGGACTGGCAAACGTGTCCCAGTGAAATAATGCAAAATTAGAGTATGATATACATGATGAAACACTTGAGATAGGTTATGCAGGAGACAAAGTTTTCCTTGATACAATTGCTTATACAGAAAGAACAGTGCATCTGAGATACAAATGTTGGAGATAAACATAGTCTCTTCATGAATGTTAGTTGCTACATCTTTTACATCGGCCTCCATTTGCGCAACTGTTGATTTCTGGTCATTATGTTATGTAGCACATGCGGTTGGATCTATTCCCCCATCCGACCCCCCACCCTCCGTCTCTCTCATTCTCTCTCTCTCTCTCTCTCTCTGTCTCTGTCTCTGTCTCTCTCTCTCTCTCTCTCTCTCTCTCTGTCTCTCTCTGTGTCTCTCTCTCTCTGTGTCTCTCTGTCTGTCTTTGTCTGTCTGTCTCTCTCTCTCTCTGTATTTGTCTGTCTCTGTCTCTCTCTCTCTCTGTCTCTGTTTCTGTCACTCTGTCTCTGTCTGTCTGTCTGTCTGTCTGTATGTCTGTCTGTCTGTCTGTCTGTCTGTCTGTCTGTCTGTCTGTCTGTCTGTCTGTCTGTCTGTCTGTCTGTCTGTCTGTCTGTCTGTCTGTCTGTCTGTCTGTCTGTCTGTCTGTCTGCCTGCCTGTCTGTCTGTCTGTCTGTCTGTCTGTCTGTCTGTCTGTCTGTCTGTCTGTCTGTCTGTCTGTCTGTCTGTCTGTCTCTCTCTCTCTCTCCCTCTCTTCTCTCTCTATCTCTCTATCTCTCTCTCTATCTCTCTCTATCTCCGTCTCCTTCCTGTGTGTGTGCGCGTGCGAACGCGCGCGAGCGTTAGTGTGAATGTGTGTGTCTGTTGTCGTCGGTTTCTGTGTGCCTGCCTGCCTGCCTGTCTGTCTGAGTCTCTGTGTGTGTGTGTGTGTGTGTGTGTGTGTGTGTGTAGAACTATGGGGAAGTAATCACAACGCTTAGAGACATGTAAAAGTGTTTGTTTGTCGACGCGTTTCTGATGCGTTCCGATCATGTTTGTGAATACATTTACGGTGTAATGTGTAATAAAATGATTTGCTGCAATAATGGGGGTGTTTTGGCTTTGTTTTTTTAGCAGGCGTTGTGAAATCGAAATATTTGGTTCATCGAAATGTGAGCCTATAGTCCGTTTCAACATTGCTCTGTCAGTGGAGACAAAGATTATTCGTCTGCTAGCCATCTAGGTACATACGGTGAGGTTTGTTTACTTATCTTCTGTGGGTTTTGTGCAGAAAGTATATGTTAAAACAGTCTAATATGACTATTTTCGATTAGTTTTTAATCTAATATTTTTGCATGCTTTAACGCGGCCGGATCTTTGGCATAACTCCCCGGGCGTGCGAAGTCAGTAGCGTCTCCACTGACAGAGCAATGTTTAAACGGACTATAGGCTCACGCGCATGCGCAGAACCATCCATTTCGATGAACCAAATATTTCGATTTCACAACGCCTGCTACAAAAAAAAGCCAAAACACCCCCATTATTGCAGCAAATCATTTTATTACAAGTAATCACTTCGAGACATGTAAAAGTGCTTGTTTGTCGACGAGTTTCTGATGCGTTCCGATCATGTTTGTGAATACATTTCCGGTGTCCCAAAGTTCTAGCAGCTTGGGGCGCAACGTGTCTCGATCCTCACAACAATGAGCTATCTTTGTGTAACCTATAATCTTTGATCACCTTGAGTCAAGTAAGACACCTATGTTCTTTTTCCTTGACTTAAAAAAAATCTCTCACAATTCCCACCCAAAGGAAGAGGTAATAGAGGTGATGAATTTACTCATATTGCTAATTTCATGGATAGTATCGAGTTACAACCGACGAGTTCGAATTCTTCAAGTCGTGGAGCTACACCTGTAGCGGCCAAAACAGTAACCTGGCCAAAACAGTAACCGGAAGTCATCGCAGAGTTATCTGCGAGGGACGTGCTGAGAATTCCACTCTAAAAAGAGACGACACCCGCCACTCCGCCTGACTGACTTGGCACGCCCGGGGAGTTATGCTAAGATCCGGCCGCGTAAATATATCTGCGTTTTGTGACAAACGTCTTTCTCGGCGGTACTGTACTCCATGCACCTTAACGGTGCGCGTGATTCGGGTGTAATCTTAAGCTAAACGACGTTTATTGGCGCTGCTGAAATGGTCGAAGTCGGAAACATTCGGAACGTCGTTTAGCTTAAGATTACACCCGAATCACGCGCACCGTTAAGGTGCATGGAGTACAGTACCGCCGAGCAAGACGTTTGTCACAAAACGCAGATATATTTACGCGGCCGGATCTTAGCATAACTCCCCGGGCGTGCCAAGTCAGTCAACGGTCGCGTTTTATAAAACCAGACTACAAACAGACTACAGGGAGGTGACTCCCATATTATTTCCGGCAGGGGAGACGGCTTTACACGGGGAAAAACTTTTTTGAACGCTACATCATGTGTTAAACTACACAAATGCACCAAAACCTCGTAAAGCAACTAATGCGTCGTTTGTTGGAATATATTCCATGCGAAGAACAGGTGCTGGAGCGGTAAATTGCATAAAGCACGTCCCTCGCATATAACTCTGCGATGACTTCCGGTTACTGTTTTGGCCAGGTTACTGTTTTGGCCGCTACAGAGCCTAAGACCCTGCCGCCTTTAACTAGAGCAGTTAGATGGATGATTCCGTAAAAAACCCATGTTTTGGCACAGTAGAGCGAAAAACTGAAGGAGTTGGCTACTCCTAAAGCGGAAGTTATCTCTGCGTTAATTTAAAGAGAGACGATGACCATGAGCTGTCTAGAAAATTAATCGAGTTCAGATGGGGTTTCATTTCCTGTGTGTGTGGAACCGGAAACATGCTGGGCGCTTGAATGTCAAGGACGAGCGTGAGTGGCGTGGAGTGCAGTAAACCAAACTCACGCTTCCCTTAGCAACTGGGGCCACACGCTTGAGAAATTTGGTGAAAGACCTTTTGCTGTCTCAGACTGAGCATCAGAATCTGTTCGTAAACTCAAAGGTCATGTCAAAGCCGCCGAACGATTACAACGTGACGACGTACAAACTGGTGGTGGTGGGTGAGGGAGGTGTTGGGAAATCCGCTCTCACCATCCAGTTCTTCCAGAAATTATTTGTTCAAGACTATGACCCTACCATAGAAGATTCCTATATCCAACACACGGAAATAGATGGACAATGGTGCATCCTTGACGGTAAGACATACTGCATGCTTTCCTTTGTTATGTGGTGTATGGAGGATGCCCGAGGCAGCGGGAAATGAACGCGTGCACTTGCTACTGTTCGGCAGTCATGGAGAAGTAAAAGGAAATACTGTTGTGGGGTGGAGGAAGTTGCAGGAAAAGAGCACCTTCTGGTTTGTGAAGGCGGAATGAACTGACTTGGCATGTGCGTACAAGAGAGGAATGAGTGTAGAGAAGCAGAGAGAGAGAGAGAGAGAGAGAGAGAGAGAGAGTGGACGAATGGCACGAGAAGTAAGGAAGAGTGGTGTGTTTTGGGAACTCACTTAATTACTCATCCTGTCTGTCTGTATACTTGAAAGGTATTGACATGTATTTACACTGTATACTTGAAAGGGGCCGGTGGCCCATTCAATAAATCCATTCGTTCGTTTGTTTGTTTGTTCGTTCGTTCGTTCATCCTGTCTGTGTGGTAAAATTGGTCCTGGTTCTATTTCCCAAATAGATGTATGATGAACATTGAGTCTCTGCTGGCTGATTTGAAAGAATAATAATTAATGCAGAACTAAACACAGTACATTTACGTCTTGCACAGACTAATGCCAAAACTTACAGCTGAAGAAAATATCACTGAGTAAATGCCAATGCCAAAAAATTGCTATAGGGAAAAGTTAAAGCAACTTGGGAGTATTTTGGTTTTTCATTTGGAAACCTCACTGCTTGTACCCCACGCTTTTCAAAGTGTCACCCTTTTGACATTTGATTTCTCATAAATCATGTCTGCTGCCTCAGAAACAGATGCAGATGGATAAGGCTTTGAAATAATAAATAATTCCTTTTACACATAATAGTTAGTTTTGTGTTCCATTCATCACATTAACTAGTATTTGATATTCAATGAAAATGGTTATATTAAATGATATTTCTGCACAGGGTATATATATATATATATATATATATATATATATATATATATATATATATATATATATATATATATATATATATCGTTTATGGGAGGGGGGGATATCATTTCAATGACAGCCAACTACAATTGGTTCAAGACAATGGAAAGTTCTAACAAGTCATAAACTTAACTGATACAAATGAAATCGCAGAATCTCCTAATTATGCATTTTCATCATTTTCATCATCAACATTATCATCATCATCTTCATCATCTTTGTCATCGTCATTATTGCCATCTTCATTAGTGTGCACAGTTTCAACCAAAGTTTTCAAGCATGGCCTGAAAGCGCTTAGTATCAGCATCTCAGATTGGGTGGACATTGCCAGCAAATGCCCCACTTGGAGAGGTACGCTCCTAAACAGACTGGGGTGGTGGGGGGTGGGTGGGTGGAGAGAGATGAGTCTCCGGAGGCTGGAAGAGAGGCTCACTTATTGGAAAGACAGGATACGCTGAGATGACACCAGCATCTTCCAATGCAAGCGCTCTGATAAGGACTGCCACTCCATGAATGGACTACACCGTTACAGTAGAATCTGCCACCAGGTAATAAGTGCAGGGCCAGGATCCAGGATCAGACAGGACTGACAGATGCCTACAGGATAGTTCCGCCTCAGATGTCCCCGGAACATCATGACAGTCTCATGGATTAACAGATAATTGACATCTGACAAGTTGAGATGATGACCTGGAACTAAAGTAGATCTAATGAAAACCAGCTCTATGGGTGGGTTCTCTGATGAGATTGAAAGATACAAGTTGTCACAATAAGTCTTCCATTCTAAGCTTATCATTGGAAAAAAGAAGAGCTGGAGCACCTCTTAAAATAAAATAAAATAAAGCACCACAGAGACTGCCTTCAAACATCCTTGAAGGCATGGTGTATCTAGACAGCCATGTGGGAAGAACTGAATGCAGACAGCAGTTCAAGAAGAGCAGTCATTGGATAGGGACTTAAACATTT
>JAWQFJ010001815.1:0-40000 GCA_034096865.1 Theodoxus fluviatilis | reverse complement strand
GCTATTTATTTTAAAAACGCTTTGCATTGCCCCCTTGCCTTGCCCCCTCCCCCCCTTTTTTTCAATTTGCTGAGGAAATCTGAAGGCATTAGATGAAAGAAAGGAGCATGCTGAATGATATAAAGCTATTTTCACTAGTTTTCTTCTGCATCTTGTATACTTGGCAAGGAAATGGAGAAAAGCAGAAAATAGAAGACAGCAAAGTAGAAGAGTTGTATGTCNNNCACGCGCGGCGGCCGATCTCGTTAATCTTCTCTCACCTTCAGCATCCATGCTTGTCTACTTTTGTCGAATTCCCCGTCTCGGGAACCAATGTTGCGGGTAAGGTGGTCTCTATCTTGCGGTCCGTCCTAGCTCGCGCCAGGAAAGTAGAATTAGGACTTCGGCTGAAGTTTTCTGGGAAGATCTTTATTTTCCTGTCTCGGTCGCCACGCACAGCAAACTCATCAAGAACGATCCATCAAGAAATTCCCCGAACAAGAAGCATTCAAAAACAGCAACCGCAAGAATCACGTCGTCACTGTCTCACGTCACTTTTTATTATTACGTCATCGTCATTAAAACCCATCAGTCTCGGTCCAGTCTGATCAGTCCAAGGACAGGGAAAGTTCCCGAACCTTCTGTGGCATTTCCCATTCTTCCGCAACACAACCATCCCCTAGGAAAGTGAAGTTTAGCTAGAGAAAATGTTGAATGGGGTTTTATGTTCCATCACTATCAGCCTTTGTAGGTTATGAAAGGTGATTGATAATCACTGAAGCAGCTTAAAGTAAGAGCTAGACAAACCTTAATTTTCCCAGTTGTTTGCCTGTTACAGATTAGATAGGGAGGAATGGTGGGTCCATTCTTCCCCCCAACCCACAGGGGAATTGTGCAGAAAAGCTTGAGTGCATGATAGAGCAATGTTTGTTCTAGTACTTGCAGTGTGGTCACCTCTCCATATGTATATAGACCCTCCTTACTGCCAAAATAGAGAGGCTCGTGGTCTCTGGGTAGTGGAGAGACATGGGTGCAACTTGTGGTTTAGTGTGTGTGTTTGTGTGTGTGTGTGTGTGTGTGTGTGTGTGTGTGTGCAAGTGTGTGTGTGTGTGCGTGTGCAAGTGTGTGTGTGTGTGTGTGTGTGTGTGTGTGTGTGCAAGAGTATGTGTGTGTATACATGTGCATGTGTGTTGGTGTGTGTCTACTTGTACATCAGCATTTGAAAGTGTTCTCCTCTTCCTGTAGTCCTTTTCTATCAAGCAAACAGACAGGATGCTGATCCCGGAACTGATTTTTGTTATAGTTATCGTTCTTATTGTATTTTTAGTCATTTGAAAGTCTGTGCTAAAGATTTTCTTTCCCTGCCTTGTAGTACTGGATACTGCTGGTCAAGAAGAGTTCAGTGCCATGAGGGAGCAGTACATGAGGAAAGGGGATGGCTTTCTGCTTGTCTATTCAGTCACAGACCCCCAGAGCTATGAAAAAGTTTCCAGCTTCCATACCCAAATTCTTCGGGTCAAGGACAGGTGAGATTGTGGTACTGAAAAGCTCATCTCTTTCAGCGGGTTTAGTTGAGTGGTAATGTTATCCCCTATTCATTCTTGAGTGGTGTGTTGGAGATCTTGGGGCATTCTTGAACAGTTTTAGATCTTTTGACATGCAATGAATAATGAGGTATTAAGTATGATCTTTTTATAAACTGACTGGGCATCAAGCAGAGGCACCCACATGAATGTGAATGCAAAAGGAAATGTTAACCAGAAATTTATTATTTCATACTATTTAAAAAAATCATAGTTTGATTTTATCACATGTGAGTATTAACAACCCAAATGCTATTTGAAAGCTGTAAAACTATTGAATAAGCAGATGCACAATTGCTTTCCAAGTTTTTGGCTGAATTCAATTAAAAAAAAACATGAATTGAAAATGAAAGTAGTAAGGGAGCATCGCATGTCATGTTCTTTCACTGTGTCAGTCTGCTAACTGAAGTCTGATTATCAGACTTGAGCCTGTTAATACACTCTTCTTGAGGAGCTCTGACTTCCAGACACTTTTGGTCACATTGCAGATTGCTGTTTTGTCTATCTTGTAGCCGTGATGCTGTGCTTGGGCTAACTTTGAGTGATAATTCTTGTCTTTTGCAGGGACTCCTATCCCATGATCCTTGTGGCCAACAAAGTAGACCTTGTCCACCAGAGAAAGATCACAGAGGAGCAGAGCAGAGAACTGTCCAGACAGCTGAGGGTATGTCACCGTGGAATTCTGAATATGTATAGGATGGACTTGGAGCTATACTGAGAGCCAGCGCCATGATATGAGTGGCATCGTGCCCTTGCTTGATGTCGAGTACTGGAACATATCAGAAACACATTGTCATGCTCTGTAGATGGTTAGAATCAGTTTGAAATAGGATAATTAGGTGCAAAGACATTTGCAGTGGAATCATGCATCCTTGGGAATGAACATTTGGAAAAAGCTGAGAGCTCAGTCAAACTAGGGTATTTAAGTAGTGCTTTTGTAAATATCATTGTACCACTTTCATTAAAGTCATTAAAATGCAGTTTGAAACCATTTTAGAAGCTGCAGATCAAATGAAATGTTCAGATACTGTTAAAAAATAATGGCCACAGATAAGTTTTATTAAAAAAATATAAAAATTGACACACAGGCCCTCAACACACTAAAATCAGATGGAGCTCATTTTTATTTAAGGCACATTGTGAGTCATGCCTTGGTGAAGGATCAAAATGAATTAAAACAGTAAAAGAGTGCAAATGCATCTAAATAACATGTGCAGCCAGCTGTCGCTTGGTTGCAAGACATTACTCATTTTGCACAGGTTTATGTTGATAGGTTACGTATAAATAGGATCACTGTATCCTTGTGCATTGCCTTTGTTACTAACTTATTTATGTGTCGACATTCTCATAATGTAATCATTTAAATCCTTTGATCTTGTAAAGATGAGCAAAAGTATGGATAATGATTGCTAACGATAAATGCACCTCTTGATTAAGACATTTTGTTGAGGAGATATGATTCTCTTGCAAACTGTGCAAATAAAGAACTGCTGCATCCAAAGTTTCCAATTGCCAAATTTTTCAACAGCGAGTGAGCAAAACCAACAGGGGAAAAGAAAGGAAGTGTGCATGCCAATGTTTTCAACAGCCAGTCAGCAAAACAAACGAGGGGAGAAAAAAGGAAGCATGCACCTAATTTTAGACAACTAATCAGTGCCTATATTTGCGTGGTATTTAGTCACAGTCAAAGAGTACAGCATAGGTCTAGAGGTGTTCCATGCTGTGCAATGCAATAAATGGCATAAGAACATGATTTCTTTCTTCTTTTATAATGAACCTCATTAACATGTAATGTCCCATGACACCATAATCCACCTCAACCACCTTTCTCATATCACCTCTTTTCACCAAGGTAAGATATGGACTAGATTTACAGGCTTTCCACTCAAACATATTTTTAAATCATAGATTCCATTGAGTTTGTAGAAGTCACTTTATTCATTCAATTGTGCGATGGGGAAAATGTCAACACATTTTCATAGTTTTCTTTCTAACTGAAATGAAGTCTATGGATCCATTCTAGAACATTTTAATGTTTGAATCTCATTTATTTGTGTTTTTTTAACAGCTTCCATACATAGAAACAAGTGCAAAAGACCCTCCACTCAACGTTGATCTGGCTTTTCATGAAGTGGTTCGCGTGATACGGTAAGAAATCCCACTTGTAGTTGTAGGCAGTGTCTGTAAAGATGAGCAACCTAGTGAGAAGGAGGTAATGGGCAAAAAACTTTGATGTATTCCTCCCAAATCTGGAAAATAATGTGCGTGAATGATATTTGATAAACATCTATGATATACCTACCCCTGTGCATTAGCTTTGGTTCAGTGTCTACGACGTGCCACAGCAAACACAAAAAGTATTTACAGGAACTTCCCTTCCCTTCCCTCTTGGCTAAAATACATACCAGTTCCTGCAGCCCACCCCCAGTGCTCTCCCCTCTTGCATGAGTACATGCCTCTACTCGCTTGTTGAAATCATGTCTTTTGACAGGTGGAGATAGGCAAGCATGCTTTGGGGTTTGATGATGAGTGAGGGACAGTGCCATGGTTCTATCCCTGGGTCGGGAAGAATCTGGGTTTCTTTAAATTGAAAATAAGATTGTCGAAATAAGGTCTTCATCATTTAGTTTTGCAGTTTCCTTGGCTTTGCACCAAAGAGAGATTATTAGAAGAAAAAAAATGATGGGTTTTGTAGCGCAAATTTGGGGAGGATGTTCTTATTGATTATGAATCCACCTCAAGTTTAAACATATTTTTCTCAAATATAGGGATTTGACTCCAAGTAACTCCTATCTGAGTGCATGCCTTTCAGGGCCTGCTCCAGTAGCTCAGCCAGGGTTTGGCCTCTAGCAGCCAAAGAGGACAAGACGTTAAAAAAATTAATTTCCCCCTTAAAAAACTCTTATTATGTTTGCTTCTCTAAGCCCCTTTTCATTTTGATATTTACATATATTTGTCTGAATGTTCATGTTGTCAATATTTATTATGTGTGGTCAATCTTGGAATCTGGGATGTGAGAAAGAAATTTTTCTTTAAATCCAAATTTCTTAATGTTTTCAGGACAATGTAGATTTCTATGCTAATTTCTTTGTGCTGATTAAAATTTTTTCTTAAATTATTTCTGATGGTTAAAAAAACAAGAAAGCTCTGACAACAACAAAAAAAATAATTTGTTTTTAGAAGTTTGAGAACAGTTTACATTCTTTTACACACACACACACACACACACACACACACACACACACACACACACACACACACACACATACACACACACAACACACACACACACACACACACACACACACACACACACATCTATACACACACATATGCACACACACAATACACTCATACACACAACACACACAAAAACACACAACGTACACACATACTCACTCATATACTTGCACTCTTACAACAATATATACTGTGCAATGAGATGGCATGTTGTGTTCTCAAATTTTTTTCCATAATTCTTACTGAGTGTAAAATTTTTGTGTATTTACTTTACTTCAAAGGGTTTAGAATTTGATCGTTTGCTCTTCTTCAAGTGGCCCTTTCCTTTAAACAACTAACTATCTTTGCCTTTTCACTGGAGTTTGTTTTTTTGTGTTTTTGCTCTCTCTGACTTTCTTTTTCTTTTCCTGTCAGGGAAGTCTCCGACTTTCTGTCTCTTGTGACAGTCTCCTCTGTCTCGTTCTCTCTGTCTCTTCTTCTCTGTCTCTGTATTCTTTTCTCTGGCTCACTGTCTTTCCCTCTTTGTGTTTCTTCTTTGTTTTATCTCTCTGTCTCCATTTATCTGACACACTGCCTCTGTTTACCTTTTTTGACTGCCCCCCCTCTCTCTCTCTCTCTCTCTCTCTCTCTCTCTCTCTCTCTCTCTCTCTCTCTCTCTCTCTCTCTCTCTCTCTCTCTCTCTCTCTCTCTCTCTCCCTCTCTCCCTCTCTCTCTCTCTCTCTCTCTCTCTCTCTCTCTCTCTCTCTCTCTCTCTCTCTCCCTCTCTCTTTCCCTCTCTCCCTCCCTCTCTCTCTCTCTCTCTCTCTCTCTCTCTCTCTCTCTCTCTCTCTCTCTCTCTCTCTGTCTCTCTCTCTCTGTCTCTCTCTCTCTCTCTCTGTCTCTCTCTCTCTCTCTGTCTCTCTGTCTCTCTCTCTCTCTCTCTCTCTCTGTCTCTCTCTCTCTCTCTCTCTCTCTCTGATAACATGCTTGCCTTCAAACTAAGTAGACAACTATTTTTAATGGATAAGGATATTCTTGCACTCTGTGTTTATGTTCCGCCCGCAGGATCGCCTTATTATAACATTATTGAAGAAAATAATGGCATCTTTATCCTAGAACAGTGTCTAGAACACTTGACAGGTGCCCATGATGATTGTTCCCTGATTATCTGTGGAGACTTTAATGCATGTACAGGGAACTGGTGTGTTGAAAATTTTGAAGAATCGTTTGACCTTAGATGTGACATGTTGTCAAACCGTGAGTTGCAGGATGTCATTGTTAACGATTAGGGGCATGCATTGTTATCTGTTTGCTTAGGATATGATCTATGAATATTGAATGGTTCAATACCAGGGGATACATCTGGCAATTTCATGTATATTTCCAGTATGGGAAACAGTGTAATCGACTATTATTTGGTCTCAAAAGGTTTGTTGGCGTTGTGTAAAGATATGAGTGTGAAAAAAAGCACTTTGATGGTGCATTTATGTTTGGAACTAAGTTTTGAGAGCAAGGCTGACATAGTAAGACACTCTGGAAAAGAAACTTTTATTTTAAGCAGAATAATTTTAAGAAATTTAAAATAATTTCTATGTTTCCCTGACATACTTACCAGTAGACAACAGTGACATATGACCTTGAACCCTCGAAAAATAATTTGCAAAAATTTTTACCCACCTGTGGCTACCTGCATCGGACCATCCGATTGCCCAATATCTGCGTGGCCGCAGTTGCCGGGGCAGCGGGAGTTACCTCCCCTGACCTGCAAGTGCCGGGATATATAAACGCAGGTAGCCACTAGTCAGCCTCTTTTTGACACGCTGAGAGAACCCCAGCAATGCACAAACGGGGAGGAGGGTGGGACCGTCCGTTGTCTACTGGTAAGTATGTCAGGGAAACATAGAAATTAGTTTAAATTTCTTAAAGTTTCCTCTTCCATACTCTACCAGTAGACAACAGTGACATGATTACCCAACCCTGGGAGGTGGGTTGTGCATAAGCACCGAACAAAAGGAAAAAACACTCACCATCACACACTAAGAGCCGAACCCGCAACAACCAACTGTGACGCCATGGAAACGAAGAACTCGAACATCACGCAGGTAGTGCATGGGAAACACAGTCACTGCGCCAGCAGGCCGTCCCATAAGGTAAGCCAAAGAAACATCCGTGGCAAACGTTACAGAGAAGGCACCCATGCGGAGTTCATGAGTCCAAGAGGCACCAGCAGGAGGAAACGCATAAGCGTACGCCTCCGCGAAAAAACACGTATCCAGCAAGAAAAACATCGAAGACACCTGAGCGCGACGACGTGTAAGTGGCAGAAACAGTCGTCGGTCCCGCAGACGACGGGACTGAGTTCGGACCAGATAACACGGGAGTGCACGCCCCAAACAGTGAACAGGATGCTCGCCACAAACGAGAGTAGCCAAGTGAACCCGCAGGAGAAAGAAGCCAAGCAGAAGTTGCAACAAGTGAAACTTTGGATGACCAATTCCCGAACGAGGCTGCACCAGAGTGCACTCAGATAGATGAAGCTCGAGGTGCTCCCCATCCGCCAGAGCTAGCAGATCAGGGAACCAGGAAGCTCCAGGCCAGAACGGCGCCACCAGAAACAGGCGAGGACGCTCCAGGGCGACCGGAGCCAACACCTTTGGAAGAAGGCGCATGGAAGGGAAAGCGTAGACTGCCATGCCCGACCACGACGGAGCAAAGGCATCCGGCCGAGAGCCCGAAACCATGGAGCCAGAGAACACAGACTCACGCCTGTGCCGCCCCTCCCCACTCGACATGTCGAGAGTGCGAGGGCGTGGCACTAGGGCCTGAGCAGGAAAGGCGGCGCGCTCATCGGGCCAAACAGCAACCGCTGAACGGCCAGACGCAACGCTCCCCCGAAGCCCCCCCCCCCATGAGCTCGAGAATACAGACCCAGAGAGAGAAGACGCCCCTCCCCCCTCCGCACTGGAGAACGTGGACCACGATTCACAGACCGATGGTGCCGACAGTCAGGGGAAAAGCGCCGACCCGAGGCCCCCGACCCCCGGGGAGCACGGAGACGAAGCACAGGACTGTGCCGCACCGACATGCTCGACCGCGCGGGAGCGCAGGGACGGGTCACAGAAGAACGCACAGGAAGGAAAGCGGCGTGCCGATCCGCCGGAATGCCCGCCGAGCGGCCGGACAGCACACTGCGACGCTGGGAGACCGCAAAACGCACACAACCGGAAACACGGTGCAGACGACGCACCACCCCGTCCGACCCCAAGGAAGGGCAGGAGTGGGGCACAGAGGAACGCACAGGGGGAGAGACGGCATGCAGACCAAACCAGGCAGTGTTAGCTGAAAGGCTGGTGGCAACGCTCCATCGTAACCCAACCGCAGAGCTCGACCGCCCGGGAGCGTGGTGAGAGTGCCCCATCCTGCTCGACCTCACGGGAGCGTAGGGGCGGGGCACAGAGGATCGCACAGGAAAGAGGGCAGCGGGCTCACCGGACCCGACAGCGTGAGCTGAAGGGCCAGGAGCAAGGCTCTGCCCTGATCGCATCGCACATGGGAAGAGACGGCATGCTGACCGGACTAGGCAGCATGAGCTGAAAAGCCGGTGGCAACGCTCCGTCGTGACCCAACCACAGAGCGCGACCGCACGGGAGCGGAGGGGCGGGGCACAGAGGATCGCACAGGAAAGAGGGCGGCGGGCTCACCGGACCAGACAGCGTGAGCTGAAGGGCCAGGAGCAAGGCTCTGCCCTGTTCGCATCGCACATGGGAAGAGACGGCATGCTGACCGGACCAGGCAGCGTGAGCTGAAAAGCTGGTGGCAACGCTCCGTCGTGACGCAACCACAGAGCGCGACCGCACGGGAGCGGAGGGGCGGGGCACAGAGGATCGCACAGGGGGAGAGACGGCATGCAGACCGGACCAGGCAGTGTTAGCTGAAAGGCCGGTGGCAACGCTCCGTCATAACCCAACTGCAGAGCTCGACCCCCGGGAGCGCGGTGAGAGCGCCCACCCCGCTCGACCTCTCGGGAGCATAGGGGCGGGGCACAGAGGAACGCACAGGGGAAGAGACGGCATGCAGACCGGCCCAGGCAGTGTTAGCTGAAAGGCCGGCGGCAACGCTCCGTCGTAACCCAACTGCAGAGCTCGACCGCACGGGAGCGGAGGGGTGGTTCACAGAGGATTGCACAGGAAGGAGGGCGGCGGGCTCACTGGACCCGACGGCGTGAGCTGAATGGCCGGGAGCAAGGCTCTGCCCTGGTCGCACCGCAGAACTCGACGTGTCGAGAGCGTGGGACCGCCTTTCGTCGGTGTACTGCACCGACCCGAAACCGAGAGAGCAGGCGCTGCTCAGCCAAGATCGCACCGAACCATGTAACGAGAGCGCAGGGACTGGCACCGGATCGCACGATACGTACCTCACCGAGACAGCAAAGCCACGAACCCGACCAGGAGAACGCGACCCCGACACCCCAAACACAGAGGGTGGAGAGCTGAAACCAAAGCAAAAACCAAAGCAAAAAACCCCCCGTCTAACCGGCGAGCAAACCCCCGACCCGCCAGAAGAAGCGGGAAGGAAAAGTCAGAAACCGCCTGGCCCACGGGTACCAGAGACCAAAGCCCTGGAGGGGGAAATTACGAGCGCCGAAAACCCCAACTCCGCACGGAAAGGTTCCGACCCCGACCCCAGCAAAGTAGCCAGCAGCTCCAACGTCCACGAGAAGCCGCCGACGCGCACCACGCGGTCGGGCGCTCCAAACAGAGGAAGCAGCCACAGGCACAGACAGACTCTCACCCACCAGAGACGAGTGAGAGAACCCGTCCATCCCTATACACCCACAGGAAAGGCACACGCTGGACCCGGGACCCGGTCCAGCGCAGACACACCCAACACCGCCTGAGACGCCGCCGACGTGCGCACAGTGCAGCCAGGCGTCCCAAGAGAGCGAGAAGCCCAGACGCGGACTGCCATTCGCACGCAAGCCACGAATGAGAAAAACCAGCCGCCTTCCAGATTAACAGCGAGAGCAAAAGCTGGACTCCTGGCCAGAGGCCAGCGCTGCAACCCACGAGGAAGACACGGGAAACAACCCCGCGCGAAAAACACGACATACCGTCGCTCCGCCTGTCAAAACAGGAAAAGCCACGGAAGGCCGCAATAACAACTACGAGCGACAGAGAGCAGGAGGAAAAGCCAAGCACGCAAAGAAAGAGAACTCTCCTCCCCACACAGCCCACACACCACGGACAAGCCAAGCGTCAAGGCTGTCAGCCCTGACAGACACCCGGCAGCCCAGCAGCCTCCAAACCAACAAAAAACGGCGGGCGACAACCCCTCCCGCCCCTACCCACCCACAGCGAGCCAACGGTGACCCAAGCACAGAGTCACCGTCCAAGCAGACCGCGGCGCGTGGAGGGTGAAGCAACACGAGCGTGCAAAGAACGAAATTCCGCAGCGCCACCTGTCAACACAGGAGAAGCTGCGGGAGCATGCAAAAACGCCCGACGCATGGGAGGAAGAGAAGGAATGAGAGAAGGAAACACACTAGAATTCCGCTCTCCCTCCCGACCTCACCGCCACAGCCTAGCCGACGCCACAAACGCACCAAGCGCACCAAACGCCCAAATGCACAACACAAGCGCTCAAACGTCCTCAAAGCGCGGCACGCGCTAGACCACCACCACCGACACGTGGAAAGCGAAGCAGGAGGAAGAGAGAAAGTCACCGACGAGAGCGAAAACCTCTCTCAAACCCCCCAAAACGAAAGCGAAGACACACACAACAAGCAGGCGTCGCTAGTCGAAAAGAGCAACAACATTCCAATGCTTCCACAGAAACACCGGCGCGTGCACTCAAGACCAAGCGCGCAAAAGCCACACAACAGGCAAATGGCGCCCCATCAAACGCGACAGGAAAGCCGCCCCTGCCCGCACACCGACCTATGCATGGACAAACCCGCAGAAGGGAGAGGAGAAAAACCGTGCTCCTAAAACACGAAACCCCCCTCCACCCTCGCGCTAGCCCCCGAGGCGACACCAGCATTCGCAACACCGCAAACACGTGGAGTGGCGAAAAAGTCCGCCATCACAGACGCAAATGGCGCAATTCCCCTGCCACCAACGTGCATCCAAGTGAACAACGCGAACCGAAACAAACACAACGACAAGCTAAGAGCAACAAACATACGAGCAAGTCGCCGCTAAACCCCAACCCGAGCCACCCCCGCCAACACAAACGAAACGACGGGCGCACTCAAGGTAGAGGCTAACCAAACGCACAACGCGGCACTGAAACCAAACCAAGCGTCATACTTCCCTGAAACTCTCAGCGAAGAAACACAGGGGAAAAGCAAACTCTCACAGCACACAAGAGCAGAGGGTAATCCAAGCATGAGGTATCCACATGCCAGCGAAACGCACACAGCGCCTCGAAAGTCAAAAAGAGGCTGACTAGTGGCTACCTGCGTTTATATATCCAGGCGCTTGCAGGTCAGGGGAGGTAACTCCCGCTGCCCCGGCAACTGCGGCTGCGCAGATATTGGGCAATCGGATGGTCCGATGCAGGTAGCCACAGGTGGGTAAAAATTTTTGCAAATTCTTTTTCGAGGGTTCAAGGTCATATGTCACTGTTGTCTACTGGTAGAGTATGGAAGAGGAAACGTGGAATGCTAGTATGAAAGATGTGTTCAAAAGAAATTTACAGAATAATGCAGAACAATTAGACAGATGTTTCCCTGTTGATATCAATGTAAACACAATAGCAGAAGCCATTGCTGATTGCTATGTCCAGGCGGCAGAACCTTTAAGAAAAACGTTTGTGTGTGGGGTCAAGCATTATGGTCAATACTATACAAAGATAAAATTGCATTAACTTTTGCGTAAATATACCCATACATTGACAATTTATGATAAGAAGATGTATATTGTACAAAGAAATAGTTACAAACAGTTGATTAGAGATAAGAAAGTATTGTCTAGAAAGAACTTTATTATCACTCTTGTTAAAAGTATTCATGAGCCATCTTTATTCTGGAAACAAATTAGAAAGTTGAACTCTAATGCACGGGTCCACTGCAACATTTCATGTGAGGTTTGGTATAACCATTTTAGTAACATTTTCATGGAACCTATTGTTGACCATTGCCATGATATTGAGTATGATTTGCTAGATATTGCTGTAGAGGGCCACTCAGAGCTTGATGCTGACATTACTGTTGAGGAAGTGGAGACTGCTATCAGAAATTTGAAAACGGGGAGGGCTTCAGGGTATGAAGTAATAGCTGAAATGCTCAAATGTACATCACGACTTCTTTTAACTCTGATGACTGAATTGTTCAACGCTATTTTAGATAAAAGTATTTTTCATACTATTTGGATGAAATCTGTGATTTTGCCCATTTATAAGTGTGGAGACCCTTCTGAACCTGACAATTATAGAGGAATTTCCCTTATTAGTTCTTTTAGTAAAATATTTATGTCCATACTTACCAAAAGGATACGGGACTGGGCAGATGACTGGCATTATAGGGGAAGAGCAAGCAGGTTTTAGAAAATGCTACTCTAATATTAGCATGTCCAATTGGCCGTCCAACAGCGGAGACAAATAGAAAAAACGATGGGTTCATTCCTATCGAAGCCACGTACAAAAAAAATAGTCTTTTTGACTTTAAAAACACATCTACTTCATGAGAAATGGACAAGGATTCGATATCTATGCTTTAAAAAAAATCTTGTGTAGGGGATTAAATTCGTTATTTAATGCAATTTTTTTAGCATGTTTGCGACGCGCGCAGAATGGCACCATTTTCGCGCCTACTTTTGAAAACAGTGGTCAACGTCAAATCACTTTTCCCGCTCAGTTACTTTACAAACAACGCTGAAAGTTGCAGACTCGGCTGAGGAATGAATGCTCATTTCAACAGTGGGAAGAACATGTATTTCCATCCATCTCACCGAAATATATCAAGGTAAGAAAACAGCAGTTCAACTTGTTTTTATGATGTAAGGAATTGTATGAAACTTATTCACCTCGTACACTCAGATTTATATTATCTGTTCATTGCTGATCATGCTGCTGTCAGTAGTTATCTTTTACGTCGAACGAAGAGACGGGACTGCGTGTTTAAAGTGTGCTACCCTTCACCGAGTCCGCCAACAGTTTATCATCATTTGAGCGCGGCATGAAACCACAAATTCCACTTTGACTGACAAAGAAAGGAAACCTATTTAACAAATTCACCTCTCACATTCAAATTTGACATCTTCATTCAATTCTTAACATGCTGATATCAATACATTTTTTTAAATTGAGCGTAGAGACGGGATGGCATGTTTACAGTTTACTACCCTTCAACTTCTCTACTTCGCTGAGTGGTTCCCTGTCTTTTCTACTTTAAGCAGACAGACAGCGTATTTACCTTCCACCCGCAATCTCTACGGGTCATCTCCTGGACTGGCGCGCATGGAGGTAAGAACTGTTATTGACGTTTCTCTATGACACAGTAAAGTGTATCGAGCTGATTCACCTGTTTCGACAGATTTAGAATCAATCAAGCTCTCAACTTGCTGATGTCAATTGTTTTTCATCTACATTGAGCGGATAGCCGGGATGACGTACAATTCACGGGGTTTGCCGATCGACTTGCGATTGACACGCGGTGGCTGAAAGACTACAAAACCTGACTCCAAGGCGACAATAGACCTGAAACATGACAAAATATTATTGTAAACACCACAGCTGTTTCTTCTGAGCCATATTTATACACAACAGGTGTCTTGTAGGCTTCATTGCTCTGTTTACATTGACTCATTGCGCTCAATGCGCTTTCATCCCACTACTTACTTGGTCAATCGTAGTGTCACCACTCCAGACGTCATATTGTTATTAATAAATGCTTATTAATTTCTTTTGCTGAAAATGAATCACTTATCCTAGGTGTTCTTGCCTTCATAAGGGCAAGATAGTATTTTGTCTTAATCTTTTCGTTCCTTTTTTTTGCACCCTTTATTCATCATCCCTTTATTCATTGTCTCTCTCTCTCTCTCTCTCTCTCTCTCTCTCTCTCTCTCTCTCTCTCTCTCTCTCTCTCTCTCTCTCTCTCTCTCTCATTTCTTTGTTTTCATTTTTGTCTGAGTTTTAGGTTTCTCTGTGGCCTTGGGCTGTAGCTGCTGCAGATGCCTAAAGTGCCATGGAGCGAAGCGTTGACTTTTCTAACACGTGACAAGGCATGGGATCTGAACATTTGGGAAACAGTTGTGTCTGGTGGGACTTTCTGGCACTAATGAAGTTCTTGCACTGGGACAGCTGGCTGTGTTGGTGCTTGGGCCTGATGCGGACTAGCAGTGGCAACTGTGGTTTGAGGAGAGCTAGAACCGACAGTGTGTGGATGGTTTGGGATTTTTAGCAGTGTGGGGAACCTTTTTTCAGGCAGCACTTGTCTTCTTCTTCCCCTTCTCCCTCTCATTCCTACCTCTTGACCTCATGTATGCATGCGCACACACGTTTATTGTTTGTCATTTCCTTGTTTCCGTTATGTATTTATTTCAGTGACGTGCGTTTATGACGTCATTGTTATCTTGAAGCAGGATCTGGGTTTTTAGACAAGATGAGAGCTCAGAAGAAATCAGAAATCGACACAAGGGTTGTATATTCAATATTGTTCTATTACTAAGGGACCTAAGCGGTAATAGTTGTTATCAGGACATATGTAAGTAGTTTGTGCCACGTTTCGGCATGGCTTTCGCTGTCATAGAAATGCAGTACGTTCTGTTGTTAATTCTGCTTTGCGCGCTGGCCGTTATGACCCAAGGTGAAAAAAATGGATTATGATTCACGCAAAGGTTAACGGGCCCAGATGCTGAACGTGAATTGATGCAACATTAAATGAAGATCTACCGTACCGAATTGTCCTGCGTCATAACAGCCTGCTAAGAAGGAAGAAGGAGGTCGGTCCCACATTTACCGTCGCGATCACAGTAACAACTATTTAAGCCTGGAGGCAACCACCATCGAACGACGCCAAGTTGCCTCCCAGCTTCTTCTTTCGGCGTCTATTCAACATGGAAAGCGAAGAGGGTTATGTATCGACTTCAGAGCCACGGGCCGTCGACAATGAGGCGAGTACTTCTGACGATTGGCCCGTTTTCACCTCTCATGCAGATTTAGTAAAAAAGGAGTCTCAACAGTCGCCAGAAGAATTACAACGACCCGCCATTTCACAACGCCAACGTCAAACTAATGAAGCAGGCCAGGTTCAACAAAGAGACCATCCCTCTTCCACCGATAACGCAGCGAAGGGTTCAGACAACGTTTCCGTTGCCACTGGTGGTCACTCCATTGAACGATCACGCGCTGGAGCCAGGTCCTCGCTCGCTGCCGGCTCCAATAAGACTCACTCCTCCTTGTCTTCTCAGCGTAAATCAGCGCAATCTCAGGCGACCGCTCTCGAAATTGCGCGTGACGCCGCAGCAAGAGTAGCTGAAATGCAACAACAACAAAATGTTCTCCACCATCAAATGGAGCTCGAACAATGCCAGCTAAGACAGCAGGAAAGACAAAGAAAGCTAAGGGAAGAAATCGAGAAGGATGAGCGTGAAATTGAACAGACAAAGAAACGACATGAAACGGAGAGACAATTAAGCCAGCTGAAAGTGGAGGAAGAGAGGGTGAAGATACAGGCGGAACTGGACGCAGCGAATGCTGCATTAATGATTCTTGAAGACGATGCACAGAGCCAAGAAGTGGAATCGACCCTCGGTTCATTACGAAAGGTGAACCCTGTTTACGATCTCTACATGAGGCGGCAAGACGATTACACAGCCACCTCAGCTAACGCTGCAGTACCCACTCACGGACACTATGAAGGCACCGACTACGATGAGCGGCGAGCGCAACGGTTCAACGAAAACACGAGGGTGTACCTGCCTGCCCAAGCAAACGCCGCTGTTAATGTTGAGAGACACGTGCCGAGATTTGGGACAGGAACCAGGGCCCAACAGTTCGAGGCAGACTCAGCTCGTCAGACTGACTTGAATCGCCCAATTGTAGTTCATAACCCTCCGAACCACCGTGATGATGAGCACAAAATGCGTAACCAACGGGTTGACGACAATATACAGCAGGCTGAGGGATATCATGGCCCCGTCTCCAGTTCGCGTGAGTATAGCCTCGTACAACACCCGCGCAACACGCTCTACATTCCTTCGATGCACCAGGTGCCACACGTTAAGAAGAGCGAAAGACTGAACGTCGAGGCTGCTCCATTCGTGTCACAGACTGCCATGGGTTGCTGTCCGCCATCACTGACGCAACCTTATGAAAGTACCCAGCGGTATCCTCCCTCATACTACAGCCACCATGACAGCAATACCTTTTCCAGCGCACCACGCGATGACAACCTGGCGAAGTCGATTGCCGACGCTCTAACTATCGCCAGGCTCCCAGTGCCCAAGCCTCCGATCTTCAAGGGTGATCCGCTGCAGTACCCGGCCTGGATTGCAGCCTTTTCTCATCTGGTGAGAAATGAGGCCGTGGACGTCAAGGACAAGATGTTGATTCTCCGTGATTTCATTGATGGTCCGGCTAAGACGGCCGTGGGCGATCTGTATTACGACCTTGGCGAAGAATCCTACAACAGCGCGCTGGAGATCCTGAAGAGGCGGTTTGGGGAGCATTATGCTATCGCTGAGGCCATGAAAGATAAACTGACAGCCTGGCCGGACGTGAAGAATAAGGACGTCAGCTCCCTGAGAGATTTCGCCGACTACGTCAGACAGTGTCACACAATGTCTAAGAGGGTGACAGGGCTGGGCATTCTCGAGGACCCTGGTCAAATCAGAAGTCTGGCCCGCAAGCTGCCCGACGTACTCTGCATTGCATGGGGACGGCGGGTGTCTGATCACAAGGAGCTACACGGAGCTTACCCACCCTTGGCCGACTTTGTTAAGTTCTTGGAAAAGCAGAGCGATGCCTTGAAAGAAGCCGACCTGTTGTCCAAGGCGAAGAAACCTTCTGGTGGCGATAATCGAATCGCTTACAAGGACAAGCATGGCCAAACTTTCGTCACGTCCGAGGTCAGCGGCGGGCAGAACGACTCGCATCCGGTGACGAGCAACGCCTCTGGATTTCAACCTGAACAGCAGGCATCCGACTACAGAGGAAAATGCTTGTTCTGTGAAAACAGCCATTTCACTGTGGACTGCGCGAAGCTAGCCAAGAAGCCATTTGAAGAGAGGAAGGAGTTTGCCAAGAAGAAACGGCTGTGCTTCAAATGTTTGAAAGGCTTCCATGCCGCCAAAGGCTGCTTCTCCAAAGTTGTGTGTGGGACGTGTAAAGCAAAGCACGCGACCATAATGCATGATCCCAACTACACACCCAAACAACAGCCCCTTCACAGACGGAGTGGAGATCAAGAGGCAGCAGAAGTCAAAACGCTGCACGGTTCACACTATGAGAGGAATCCTGCCTCCAGCTCAACGGTGTCGAACCACATGGTGGGGCAGCACGTCGAGGCTCGTTTATACTCTCTGTACATGCCCGTGTACGTGTCCTCCAAAGAAGAGCCTGAAAACGAGGTACTGGTCTACGCTATGCTGGACACTATGAGTGACACGTCCTTCATCATCGAGCCGGTGATGGAGAAGCTCAACCTGAACACTCGAGAGTCGCTCTTGACGCTGAGAACGCTGACGTCAGACAGAGCAAGCATCGAATGCAAATCCTGCACTGACCTCTGCCGTGCGAGCCTTCGATTCCAATGAGACCATCGAGATTCCCATGGCCTATTCCCAGAGAGAACTTTGTGTTGACAAAGGGCAGATCCCTACACGCCAGACGGTCGACTCCATTCCCCATCTACAACATCTGAGCTCGCACTTTCACGACTTGTACGACGCCCCCATAGGTCTTTTGTTGGGCGTAAACGTGTCTGAAGCATTGCGCCCCCTTGAAGTCGAGTGTGGCGAACCTGGTCAACCGTATGCCCAGCGAACTCGTCTGGGTTGGGGAGTTGTCGGGGAAATGAAGGTGACGAGGCCTACGACAGTAAGCACTGATGCTCGAACACTGCCTGCCAAAAACGGAGCACTGTGCTTTAGAACGAAGGACCGCACTAACGAACAGTTGATCGCGTCGATGGAGCGTGATTTTGCGTGTCCCGAGGCTGATGAAAACCCAACCTCCCAAGAAGACCTTAAGTTCGTCCAGATTCTCTCTGAGGGAATCAGGGTGAATGAAGAAGGGCACTATCAGATGCCATTGCCATTCAAGGACGGAGAACCCTGTCTGCCACATAATCGACGCCTGGCTCTGCGAAGACTGACTAGCCTGAGGCAGAAGTTCGTGTCAAACCCAGAGCACTTTCGACTCTACAGGGAGTTTGTACAACAGATGCTGGAACGACGTGACGCAGAGCAAGTTAACGATGATGACGTCACACCTGGCAGTGTCTGGTACATTCCCCACCATGGCGTATACAACCCCAACAAGCCTGGGAAAGTGCGGGTTGTTTTTGACTGTGCAGCGAAATGCCAGGGCGCATCTCTCAATGACTTTCTGCTTTGCGGACCTGACTTGATGAACTCCCTTGTGGGAGTGCTCTGCCGATTCCGTCTCCATCCTGTGGCTGTTTCATGTGACGTCGAGCGCATGTTCCACCAGTTTCACGTCGCCCCTCAGCATCGCAACTACCTCAGGTTCCTGTGGTGGCCCAACGATGACTTGAATGAAGCGCCAGTAGACTATCGGATGCGGGTGCACCTCTTTGGAGCCGCTTCTTCGCCAGGCTGTGCAAATTTTGCACTGAAAAGGCTAGCCAGCGACAACCAACAAACCAACCCAGAAGCCTCCAGATTCATTCAGAACGACTTCTATGTCGATGACGGGCTGAGCTCTCGCGAGAAGGAAGTTGACGCTGTCGAGTTGCTCAAGGGAGCGAGAGCAATCTGTGAAAAGGGAAACTTGAGACTGCATAAGATTGCGTCCAACAGCAGCCAGGTGTTGTCTGCCTTTCCCGAATCTGACATCGTGAATTTGAAAGGAGCTGGCGAGCAAGGGGAGAAGAGTGAAAGCTCGATTGAGAGGGCGCTGGGAATCAGATGGAACTTGGGCGCTGACACGCTTCATTTCCTGCACGTGGCGAAAGATATGCCGACCACGAAGCGAGGGGTACTGTCTACCGTGGCGTCGATTTTTGACCCCTTGGGTTTGGTATCGCCAATCATCTTGAAGGGACGCCAGATCCTGCAGGAAGCTTGTAGAGAGGGCATTGGCTGGGATGAACAGCTTCCCAAAGCGCTGCTTGAGCAATGGAACGCATGGCTGATCGACCTCAAGGCGCTGTCCTCGATACAGATTCCCAGATGCTATTTCACTGACGCTGCTCTCCCCTGGAAGACGATTGAGTTCCACCATTTCGCAGACGCCTCAAATAAAGGCTATGGGGAGTGCTCGTATCTCAGACTCGTAGACAACCACGGAAACGCTCACAGCTCACTTGTCATGGCAAAATCTAAGGTCACGCCTGTCAAAGCGGTTACCATACCCAGACTTGAGCTCCAAGCGGCGGTACTGGCAGTGAAGATCGCCCGCTTCCTTGACAAAGAGTTCAGGCATCTGCAAGCCCATCATCATTTCTGGACAGACTCACGCGTGGTCTTGGGCTACATCTACAATGAGACGAAGCGATTCCATGTGTTTGTGGCCAACCGTCTTCAGCAGATAAGAGAGTTCAGCCAGCCACAGCAGTGGAACCATGTTGCCACGGAACTGAACCCAGCTGACCACGCGTCAAGAGGTCTGAAGGTTGAAGAGATCATGAACTCCAACTGGCTGTCAGGACCAGAATTCTTGCGAAAGAATACTATCGAGTACAGCCCCCCAAACGTCTCCATTGACGACAATGACAAGGAAGTGAAGGCATTTAAGGTGCACGCAGCCCCTGAAGAAAGAAATGACGTCGAGAAATTGATCAAGAGGTTCTCCACGCTGGAAGGTCTGTTGCGCGTTGTGGCGTGCATTATGACTTGGCTGCATCGAACCAGAAAGACGAAGTCTCAGCCACAAGCCTTGACCACCACCCCTCTCGAAGACAGAGAGTCGGCCTTTAAGAGAGTACTCAGAAGTCTGCAGCTTGCTCACTATACAAGGCAGACTCGCTCAAACCACCCTGAGCTAAGACAGCTTGATCCTTACACTGACGAGGAGGGAATGCTGAGGGTCGGGGGTCGCCTGTCGCGCTCGGCAGAAGAACGCCGAGTGAAGAACCCTCTGATAGTACCCGGCACAAGTCACTTGGCAGTGCTACTGACGAGACATCACCACAGGAAGGTGGGGCATCAGGGACGCACCACAACAATTGGCGCCCTACAATCAAACGGCTTGTGGATTTGTGGGGCCAGGAAGGTAGTCTCAGCTGTGATTCGCACTTGCGTGCATTGTGCCAGACTGCGGGGTAAACCTGTCGAACAGAAAATGGCCGACCTCCCTCCTGATAGGACCGAAACGTTCCCGCCTTTCACGAACACTGGCCTTGACTGCTTTGGGCCGTTCCTCGTCAAGCACGGAAGATCAGAGGCGAAACGCTATGGCCTGATATTCACTTGTCTGGTCTCACGGGCAGTTCATCTCGAGGTCTTGGAGGACATGACCACTGACGCCTTCATCTGTGGCCTCAGGAGATTCATCGCCATTCGTGGCAACGTCAGACTGATACGTTGCGACCGAGGCACCAGCTTTGTTGGGGCAGCTAGAGAATTGAACAAAGCACGGCGGGAGATGAATGAAAGCAAGATCATAGAGCAAATGGTCGAACGCAACTGCAACTTCGTCTTCAATCCTCCCTCCGCCAGTCACTTCGGCGGTGCATGGGAACGCATGATTGGCACTGTACGCCAGGTCTTCTCTGGGCTGTTACAAGAGTACGGCAGTCGACTCACGTCAGACACACTGTCGACACTGTTCCATGAAGTTGCCGGGATTGTTAACAACAGACCACTCTGCGTGAACCAGCTGGAAGACCCGACCTCCTGCGAACCTTTAACGCCCAACCACCTCCTTACTCTGAAGCCTGAGCCAATCTTCCCACCACCGGGAAGTTTTCAGAAGGAAGACCTCTACTCTAGGAAACGATGGAGGCGCGTGCAATACATGGTCGAGCAGTTTTGGAGCAGGTGGAAGAAAGAGTACCTGCCCACATTGCAACCGCGCAGAAAATGGTATGCCCAGAAAGACTCTATCAAGCCGGGCGTGATGGTCTTGCTGTCCGAGGAAGGATCGCCGCGAGGTACCTGGAAGATGGCTCGAGTCGAGCAAACTTACCCCAGCGATGATGGCCTTGTGCGGTCCGTGAAGCTGAGGCTGGCCACCGTTCAGAAGGACAAAGGAAAGCTGGTGGCGCAGACCACATACGTGGACAGGCCTGTCCACAAGCTGATACCGCTATACCTCAGCGAAGAGCAGTAGACCACCCAGGAGAGACTTGGGGATACAATGGGATTGACTGTGTTACGTATCATGCCATAAGATGTGTACTCTTAGCGAGATTTGAAGCTGCAGCGCAGCTTCGGCCGGGAGTGTTCTTGCCTTCATAAGGGCAAGATAGTATTTTGTCTTAATCTTTTCGTTCCTTTTTTTTGCACCCTTTATTCATCATCCCTTTATTCATTGTCTCTCTCTCTCTCTCTCTCTCTCTCTCTCTCTCTCTCTCTCTCTCTCTCTCTCTCTCTCTCTCTCTCTCTCTCTCATTTCTTTGTTTTCATTTTTGTCTGAGTTTTAGGTTTCTCTGTGGCCTTGGGCTGTAGCTGCTGCAGATGCCTAAAGTGCCATGGAGCGAAGCGTTGACTTTTCTAACACGTGACAAGGCATGGGATCTGAACATTTGGGAAACAGTTGTGTCTGGTGGGACTTTCTGGCACTAATGAAGTTCTTGCACTGGGACAGCTGGCTGTGTTGGTGCTTGGGCCTGATGCGGACTAGCAGTGGCAACTGTGGTTTGAGGAGAGCTAGAACCGACAGTGTGTGGATGGTTTGGGATTTTTAGCAGTGTGGGGAACCTTTTTTCAGGCAGCACTTGTCTTCTTCTTCCCCTTCTCCCTCTCATTCCTACCTCTTGACCTCATGTATGCATGCGCACACACGTTTATTGTTTGTCATTTCCTTGTTTCCGTTATGTATTTATTTCAGTGACGTGCGTTTATGACGTCATTGTTATCTTGAAGCAGGATCTGGGTTTTTAGACAAGATGAGAGCTCAGAAGAAATCAGAAATCGACACAAGGGTTGTATATTCAATATTGTTCTATTACTAAGGGACCTAAGCGGTAATAGTTGTTATCAGGACATATGTAAGTAGTTTGTGCCACGTTTCGGCATGGCTTTCGCTGTCATAGAAATGCAGTACGTTCTGTTGTTAATTCTGCTTTGCGCGCTGGCCGTTATGACCCAAGGTGAAAAAAATGGATTATGATTCACGCAAAGGTTAACGGGCCCAGATGCTGAACGTGAATTGATGCAACATTAAATGAAGATCTACCGTACCGAATTGTCCTGCGTCATAACAGCCTGCTAAGAAGGAAGAAGGAGGTCGGTCCCACATTTACCGTCGCGACCACACTAGGAGTCACACAGTTGTGTCTGTGAATGAATGTCCAGGCCGAAATGTGGAACAAATGCCGTGTTCCATTCAGTGAATCCTATCTCCGACTTAATGTGACCAGGTGCTTGACTACTTGCTGCGTTAGTGTCAGTCGACTTTTGTTTTAACCATCATGATGATAACTCTGTGCTCAGGTTCCATCTGAGTTCAGATAATTGATCTGACACTGAGTAATACAATCTTACTGGTTCTATTGCCACACTAGATGTGTATTCTCTATTCACTGGTGCTTGCAAAACAACTTCGACTATGGTGAGATCTGTCGCTCTTGATTTGACAGTGTGGCGTTGGCGTGCGAGAAGCATACATGTAGACCTACATGTATATATCAGTCGGGGCTAAACTTAATCGACCACAGACTTTGTGCAAATATGTTCTGTTTCAGATGATTAGATAACTAGTGGCACGCACATTGTTTGAAGTTAAAATTAACTGCCTTACTCATTTTGGTCGAGCTTATTTCTTGAGAGAAAAAACTTTGTGTAGTAATGCAGCCAATAATGGCATGACAGTAATGTAAGAAAGTAGGAAATGTTGTTGCAAAACTTAGCAAGTTTGTAGGAGCTCTGAAGTACGACGCAGGCGGGAACGTTTCTGGATGCACAAACTCTCTACTTTGACACCGAATGGCTTGAACACTTTGTTATAATGGTTCTTCCATTCTGGGTCCTCCCCAGTGGATCTTTTGACTTTGCTTGTGACTCTGTGGGAACGTTGTCTCGGTCAGATATTTGTGGCAAACTCGATTCACCAGTCGCAGTAGAACAGCTTGACAAGACACGCACACGTATGTCGTCATGCGTGACGTAGACACTTCGGATTGGATAGGTGATGATTTGTCAAACCCTTCAGTCCTGAGGAAGGTTTTCAGCCGAAAATTTGACGTTAAGTAAGGCTTGTTTGTTTGCTCGCTTGTTTTTTCTTTATATATATATATATATATCCTACACCTTATCAGCAGTACATTGATGGGTGAGTGGATAATACTTTCTGTTTTTGTTTTGCTGCAGCAGTTTGTGTGTGTGTGTGTGTGTGTGTGTGTGTGTGTAGTAACTGTATCTTGCTTGCAATTCCCCTCACATTCTACAAGTATGTTTTGTGCGTGAAGATGGAATGTGAAGATGGGGACGAAATGCCGGTGGTAAGGTTCGAGCCATGGGTGAGCTCGAGGCTTGATGGTAGAAGGGCGCAGGTATGAGACGAGTCGTAGCTGCTTTCCACAACTTTATTAACCCATGGGTACAGGAGCTCCTGGCTGGTCCGAGACCTGATGACATGGCCTGGACCAACCCAAGACCGTGGTGGCAGTGGTCTCTCTCGTCTCGTGTGCCGTTCCCCCTTAACAAGCGGATGCACGGACCTCACAGGAGCCAGGGTGTGGATTGTTTCATAGATCCTAACCCTGATTCCTGGGTTGTGCTACCATTTGGTAGAAAGGAGAGATTACTTATTTTAACTTACTTTGAAATGACTTCTTACAAATGTTGCCTCTTCAGCATAACAGTCTATTGAATGAATCACATGCCGTTGCAAGTAGCTGTCTTACTTGAGGGAAAGCGTCAGATTTATAGTCAAAATGTTACAATTCAGATGCCAGAGTGGGAGAATGGCTCACTAGCCAGGGGTCACCCTAATGTAACAAGTGACTGACAGGGCAGCTGCATCAATGATCAGACCACAGCAGGTGGGGGGGGGGGTCCCAGAGCGGTCAGCTGGTCAGGCTTGCTTTAGACAAAGGATGGGGAAGGGGGGTTGGAGAGAGGTCTGACACACAGAGATCTGACACACAGGATAAGGGGGTGGGAAGAGACAGAAGCAGGGATAACTGAATAGAGGATGAACATAGCAGATGTACAATACACTTGGTGATAGGTGCACCCTATCACATATGTATATTTCACTTAAGCTTGAATCTTCATGACATGTATTTGCAGTTTCCCTATACATTCAACTGCTGCATCAAATAACTTAATTCAAGTACTGATCTCTGCATGCATTACTTGTTGTTGTTGCTGCTGTTGCTGTTATGTTTCATGAATAAATAAGTAAGTAAATAAGTGAATAAATGAATAAATATATAAATATATACATGTTTTAAATTTACTGAAGATATCATATTACTTATATCAACATTGCATTTTGCAGGGGGTCCTTGACTGCTTGGGATGCAAGTTCAACAAAAGTCATGGTGAAATCTTGCAGCCTCCTCATGTCTCTGGAGAGGAGGGAGGAGCAGTCTTGAGGAAGATTTTCTGCATTTCCTGGCTGTGAACCTACTGATAACTTTACTGTTTTGTGAAAGTGACTATGAAGTAATATTGACACAACATGTCTTCAGCCCCGAAAGGGTGTTCCATAGTTCTACAGAAGTTCTTCATAAAGTGCTATCTGGTTTACTCTGTCATCATTATAATGACACTTTTACAAGAATGAGTGAGTGAGTGTGTGTGTGTGTGTGTGTGTGTGTGTGTGTGTGTGTGGGTGTGGTGTGGGTGTGTGTGGGTGGGGTGTGTGTGGGTGGGGTGGTGGTGGGTGTGTGTGTGTGGTGGGGTGGTGGTGGTGGTGGTGTGTGTGTGTGTGTGTGTGTGTGTGTGTGTGTGTGTGTGTGTGGTGTGTGTGTGTGTGTGTGTGTGTGTGTGTGTGTGTGTGTGTGTATGTGTGTGTGTGTACTGATTCTCAATAAAATCAACAGACCACAATACTCAATGTGAAATCTATGTTGAGAGAGCACAAAAATGCTGTAGTTTGTAAGTTTGTGTTAAATTGTGTATTGCCAATGCTTACAATCCTCTATGTTCAAATGTGCAAGTAGCATGAAGGTGTCTGCTTTGTGCCTAGTGGGTCTTCATGCTGCAGGTGTCATTTTCAGTATATCACCTTATGGGACAATACTTATGAAGTTATGTTATCATCTAGTAAATATATTCTGTTCAAGACTATTTATCAACCTACAGGTATTGATTAAAAAAAACCTCAGATTCTTGCATTCATGTTTACCTGGTCAGTGTATGCCCAGATATGAGGTTTTCCATTTACCCAACATATGTTAGCTTTGTACAAACAAAAATACACATCAAGTTGATGTCAGTACTTTTGGGGGCATCAGTGGCCATGGCCACATAATTAGAATGCTCAACCTGCACTTGTTTTGTGACTAATATGTGAAGAATTTCAAACATGCATGGCTTCTATTGAGTATCATCCCTGAGCAATGAGCTAAACTCACAGTGCCTCTATCTATCCAGGGACAGTTGGGAACTATCATGTTAGAGCATACATCCACAACCTAGTTGCATGCTTCCCACAGAGGGGAGATGGTGTTTATGCATCACATACTTTTCCCCAATGACCAGGGGGTAAAAAGTGCAGCTTAAAAGCCCAGACTTAAAGAAAAAGAGGCAGGATAAAATCAGGCACCTTTACCTCGATTACACTTTGCCACTAACACTAAGAATACGTTATCAATGTAACCAATTTTGCAAAATGCAATTGACTAAAATATTCAAATGTATGCAAATTAGATCACTTGATAAGTAGAATGTCTTTTGAGTTTAGAGCATCTTTAATGATTCAACTTATGAATGATGCTAATAACTCAACACATTTATGATTTACCTATGTATTTTGTTTTTCATGCAAATTCATTAATTTAAATATGCAAATGATACTGAATTGCATGTTGCTTGTTATTCAAATTTAGCTTTTCATTGTGAACAATACAATTTTCACAATTTAGTAATTTATTTTCATGGGATTCTTTCCTAAACTTTTTTAAATCATGCACTATAAAAATATGCAAATTTATGCAAATATATAGCAAGGCATGATACAGAGACTCTTCCAAGTGGTGCCTTTGTATTCCTCACCTACAAATGTGTGTGCACACCAATTATCACAAAGATATATCGTCTGCTTGGGAAATTACAGCAATAAACCTACGAATTTTGTCATTTTTCTGGTGCCACGGCTTTGTTCTTTGTCTCTACATTGAAAATGTCCCCCAGAAGAGGGCATAGGCAGGCTGCAACTCTGGATCTACTGGGACAATTTTAAAAATTCAAACTGTTCTGTGCTTAGAATCATTAGCTTTATGAACCAAAGTTAGTGGCATAACTGTGCCGTTTTTAGAAAATTTTCGATTGGACATGCTACTAATATTGACAATGTTTTTGTTTCGCATTTTGTCACTCAGAGACACTTATCGTGACGTAGAAAAGTGTATGCCGCTTTTATAGACTTTAAGAGAGCGTTTGATAGTATCAATAGAAATGTTCTTTGGAAAATTCTTAGTGGTATGGAATGAAAGGGAGACTACTGCGTATGCTCAAGGCTATCTATTGTAATGTACAAAGCTGCATACGCTGCAACGGGAGGTACAGCAGCTCATTTGCATGTGACCGGGGATTAAAACAGGGGTGCAAAATGAGTCCGATAATTTTTTCTCTACTTGTGAACTATGTAGCTAAATTTGTGATAAAGTATGGTAAGCATGGTATTCAACTCATGCCTGATACCACAATTGTATACTTGCTGTTGTTCGCAGATGATGTTGTCCTTATGTCCGACACCGTTATAGGATTACAGAACCAGTTGAATAATCTACATAAGGCATCAGAAGCTGTTGGTCTTGATGTAAACTATGAAAAGACAAAAACCATGGTGTTTCGTAATGGCGGACACCTAGCTGAACATGAAAAATGGTACTTGGGAACACACACGCTAGAGACTGTAAACGAATATAGATATCTTGGGACTCTCTTTACTACAAGACTCTCCTCTAACATGTTACAGTCAGATCTAGTACAGAGGGCAAGAGCCGGTTTGATAAAGATTAATAAGTGTCTTAGAAAACTTTCGTGTGTCGCTCCAGATGTATATTTTAAACTAGTTGATGCCCAGGTGCAACCTGTGTTATTGTACTCATCAGAATTGTGGGGTTTGAGTGATTGTTCGGTTGTTGAAGCCGTCCATTTGCAAACCTTAAAATGATTTCTTAATGTACCCCCACAAGCGCCAAATCTTATTGTGTATGGTGATACGGGTAGGGTGCCTACAATTAGAGCAGTAAAATACTGGCTGAGGATATTTAAAACGGACCCTTCCAGATATCCCCATAAAGCTTATAAGACAATGCTACACTCGGGTGCTAGCGAAACCTGGGCAGAAAAGAGGAAGTCAGTATTGTATAGATACGATTTTGGTACAGTGTGGGAAGAGCAAAACGTACCAAGAGAGAAAGAATTATTTAGAGAACTTAAAACGTGACTTTTAGGTGAATACAGGGGTATATGGGTTGAAACTCTCATGAGAAGTTGCAGATACGGTTTCTATAAATCCTTTAAGACTCTCTGGGGCAGAGAAGACTATTTATTTGCACTAGACAAAAAAGCATTTCGTGATGTGTTTGTTCATTTCCGCACTGGCTTCAGCGATCTGTTTAATCATAAATACAGGTATACAAATGAATGTAATAACAACATATTCCTTTGTCCAGCCTGTTATGAATCTGATGAGGATGAAAAACATTTCTTACTCGAATGTCCATTGTACCAGGATTTGAGACAGAAATACTTTGGTAATTTGTACCACGGTGGTGAAATCATTGTCCTGGCGCTCTTGTCAACACAGGACTTGAAATCTATTCGACAGATATCATTATCAATGTATTTATATTATGCATTTAAAAGAAGGAAGGAGGCAGTCTGTATTGCAATGGCCGATGAGGCATACTATGTATAATCTAGTTGTGATGGGCCGGAGGCCTAACAATAAACAAAGTTCGTTTGTTTGTTCGTTTGTTCATTCTCTCTCTCTCTCTCTCTCTCTCTCTCTCTCTCCTTTTCCTCTCTGTCATCATCATTCTTTCTCTGTCTCTGTCTTGCTGTCTCAGTCTCTCATTATCCATCTCTCTGTCTCTCATTATCCATCTCTCTGTCTCCACATCTTTGTCTCTTTAGCTCTTTTTCTGTCTCTCTCAAAGTTGTTTCTCAGTCTCTTGATCTCCCTTTCTCTGTCTCTGTCTTGCTGTCTCTATCTTTGTCTTCCATTTTGTATCTTTTTATCTCCTTTCCTCCGACTGTCTGTCTCTGCCTTTCTCTGAATCTGTCTGTCTCTCTATCTCTCTCTCTCTCTCTGTCTCTCTGCCTCTGTCTCTGTCTCTCTGCCTCTGTCTCTGTCTCTGTCTGACTGTCTCTGTCTGACTCTCTCTCTCTCTCTCTCTCTCTCTCTCTCTCTCTCTCTCTCTCTCTCTCTCTCCCCTTCTCCCACCCCCCCCCCCATCCCCTATCCCATTTTCTGACTGTTTGTCTCTACCTTTCCGGTTCTGACTCTCTTTTCCTCTGCCTTTTTCTGCCTATGCCTCTGTTGTTGTTTTTCTCCATCTCTCTGTCTTTGTCTCCTTTTCTCTTCTTTGTCTCTGCTTTCCTTGTTCTGATCCTCTCTGTGTCTCTCTTTCTATCTGTCTGTCTCTCTGTCTCTGTCTCTGTCTGTCTCTCTCTCTGTCTGTCTCTCTCTCTCTCTCTCTCTCTCTCTCTCTCTCTCTCTCTCTCTCTCTCTCTCTCTCTCTCTGTACCTGCCTTTCTTTGACTCTGTGTCACTGCCTTCCTTGCTGTGACTCTGTGTCTTTGCCTTCCTCACTGTGACTCTGTCTCTGCCTTCCTTGCTGTGACTCTGTCTCTGCCTTCCTTGCTGTGACTCTGTCTCTGCCTTCCTTGCTGTGCCTCTGTGTCTCTGCCTTCCTTGCTGTGACTCTGTGTCACTGCCTTCCTTGCTGTGACTCTGTGTCTCTGTCTTCCTTGCTGTGACTCTGTCTCTGCCTTCCTTGCTGTGACTCTGTCTCTGCCTTCCTTGCTGTGACTCTGTGTCTCTGCCTTCCTTGCTGTGACTCTCTGTCTCTGCCTTCCTTGCTGTGACTCTGTCTCTGCCTTCCTTGCTGTGACTCTCTGTCTCTGCCTTCCTTGCTGTGACTCTGTGTCTCTGCCTTCCTTTCTGTGACTCTGTCTCTGTCTTCCTTGCTGTGACTCTGTCTCTGCCTTCCTTGCTGTGACTCTGTCTCTGCCTTCCTTGCTGTGACTCTGTGTCTCTGCCTTCCTTGCTGTGACTCTCTGTCTCTGCCTTCCTTGCTGTGACTCTCTGTCTCTGCCTTCCTTGCTGTGACTCTCTGTCTCTGCCTTCCTTGCTGTGACTCTGTCTCTGCCTTCCTTGCTGTGACTCTGTCTCTGCCTTCCTTGCTGTGACTCTCTGTCTCTGCCTTCCTTGCTGTGACTCTGTCTCTGCCTTCCTTGCTGTGACTCTGTGTCTCTGCCTTCCTTTCTGTGACTCTTGTCTCTGTCTTCCTTGCTGTGACTCTGTCTCTGCCTTCCTTGCTGTGACTCTGTGTCTCTGCCTTCCTTGCTGTGACTCTCTGTCTCTGCCTTCCTTGCTGTGACTCTCTGTCTCTGCCTTCCTTGCTGTGACTCTCTGTCTCTGCTTCCTTGCTGTGACTCTCTGTCTCTGCCTTCCTTGCTGTGACTCTCTGTCTCTGCCTTCCTTGCTGTGACTCTCTGTCTCTGCCTTCCTTGTTGTGACTCTCTGTCTCTGCCTTCCTTGCTGTGACTCTCTGTCTCTGCCTTCCTTGCTGTGACTCTCTGTCTCTGCCTTCCTTGCTGTGACTCTCTGTCTCTGCCTTCCTTGCTGTGACTCTCTGTCTCTGCCTTCCTTGCTGTGACTCTGTCTCTGCCTTCCTTGCTGTGACTCTCTGTCTCTGCCTTCCTTGCTGTGACTCTGTGTCTCTGCCTTCCTTGCTGTGACTCTCTGTCTCTGCCTTCCTTGCTGTGACTCTCTGTCTCTGCCTTCCTTGCTGTGACTCTCTGTCTCTGCCTTCCTTGCTGTGACTCTCTGTCTCTGCCTTCCTTGTTGTGACTCTCTGTCTCTGCCTTCCTTTCTGTGACTCTGTCTCTGCCTTCCTTGCTGTGACTCTCTGTCTCTGCCTTCCTTGTTGTGACTCTGTGTCTCTGCCTTCCTTGCTGTGACTCTGTGTCACTGCCTTCCTTGCTGTGACTCTGTGTCACTGCCTTCCTTGCTGTGACTCTGTGTCTCTGCCTTCCTTGCTGTGACTCTCTGTCTCTGCCTTCCTTGCTGTGACTCTGTCTCTGCCTTCCTTGCTGTGACTCTGTCTCTGCCTTCCTTGCTGTGACTCTCTGTCTCTGCCTTCCTTGCTGTGACTCTCTGTCTCTGCCTTCCTTGCTGTGACTCTCTGTCTCTGCCTTCCTTGCTGTGACTCTCTGTCTCTGCCTTCCTTGCTGTGACTCTCTGTCTCTGCCTTCCTTGCTGTGACTCTGTGTCTCTGCCTTCCTTGCTGTGACTCTCTGTCTCTGCCTTCCTTGCTGTGACTCTGTGTCTCTGCCTTCCTTGCTGTGACTCTCTGTCTCTGCCTTCCTTGCTGTGACTCTGTGTCTCTGCCTTCCTTGCTGTGACTCTCTGTCTTTGCCTTCCTCACTGTGACTCTGTGTCTCTGCCTTCCTTGTTGTGACTCTGTGTCACTGCCTTCCTCACTGTGACTCTGTGTCTCTGCCTTCCTTGTTGTGACTCTGTGTCACTGCCTTCCTTGCTGTGACTCTCTGTCTTTGCCTTCCTCACTGTGACTCTGTCTCTGTCTTCCTTGCTGTGACTCTGTGTCACTGCCTTCCTTGTTGTGACTCTGTCTCTGCCTTCCTTGTTGTGACTCTGTGTCACTGCCTTCCTTGCTGTGACTCTCTGTCTTTGCCTTCCTCACTGTGACTCTGTGTCTCTGCCTTCCTTGTTGTGACTCTGTGTCTCTGCCTTCCTTGCTGTGACTCTGTGTCTCTGCCTTCCTTGCTGTGACTCTCTGTCTCTGCCTTCCTTGCTGTGACTCTCTGTCTCTGCCTTCCTTGCTGTGACTCTCTGTCTCTGCCTTCCTTGCTGTGACTCTCTGTCTCTGCCTTCCTTGTTGTGACTCTCTGTCTCTGCCTTCCTTGTTGTGACTCTCTGTCTCTGCCTTCCTTGTTGTGACTCTGTGTCACTGCCTTCCTTGTTGTGATTCTGTGTCTCTGCCTTCCTTGCTGTGACTCTCTGTCTCTGCCTTCCTTGTTGTGACTCTCTGTCTCTGCCTTCCTTGTTGTGACTCTCTGTCTCTGCCTTCCTTGCTGTGACTCTGTGTCACTGCCTTCCTTGCTGTGACTCTGTGTCACTGCCTTCCTCACAGTGACTCTGTCTCTGCCTTCCTTTCTGTGACTCTCTGTCTCTGTCTTCCTTGCTGTGACTCTCTGTCTCTGCCTTCCTTGTTGTGATTCTGTGTCTCTGCCTTCCTTGCTGTGACTCTCTGTCTCTGCCTTCCTTGTTGTGACTCTCTGTCTCTGCCTTCCTTGTTGTGACTCTCTGTCTCTGCCTTCCTTGCTGTGACTCTGTGACTCTGTCTCTGCCTTCCTTGCTGTGACTCTCTGTCTCTGCCTTCCTCACTATGACTCTATATCACTGCTTTCCTCACAGTGACTCTGTCTCTGCCTTCCTTTCTGTGACTCTGTGTCACTGTCTTCCTTGCTGTGACTTTGTGTCTCTCCCTTCCTTTGTCTGACTGCTTTTTATCCGACTCTCTGTCTCTGACTTCCTTGCTGTGACTATATCTCCGCCTTTCTTGTTGTGACTCTCTGTCTCTGCTTTCCTTGCTGTGACTCTGTCTCTGCTTCCTTGCTGTGACTCTCTGTCTCTGCCTTCCTTGCTGTGTCGCTCTGTCTCTGTCTTCCTTGCTGTGATTCTCTGTCTCTGCCTCCCTTTGTCTGACTCTTTGCTTTTCTCTGACTCTGTTTCTATTTTACTTGCTGTGACTGTCTCCCCTTTCCTTTCTGTGACTCTCTGTCTCTGCCTTCCTTTTTCTGACTCTATGTCTGCTTTTCTCTGACTCTCTCTCTCTCTCTCCTTGCTTTGACTCTCTGTCTCTGCCTTCCTTGCTGTGACTCTCTGTCTCTGCCTTCCTTGCTGTGACTCTCTGTCTCTGCCTTCCTTGCTGTGACTCTCTGTCTCTGCCTTCCTTGCTGTGACTCTGTCTCTGCCTTCCTTGCTGTGACTCTGTCTCTGCCTTCCTTGCTGTGACTCTGTCTCTGCCTTCCTTGCTGTGACTCTCTGTCTCTGCCTTCCTTGCTGTGCCTGTCTCTGCCTTCCTTGCTGTGACTCTGTCTCTGCCTTCCTTGCTGTGACTCTCCGTCTCTGCCTTCCTTGCTGTGACTCTGTCTCTGCCTTCCTTGCTGTGACTCTCTGTCTCTGCCTTCCTTGCTGTGACTCTCTGTCTCTGCCTTCCTTGCTGTGCCTGTCTCTGCCTTCCTTGCTGTGACTCTGTCTCTGCCTTCCCTGTTGTGACTCTGTGTCTGCCTTCCTTGCTGTGACTCTCTGTCTTTGCCTTCTTTGCTGTGACTCTCTGTCTCTGCCTTCCTTGCTGTGACTCTGTGTCACTGCCTTTCTTGTTGTGACTCTGTCTCTGCCTTCCTTGCTGTGACTCGGTCTCTGCTTTCCTACTTGTGACTCTGTGTCTTTGCCTTCCTTGCTGTGACTCTCCTGTAATGGGGAAAGAGGGGAGTTGGTGGTGAGGAGACTGGCGGGTCGGTCTCGGTTCTTGAGTTCTTGGGTTGTATTTGAGGCCCCTTCTTTGGATGTTGGCGTCATTGTATTACGTCATTATTGTTGATTACATGATGATCACGAGAATTTTTGGCTCTCTGGACCGATTGAGTTTGGAGGGAGAACGGATTCCTCCCTCTTACAGAGAAACAGAGGAAAGATGAGATAGGAGGATGACGAGGAGGAAGAAGAAGATGAAGAGACGAAAAGAGGCGGGACGGGGACACAGAGAGGAGTGAGAGTGAGCGGAGGAGAGCGGGCAGATGGGGAAGGTCTGTGAAAAACGTTTTATTTAATTGTCAAGGGCTGACCTGAAATGTTTAATGGTTAATCTTAGAAGGCAGACCGATACTGTTTGTAAGTTTAAAATTAGAAGGTTGAACAATATTTACTTTTGCTGCTGTGGGTGTGGGGGTCTTTGTATTTTACCTTAGAGAGAGAGAGAGAGTGAGATTGAGGTTTTGATGACGTTGGGTTTGGGCAAGAAATCAATGTAACGGTCTTTTTGCTTTTATTTTTCTTTTCTGTCCCCTGTTACGGGCATGTTTTTGTGATTAAATGTAAAAACATGTATTGAACCTTGGGACCTTGTGATGTCGTTTATTGATCCCCGTAACACTTCCTTGCTGTGACTCTCTGTCTCTGCCTTCCTTGCTGTGACTCTCTGTCTCTGCCTTCCTTGCTGTGACTCTCTGTCTCTGCCTTCCTTGCTGTGACTCTCTGTCTCTGTCTTCCTTGCTGTGACTCTCTGTCTCTGCCTTCCTTGCTGTGACTCTCTGTCTCTGTCTTCCTTGCTGTGACTCTCTGTCTCTGCCTTCCTAGCTGTGACTGTCTCTGCCTTCCTTGCTGTGACTCTGTGTCTCTGTCTTCCTTGCTGTGACTCTCTGTCTCTGCCTTCCTTGCTGTGACTCTGTCACGTACAGAAATCCATGGTGTTTAATTTGGATGAAATTCTGTACGTGAATACTTGTGTAATCTGTGTTATTCTGCATTTTTGTTATGTACTTGGATTTTTGCGCCTTTCGGCAATGAATTCTAAAAGGTTTGGGACAACGTCATGTTTTGGAGAGGGAATGACGTCAACGCAGGTTGCTTTAGAAAAAAACGTCACTACTGATCGAGTGAAGGGAGAGATTGGAAAGGTTCGAGGAAGCCGAGGACGTTGGACCACAGGCAGAGAAAGATGAAGAAGAAGAGGAAGAAGACGATTGAATAAGAAGAAGATTGCAGAAGAGGACGGGGAGGGATAGCAGCACCGTCAGGCCCCCAGACCGACGTTCTGTATCCGTGAAGAAGAAGAAGATTGAAGAGGAGGGGAAGAAGGATAGCAGCACCGTCAGGCCCCCAGACCGACGTTCTGTATCCGTGAAGAAGAAGAAGATTGAAGAGGAGGGGAAGAAGGATAGCAGCACCGTCAGGCCCCCAGACCGACGTTCTGTATCCGTGAAGAAGAAGAAGATTGAAGAGGAGGGGAAGAAGGATAGCAGCACCGTCAGGCCACCAGACCGACGTTCTGTATCCGTGAAGAAGAAGAAAAATAGAAGAAGATTCAAGAAGAAGAGGAAGACGATTGAAGAGGAAGCAGAAGAAGAAGAAGAAGACGATTAAAGAAGAAGAGAAGAAGAAGAAAACGATTGAAGAAGAAGAGGACGAAGAAGAAGAGGAGGAAGACGATTGAAGAAGAATATTAGGAAGAAGAAGAAGGAGAAGAGGAGAAGGACGTTGGCAGCACCGCCAGGTCATCAGAGAACAACGACTGCATCGGGAGGAGGGGAAGCAGAAAGACTGACGACGGAGTGGATTGGCAAGATGGACAATGAAACGTTGAGTGTTGACACGAGCAAGGATACAGCTGAAGATCCTCTGCAGGATCTCACCACCAAGGTGAAAACGTTTCATTTTATTCTTATTGTACTGTTCTGAACTTGGAGTACACCGGAGAGAGAGAGAGAGAGACGCTATCCCCTGTGGGTTTTTGTGTGTGTTGTTCGTCTTGTCCGGCCGTGTCTGTTTTGGTAGTGCGATTGAAATCGCCAGAGAATTGTCTGTTTTTGGTAGGGCGATTGAAGTCGCCAGAGATTTTTTTGTTTTGGTAGGGCGATTGAAGTCGCCATAGAAGTGTCTGTTTTGGTAGTGCGATTGAAATCGCCAGAGATTAATTGAACTACAAAGATTCATGTTTTGTATAATTAAATAATTACATTGTTAACAACTGTTTATTTTTCTTTGTCTGAATCTGAGAGAGAAATATAACGGTTGTAACATCAAGCAACCCCAAGACTGGTTGTGACATCTGGTGACCCCAAAGACTAGGCTCTAACATATTGGTGACACCGATTTTCTCCAGCGTTCAAAAGCTGTGACATCTGGTGACCCCGACTATTTCATGCTTACTTTTGATGTCGGAGTTTTGAGGTTGCGAAATTTTTGGTCAAGTTTTGCCTCGAAGGCTGAGTAATTGTTCAATGTGAGTTTGTGTTGTTGTGACAGTTGTGTATTTGAATGCCGCCATCCCGCCCTGTTCATTATCTCTAGGTTTGTTCCTTGTTGATAATTTCTATCATGTCGGAGGAAGATAGCAGGGAGAGTTCTATGATGAAGACTGAGGAGATGGATGAGGCGCAGCTGTTCGAGTTTTACTTACAGATAGCAGAGAAAATTAAGATGCGGGACGATAGATTAGCAGACTTTGTTTCTGGTCATGTTGAGAAAGAGTTGCTGCGTCGAGAAAGACAATCAAGATTGGAGATGGAAGGGAAGCAAATGGAAGAAAGAATGGCTTTAGAGGAAAAGAAATTGGAACATGCAAAATGGGAACTGCAAGAAAAGTTAAAAGCAAACCCAAACTATCAGGAGTCATTCAACTTGAGAGGGTTTTCCCAAAATCGGGGTTTCCATAGAGGTCATGGTGGGGGCAGGGGATTTCCCACGGGTCTTGCTTATTCAAAACAACAATGTTACACGGGTCAGCAAGGGAGGCAGGAAAACTCAAGACAGGCACAAAAATCAAATCAAAATGTTCCTGACAAGAAACATTACGTCCCTTTCTCAGGTGAATGTCATAACTGCAAACAGAAAGGACACAAGGCGAAGGATTGCTGGTCCAGAAAGAGCACTGGGTGGTCACCTCAAGGTCAGTTGAGAGGTCAGTCAAACTCGGGTCAGTTTGGATCTTCAGCGCTGAGTCTTTTGTCAGCTTCAGGATCTATCTTACCAGTTGTTCAGGGTTCAGTCAACGGCAAACCAGCGAAGATTCTTCGTGATACTGGTGCTACTTGTGCTGGAGTTAAGAGGGCACTGGTGCAACCAGATCAGTTCACAGGTCAAGAACAACGGGTTACTCTGTTTGAAGGTGCAGAGGATGTTTTTCCGTTGGCTTCTGTTTGGGTTGACTCACCGTTCTACACAGGGCAGCTTTTGTGCGTGGTCATTGATAACCCATTTGCTGACATTATTCTGGGAAATGTCGATGGTGTTATTCCTTCTGTAGCACAGATGATGGACATGGTGCAGAAAGCTGGAAGTTTGAGGAGGCAGAGGGGTGAGACTGCAAATGTCTTGACACGGGCTCAGACGAAACGGGGTATGCCGGACACAGGGCAATTTATTCGTCGGGGGCCGAGGCTGAGACCGCAGGGACCACGGATACCCATCGCTGATGCCATGGGAATGGGACGGTTCCCTGATGGTCAGACGGTACCAGCGGCTGCTCGGCAACAGAGACGCATGGAGGCCGAGGATCGCCGACAGCGGGAGACTGAGGCGAGGGACATCACGGCACGCCACGCCATTGAGTACGAGGAGAAGTCGATGCTGATTGAAAAGAACCTGGGCCTGCAGGCTGACCTGAGCAAGGCCGGCGTGGACTACGAGAGGCTGAGGCGTGAGGCTGCCGCCCGCCAGGAACAGGACCATGCCAACATCCTGAACCTTCAGTCCCAGCTCAAGGACTTCCGCCAGCAGTTCGAGGAGACCACAGAGGCCCACAAGAGGGAGGTCAAGAACCTGAATGCCAACATCCGGGACGTGGCACGCCAGCAAGATGCAGTCCTGCGGGAGCTGGCAGAGCTAAAGACACAGCTGAAGCTGGTAGAGGAGACCCGTGATGTCATCCGCCGTGACCTCATCGAGGTCAACCGCCTGGTCACAGACGACAAGCAGAGGATGGATGTGCTGGAGGAGCAGAAGGCTGGCGTGGTGAAAGAGGCTGGGGAGCTGCGTGCCAACCTGCGTGAGGTGGAGAAGGCGCGCTTGGACGCACGTCGTGAGCTGCGGGAGCTGAGGCACCAGGTGAAGATGCTGGAGAAGCTGACCAAGGAGAGGCAGCAGATGGAATACAAGCTGGCAGCTGCTGAGGCCCGCATCCAGGAGCAGAGTGGGTCCCACAAGCAGCAAACGGCACGCCTGGAGTCTGACCTGGCAGCCAGACAGGCCGCGCTGGATGCTGCTCAACGGGAGGCCAAGCAGAGCAGCGAGATGGACCAGGAGATGGCTGACTATGAGGGGACTGTGATGACGCTCAACAATCAGGTAGCTACAAAGGAGACGGATATCCAGAGGCTGGAGGAACGCAACAAAGCCCTGCAGGAGCAAGCAGACGGCGTTGAGGAGCAGGCAACAGTGAAAACAGAGATGGAGGCGTTGCAGCAGGGTGCCAGGGAGAAGAAGCTAAAGAGCCTGGAGACTGCCAGACAGGAGGCCGAGGATGCCGGGAGCGAGCGGCAGGCAGAGAAACGGAAGCTGGAGAAGCGTGTTGCACAGCTGGAGGTGGGAGGCGTGTCCCCGGCTGCCTTTGCATCCAGCAACTCCGTCCCTGTCAAGGCCAAGGAGGCCAAGGCAGGCGGTGATGATGATGACGACATCGACGTGTTTAGGGACGAGGCTGACGAGGAGGAGTCTCGTGGCGCTAGGGACGCTACATCAATGAAGCGCTTGGAAAGTCTTGAGAAAGAGTACAGGAGCCTGAAGAAGACTCAGGATGACCTGAAGAAGTTGGTGGAAGAAGTACGAAGAAGAAGAAGACGGTGGTAGAAGCACTTCTTTGTGCTGACTCTGATGCTGTGCCAACCGGACAAATAACTTTCGCAGAGGGAGACGCAGAGAGAGAGAGAGAGAAAAAAAAAAGTTTCAGCGTGCAAATTTCTTGTCGGCTGATTATACTTGGATATGCACTATTTTAACCAGGAGCGTGTCATATTTTAACATTGAGTTTTTGGGCTGTCGTTGCATTGTGGTGGGTTTCTTAATTCTTTGTGTAAAGAAGCTTCATAGTTTGGCATTATTTGGTGTGTGTACCTATAATGACAGATATAAATATTCTTGGTTGTTTTCTCTCCTCAGTCCTGAAAGATTGATGAGTGAATTTTTGGGGAGCAATTATTTCTGCAATAGTGAGTGGTAACTGTCATTTCGTACTGAGAGAATTGCTTCTACTGTTCGGAATGCCACAGACATTTTTAGTACAAGCGTATCATTCTGTTATATCAAAATGGGAGATAAGAGACTATTGTCAAAAAAAAAGACAAACTGGCATTTGTTTTTTTTTGTTCCCGGGTAAGGGAGGTGTCACGTACAGAAATCCATGGTGTTTAATTTGGATGAAATTCTGTACGTGAATACTTGTGTAATCTGTGTTATTCTGCATTTTTGTTATGTACTTGGATTTTTGCGCCTTTCGGCAAGGAATTCTAAAGGTTTGGGACAACGTCATGTTTTGGAGAGGGAATGACGTCAACGCAGGTTGCTTTAGAAAAAAACGTCACTACTGATCGAGTGGAGGGAGAGATTGGAAAGGTTCGAGGAAGCCGAGGACGTTGGACCAGAGGCCAAGAAGAGAAGAAGAGGAAGAGGATCAAGAAGAAGAGGAGAAGACGATTGAATAAGAAGAAGATTGCAGAAGAGGACGGGGAGGGATAGCAGCACCGTCAGGCCCCCAGACCGACGTTCTGTATCCGTGAAGAAGAAGAAGATTGAAGAGGAGGGGAAGAAGGATAGCAGCACCGTCAGGCCCCCAGACCGACGTTCTGTATCCGTGAAGAAGAAGAAGATTGAAGAGGAGGGGAAGAAGGATAGCAGCACCGTCAGGCCCCCAGACCGACGTTCTGTATCCGTGAAGAAGAAGAAGATTGAAGAGGAGGGGAAGAAGGATAGCAGCACCGTCAGGCCCCCAGACCGACGTTCTGTATCCGTGAAGAAGAAGAGAAATAGAAGAAGATTCAAGAAGAAGAGGAAGACGATTGAAGAGGAAGCAGAAGAAGAAGAAGAAGACGATTAAAGAAGAAGAGAAGAAGAAGAAAACGATTGAAGAAGAAGAGGACGAAGAAGAAGAGGAGGAAGACGATTGAAGAAGAATATTAGGAAGAAGAAGAGGGAGAAGAGGAGAAGGACGCTGGCGGCACCGTCAGGTCATCAGAGAACGACGACTGCATCGGGAGGAGGGGAAGCAGAAAGACTGACGACGGAGTGGATTGGCAAGATGGACAATGAAACGTTGAGTGTTGACACGAGCAAGGATACAGCTGAAGATCCTCTGCAGGATCTCACCACCAAGGTGAAGACGTTTCATTTTATTCTTATTGTACTGTTCTGAACTTGGAGTACACCGGAGAGAGAGAGAGAGAGACGCTATCCTCTGTGGGTTTTTGTGTGTGTTGTTCGTCTTGTCCGGCCGTGTCTGTTTTGGTAGTGCGATTGAAATCGCCAGAGAATTGTCTGTTTTTGGTAGGGCGATTGAAGTCGCCAGAGATTTTGTCTGTTTTGGTAGTGCGATTGAAATCGCCAGAGATTAATTGAACTACAAAGATTCATGTTTTGTATAATTAAATAATTACATTGTTAACAACTGTTTATTTTTCTTTGTCTGAATCTGAGAGAGAAATATAACGGTTGTAACATCAAGCAACCCCAAGACTGGTTGTGACATCTGGTGACCCCAAAGACTAGGCTCTAACATATTGGTGACACCG
>JAWQFJ010001814.1:128031-142133 GCA_034096865.1 Theodoxus fluviatilis | reverse complement strand
ATTGGTAGTGGTGGTGGTGTTGATTATGATGATGGTGATGACGACGACGACGACATTTATGATGATGATAGCAATAACAGAAATAACAGCAAATAACAAAAGCTTGCCTTTACATGCCCAGGAATATTGAACATGAAAAGAATCATGAGGACATTCACGTCAGTTTTTCACAAAAGCAGCACCCTACGAAAGACAAAATGGCTGAGTCGCAACCAAGGAATGTTTCATGGATAAGTGTACATACATGTATGTCGGGAACAAGTATCGACCCACGTGTCTGGGGAAAAAAACCCATTGACACGTTCTTTGAAAAGCCTTTGTCACGTGACGTCAAAGAGATCATCGTCCAGTGACTTCCACGAAAGAGTAACAGTTCGATAACATGTTCGCGGCCCTGTTGAATGAGGAACCTCAACACTTTTCATGTGGACGTGAAATGTCTGCGTTCATTTCATCGAAAGACGAACGCCATACTGTTTATCTTTGAACGTTTTGATCTCGCGTAAAGGAAACAAGACTGTGAACATGGAAACTTTAGAATTGTGTCACTAAGTAGGTACCGGCAACCTATATACCGCTACTGGGCGACCTGCCGTTCGTGAAGAAAACAGTGATCTTTGCACCTGAACAACTCAGACAGTTTTGCGTGGATTGAAATACAGCATGCATGTTGTTGTTCATTGTTTTTTCTTCTTTAACGTGATATTGGGTTTGAGTGTGTGTGAATCGTAAAAAGCCATTAAATTACACGTTTAAATGACCCAGTCAACAGCGCAGGCACTGCGGTTGACGCGCAGTCAGACCTGCGTTTTTCGCCACCACCGTGCTTCTCTCAAAGTTCGCACGTTTTCTATACATAATACCGCTATATGTCGTAAAAATGAGAAGATCACGACTTTTCTAATGATGTCAAATGTTGATGGTTTTGCAAAATATACGCAATTCAAAAGATTCTTTGAACATCTCAAAGTCAAAATAAGCCATCTGGTGCTGTGAAAAACATAGTTATATTACCTAAAATCTGAAAGCGTGTTCAAATTTCTTAATGAATATTGTAATTTGGTCGATCTGATTTGCACAGAAAGCTTGCGATTTGCTCTGATCTGATGGATCTGTCGTTCCCGCTCTGGAACTGCGTGTTCAAATACCGGCTGACCATAGGCAGCGGCAGCCTTCGCGAGTTATGCGGAAAACGATTTATGAGTCTAAAAATACATCGTTTTGTATATGAGTGTTGTGGTGTGCAAGTGTCACATTTGTCAAAAAATCATAGTGCAAATTACAGATCCGAGTTTCATATTTCTTTTCTGTTTATTTTATATTCATGGAGTGTGAGTATCAGGGCACGGAAGACGAATGCCACATTACCGAGAAGCGTTGACACGTGCAGTCGTTGTCGTATATACGTGATGTTAGCGTGGGGGCTTCAGTGAACAAGGGAAATTTCCCTTCTCTGCTCACCGTTCACTGTTGCTAATACAAAAATGACTCACACCAGAAGGGGAAAGTTTGTGGTCTCGTTTTCTAAACCTCAAAGTTGATATTGTCGATTAATATGCACTGAATGATCCTATCAAACCTGAGGAATTTTTTTCGCGTTTTCTACGGTTCACGATTGAATAAGATATAGCATTTCTATACGTTTTAGAAAAATAAATATATGCTGAATATGATAGAAGCAAACCTAATGTCATAAAGGTCGTGCAAAACTTCCGCTAGCTAATCAAATCGGGGGACCTCATTGAACTCAGCTCTTTGAAATCGAAGTTGCCTTGTTTACAATAGCGAGTGGAGTGGCATGTCTTCGTGCAATCGACATCAGAATCAAAGTCACGTTTGCAGACAACCAGGAACCTACACACTAGAATCTTTGCATGCACTGGAATGGGGAATTTAAGCTAAATAAGATGGATACCAAACTAATGCCGTAAATATCGCGCCACTCAATCAAAGCAAGACATTCCGTTGGATGTCAAGGTCGCTTTGATTACAATAGCGACCAGAATGTCGTGCTTGTGCGCACGATTGACATCAGAATCAAAACAACGTTTGCAGACAATCATTAACATAAACACTAGCATCTCTGCGTGCATTGGAAAGAGGAATCTATGCTGAATTCAGGTAATACAAATCTAATAGTTTGACTGTCATACAAACCTCAAGCAAGCCGATGAAAGCAGGCAACCATGTCGATTGTGAATACACATGTGCGCTAGCCCAGTCGAGTCAACCATGGCATTCGAAAACTGCTGCATCATGAACCGCAGTATCTATCTTTTTCGCATATTCTGGAGCTTTCTCGGTAACATGCTTGATGATTTAGAAAATTACTGTCTAACAAATAGCTCCTGCAGACTGTTTACAAATGACCATCTACACAAAATCAGAAGACTACCAAGAATACAAGGACATTCTGATTATTTGCATGTGTTTTTCCCGCTCCTGGATACCACCTTTTTTCAGAGGTTGTCTTGCCATGATTGTCCTCAGCATAGTTCTGGGTAAACAATTTTATGAGACAGAATACATTGTATTGCAGTAAGTTTCAAAATATTGTGGCAATCGGTTCATTAGTTTCCAAGTTGTGCCCATTATGTCCATGCCATAAAATTGGTAAATTATATAATATGTGCACTTTTTAATACAGAAAAGGCATTTTAAACTTATTTTCAGGCATAGCAACATTTTGTTTACATAAAGCACACATTATCGTGGCTTGGGCCAAAATTTGATGTCAAATGGATGGTTGGTTCTAGAGTTGCCACTTGAATATGCTTCAAAAGTGTTGAAAATCTACACGTTTGTAACAAGTTGACAAATCACACTTTTCCCTGTTTTTGATGGCTTGCTATGCAACAATGTGTTAATTCTGGTGTCTGGAAAAAATCGGTTCATATCTACATGTACAAGAGATTGGGGGGAAAAAAGAAGTGGAATCTTATTGTGTGTTCAACTGAGTTTGTGATGTACAGATGTTAAAAAAGTGACAAAAAGTCAAAACAAAAATCGATGTAATTTCTGTAATTTTATAGATAGTCTTCCCTTTTTTCATGTTTTTGTACTCTCTACACCTTAAATTAAACTGCCCCTTTTCTATAAATCTAAATATTGGTTGCCGGTATCTACACTAAGTCATCAGAATAAAAGCTGTTTACAACTTTTCTTCGCTGATTCGTTTTAATAAGCCTTCTCTGTGAACTAATGGTTCAACATATGATAGTATAAATCGATACTAGCAGTCTTCACTGTGTAACTTATTTTTGTAATCCTCTTCGTGGCATTTCACCCCAGGTCGCCACTAAGCAGTGCCCAATTGTACTCGTATGAAGAAGCAATCCAAGAGATGCCCATTGCCCAAGAATGCAACTCCAGGAACTGTGCAGTTTTGAACACTGCGTCTGCCAACTATGTAGCGACTATGAACTATCGCCGAACCACTGGACTAAAATCTCATCTGCGTTCTCCCTTCTCAAACGAACAACCGAATATATATCGTAGGTGAGGACCGACATTGGTATTCATGTATCAAGTGCTGCATTACGGAGACAAGATTTTTTCGTTGTTGGCATCCGTCAGTCTCGTGAGACTATGGGGTGTGCGCCAGGTTTGGTCAGTCCGGGGTTGAGAGGCAGCGTACTCTGTGGCTGTAGAGCCCGATCCTTGAGCCGCATGCTCTGTTGCACTTGTCGCAAGTGAAGTCTTGGCGCGGCTAACGGCACTGAAGTGACCTCTCCAGGGCGCGAGCCTGGGCAGCGTGTACGGAGATCCTGGGTTGCCCAGTCGACAGAATCCCCCACTCGGCCTCGCTGGTGTGGTCCAAAGGAACGCGGAGCGATACGTTTGGCACCAGTCTGGCTGCAGAAGCTGCCGGAAGGAGGTCAAGACTGACGACCAACCGCCTTAGGGGCTTCACTCCGGATTTGTGTAGGGTTTACTCCTTAGCCTTTCCTCCTCCCGAAGGTATCCACAAGGCAGCGGAGCCCTAGTTTTATTCGCCTCTTACGAATCGCGCAGGGAGACGCGGTGGGTCAATTCTTACCCCGAGCCCGCAGGGGTGGGTTTTACCTCAGAGTTTCCCTCTCCTAGACGAACTGCCTGACGAGGCTAACGAGCTCCATCTGCCCGGGTTTGAAGTCGGAGTTGTCCTTCTCCTAGACTTGTTGCCAACCAAGGCTTATGAGCCCAGTCTGCCCAGTTCCCGGTTATACCGCCGAGTGCTCGGTCGCACCTGCAGGAAGCTTTGTGAATAACAGGGGGACCACGTGAAGGTGTTCCTGAAGGAGCATTTGGGTAGGAGAGGCCATATGCGTGCATGTGCAGCGAGCTGCATTGCAGCAGCAGCAATCACTACCCCAGGATGGGAGAGGCTATGTGTTGCGCGTCACCATCCATTTGCTGTGCGGGACAAGATATGCATACATTAACTTACATGAAAATGTATCCGCGTGTTAACGCATCAGAAACCCGTGACGCATCACCTTGTAAACGCAAGCATCCATCCTAAAGCCGTCAAATGCTGACCCTGCTGCATTAAAACAAAACTAACCTGAGAGATGACACATGTTTGACCAAGCATAAGAGCAGTTAATACATGAAAACCCTGTCATTAGAAGACATGCAACAGGTGGAGTGATTTAAAACCTGGTCTGGTCGTCGAAAAGCAGCGAGTCCAACATTTCCGTTTCCCGGATTGGGAAGGGGGACAAGAGTAGGGTGAAACAGGTCTAAATGGAGGACGAGTCAAAACGAACCTACGTTGTGTTGCTTTTTGAATGGAGGATGAATGGGGTGGACAGTTATGCTTTATCACAGTACAGGTGCATTGTGTGCAGAGAGCAAAAAGGGCACGTTTATCCTTTGGCCCATGTTATCCACGTTTCCAGCCTGATTTTCTTGTGCCTTATGAAAGAAAAGCGCAGCCTCAGTTGAGTTAGTCTGTTTGCTTGTTTGCTCGTTTGCTTGTTTGCTTTTTGCAGTTCAGTTGCATCATAGTTTTATGAAAAAGTATATTGTCTGCGTTTATAAGCACTTTTAGCAGTGTTGTCTGTTCTGGGTGAAGTGCTCGATTTCCACGAGAAATCACGTGACAAGCGAACCACGTGGAATAGTGTGTAGTGATGCACGAGGTACTCTTCTAGTGGTTAATTGCTCTAGCGTGTGTCGCCTTTCTGAATCTAACATATATTGGCTTTCTTTCTGAACCATCTCTGCTTGGCTTGCCAGGGCTCGTGGATATCTGTCAATAGCTGGATATGATGCTCTTTTAAACTGACCCGTGTCCACGCCTGGCACGACCAGCTTTGATTTTCTGTAACAATGGAACCTAGTTGTCCTAGTCTTGCAGACGTGTTCACCAACATGAGCATGATCGACGTACACTATGAACGTCTTGGCGGAAACTGGAGCCTGAGTGACCTCAGAAACGTCTTATGGACGTACACAAGATATCCACGTGAGTGGTCATCATGTGGAACGCACTGGACTGTACGTCATCTTCGTGCTTTGGCGTCACTTCCTCTGTGTGGTTGACGTTCATCACATGACGTTCATTCTCGAAAGTTGATTGGACCTCAAGCATTACCCACGTTTCCAGCAATGGTTTTATTCCCCAACTGTAAATCCTATAATTATGAGGTTAACGGCACCCAAGATCGGCGCAATCTGCCTCTTTTCCTCTACCAAAAGACTTCGTTGCTACTGGTCTCCGGAAGTGCTCTACCAGGGTTGAGTATTTGAACCTTTTGTTGGTGAGAGCTGCATTAGTCCTGTGTTACTATTAGACGTCTCAACAAGGAACTAGACTTTATTATTCTTGGGAAGATGCATCGTCTTCCTTTTTTCACTCATTTTGTATTTCTTGATTGCAACTGTTACCAACAACGTTGCAACACTTGTAGTAATCGTAAAAAGGGACACACATTCAAATAAATAGGTTTGGAAAATATCTGCCACATAATAAAAAAAGTTTCCCAACAATCACATAATTTACTCTTTCATGTTAACCCGTAAATCAGCTTTTCTATGGTTTGCTTGCTGAATGCAGATTATGCAAATGTCCATAAATACTAATCACCCAATTAGCTGCACGCGAAAAAAATTCCAAACTCCAAAATACTGCCAATACGTAAATAACAGTTGAAGCATGATAATCCAAAACGTAAACACTTTATCAGACATACCCGGCATTATGACGACGTGCACACATTTAAACACATCGATGTTCAGAGATCATGATTAAAATGTACGCACACCGTCTCTCTCTCTCTCTCTCTCTCTCTCTCTCTCTCTCTCTCTCTCTCTCTCTCTCTCTCTCTCCTCTCTCTCTCTCTCTCTCTCTCTCTCTCTCTCTCTCTCTCTCTCTCTCTCTCTCACACACACACACACACATACACACACACACTCACAGAGCCGATACAAAGTGCGGTCATCATAAAGCGCTATACAAACAATATCCCGACATGGGAAATTATGGCTGAAGCAATAGAGCGAGAATTTACACCCAATCAGACTGAAAGGATTTGCCACCATAACAAGACTGAATCATGATCCGGGTCTTTGCCTAGTCAAAGTCAATTGACCAGAAGCTGCACGTCGGTCGCTGCAGGTGGCGCTGTGTGGTTTGTAATGGCCCGCATTTCTCCTCTCTCTCTCTCTCTCTCTCTCTCTCTCTCTCTCTTCCTCTCTCTCCTTCTCTCTTTCTCCTTCTCTCTCTCCTTCTCTCTCTCCTTCTCTCTTTATCCTTCTCTCTCTCCTCTCTCTTTTCTCTTTTCCTCTTTCTCTCCTTCTCTCTCTCCTTCTCTCTCTCCTTCTCTCTCTCTCCTTCTCTTTCTCTTTCTGTCTCTCTTCTTCTCTCTATCTCTTTTTTTTCTCCTTCTCTATCTCTCTCTCCTTCTCTCTCTCCTTCTCTCTCTCTCTCTTTCTTTCTCTCCTCTCTCTCTCTCTTTCCTTCTCTCTCTCTCTCATATATATATATATATATATATATATATATATATATATATTGTTGAGAGAGCATTAGCCAAGTAAAAAAACTCAGAAATCTTCACCTCTACTATAGCTGAAAGAAATGTTCGCCTCATAATTTTGTATTAACCTCCATGAAACCAACAGTCTTCTGAAACTTGAACTATTCAACTGTCTTTGGAAGCCGATCGATTTTCTTCATCAACCTGTTCGTCTGTTCACTCCTTGTTTTTTTGTTCTTGGACATTTGATAGATTTAAACAATTGTGGACTATCACCTAATGGTAAAATACATCTCTTATTAATTTGGAACTTTATTGACTGACTCCTGCTTTCAACGTTAATCATCAAATTCTGTAAGTCTGCACCAACCCGCCGAATGAGGAAGCAGGCAACTAGGAAGACAGCACACACACACACACACACACACACACACACACACACACACACACACATATATATATATATATATATATATATCCATACATCCATCCCAAGCCAAGCAGCGAATCCCGTTGAGTGCCTGCAGAAGCCGTGCAGCTCTGCTCGTTAATCACATGCAGGTGCCTGCAGCCTTCCGCCAGAGTGCTCTGCCCTTTGATCACTCTCGAACAGCGGAGGCGGGCAGTGGTCGCTTGTCGCTCCCATCATGCACCAGGCCCCCGCCGAAGTCAGACCGGAAGTCATAAGGCGCATGACGCCCAATGCAAGGGCAAAGGTCAGCGGCCACTTCCTGTGTGCCACGCTGTCTGCTAGTGGCACCCACCAGATCGAGGTTGCTAGGGGTCAGATGTCAGCCCGACGCCAAATGGCAAAGCTCTCCTGACCACCGTGTAATGGAGCCATTAGAGAGGCGGGAAAACATTTACCCCCAATTCAATAGCAGGACATCACTCAAACCCGGGATGCTTCCTTCGCGTCAGAGTCTGAAAAACGCTAAGCGCTGCTACGTCGCGTCAGGATGCCGTGGTAATGGCACGGACCCCTAGGCGAAAATACCGTGAATTGTCAACAATGACTTCCTCACACATATATAAAACTTTAACTCGATTGCTCTCTTGCTCGTGTTAACCCCAATTTGATATACATTTTCGGTGTGAAATATTACAATTTTATATTTCCCTTTCAATAGCCTACGGCTTTTGCCATCGAAATACTCGACCTTTCAGAACTAACCAAGACTGCAACAGTGTTGGGCTAAGTGACATGAAAGTGCGGTCTAAAGACCGTAGAAGACAACTTTACCAACAGCTACTTTTTGTTGATCATCGTGTCTTCCTGATCGTACTCCCAAACAGTTACGAGCTAATGGATGGCCCAATGATCAGAAAATCTTGATGATATCCTTTGCAAACAACGTAGGCTCCAGGGCGAAAAAGTATCGATTAAAAAAGAAACTTAATTGAGAGTGCCCTAGAAGAGGCTAATACGCTTTCGGTAACCGTAGACGAATCCATCGTCTTGAATCGAGAATCCTGGGAATGGAAAGCCACGATGCTGACGTCACACTGCAGCCCGGGACCCGGCCATCTTGGTTTTTCCTTGTTGACGCTGATCAGTGTTCGATGTTTGCGCTGGCGCGGCCCTTGTTGGCCACTGGGGGCCGAGGTGGGCTGGCAAGCGGGAGACGGGCATCGGGGCAAAAATGGCGCACAGGCGACAGAAAGACAGGACCCGCTACTCGCCCTGTCATCGCTCAAGGCGCCAGCCGCCAGCCCCTTCTCCAGGATCCATACTTGCCCCGCGCTAATCACAGAGCCAGAGCTAATTGCTGCCCGGACCCTAACGACCCAGAGTCGGGGCGCGGGCCACAGCGCGGGTTTATCAACAGGCCCGGAGTAATGACGCCTAATGAGCGCCTGTCCGGGACAGGCTCCGGCGTGTTTCGGAAACACTCGGGCCGCGCCGCGCGGCGTCAACCCCGCTAGAAGGGTCCTCGGTCATCAGCCGCCAACTCTCCTGCCCGGCCCTCTGATCAAGAACCTCCGTCAGACGTCTACACCCCCCACCCCCTCCCCTCCCTCTCGTCCACATCCCCCCACCCCTCCTCTCACTCCTTTCCACATACCTCCACCCCTCCTCTTCCTCTCGTCCACCCCCCAGCCTCCAGCGCCACCGTACCCCAGTCCCCTCTCGAACCTCCCGCTTCTCTCACTTCGTCTCCGACCCAGGGTTCCACAAGTCCTTCGATCTTCGAGGCTCTGCTGTGGCTACCATTTCTTTAGAGTCTCACCCCCATCCACTATTCTTCCTTTCTTTGGTCGACATGTCACTGTCTGTTGTCCATATTTTCAATTAATTTGCAATGCCGGGGTGTTTTCTGTCCCTTCCTATCAACATCTTTCTTTCACTCCCCCCACCCCCACGCCCGCAAATCGCGGAATGACCGCCGTTTCTTTCGTCACTCAAATCCCGCACTCTCCCCTCTTCCTCCGTCCTGTATGTAGTCTTCTCTCAGTTCCTTTCACCTCAACTCCAGCCCCTCCTCCGTCATCTCCCCTGCTCCATACTCACCCTCTCTCCTCTACCTCGATTTCGCCTTGACGGCCTCGCCACCTCCACTACCACGCTCATTTCCCGCGCAATCGATAAGTGCTGCCCTCTGCCGGACGGAAACGAGGTGACAGTCTTCAATCGGTCCCGGAAGTGAGGCCTGGAAACGAGGCTCCGTCGCCGTCTCGCCTCCAGGCGGCGCTGGGAGCAGAGGCGGGACAAGGCGTAATGGCAAATCAGGCGATGAGAGGCAGAACAGGAAATGTGATGGCTTGGGACTTCGTGACAATTGTGATAAAGACATCTCTCGGGTGACCCTCCAGCTAATTAATTGAGCTGCAAACAGTTTCCTTGAAGAGGCGTTACGTGCTGTGTGTGTTGCACAACTTTAGAGTTCTTCATTCTCTGGTTGTGCACGTTTGTTTCAGCAGAATTGTAACGATTTTCGACCGGTGTCTGTTGGGTTATGTGTGTTTCCTGTTAAATTGTGCCCTGCATGAGTTGCTCCGTCAACTCATCATATCACTCTACTGTTCCTTATCTTCACTTCAATCCGCCTGGCTTACATTTTCGGTGAATCGCATAAGTGATCGCAAGGCAAATTTGTTATTCATGAAGCAATGGAGGAATCCAAAGTTTGAGAGAATAACAGTGACTTTTCGTTTGAGTTTACAGTGTAGTGAATCGAAAACAAGATATGCATGTCTCCACATTTATAGCATTTATCCCTTCCTCTCCCCCTACCCCCTCCCTACCCCCGCCCATCCCCGACCCCCTTTCACAATTATTGCCGAAGCTTACCATTTGCAGAAGCTGACACTTCGTTTGCCACTGATGTACGAGTGCACTGGCTTTATTTCTTTGAAATGAAACATAATGGGTCATTTAAGCTCAGGTGTTCACGCACCTCTGACGAAATTTGGATAAATGTGTCGATATAAAGTGCCATGAATTTCCTTCAAAACGGTACTCATTTTGTTTTTATATTTGCAGTTGTTAATGATTTATGGTTGTTTGTGCACGTATGTACTGGTAACGAACACTTTCTAGAAAACGGCGTTTTAAGTGTACTGATAATACTTTTAGAAACCAAAGTTTTCAGAGAACGCCAATTTTCTTTGCGTGTAACTACATGGAATTGCCAATACGGCCAGTAAACATTTCCGTGTGTATAGATGAGAGTCTCCAGTTTATTGCGACACCACGCAGTCTCATATTTTAGCAAATTGTTCTCTCTCTCTCTCTTTCTCTCTCTCTTTCTCTCTCTCTCTCTCTCTCTCTCTCTCACACACACACACACACACACACACACACACACACACACACACATACACCATTACAGTATTCCTGTACGCGTAAAAAAAACAATGTATCTGTGTATTTGAAATCTCAAACCCAATAAGTATGCACAGTGATGCTTCAGCTCTCGGAATCTAGTATAATCTCAAAGTTGCCTTCCTGTTTTATCTTGATTTGACCAAAGAATGGAATGAACTTTACTCACTTGGGGAGAACAGGTCATAAGTTTGATAACTATCGCATAGCAGAATGACATTTGTGTTATGCGAAAAAGCATTAAGGGCAAACAAACCTTCCTCTCGCAGCATAACAGAAATGATCGAGAATCGCGCTGGTTTGGCAGAGACTTTGTCGCACAAATACATTATTTTCTTGAAATGCATCATTATTAGCAAAAGAGTGTGTGTGTGTGTGTGTGTGTGTGTGTGTGTGTGTGTGTGTGTGTGTGTGTGTGTGTGTGTGTGTGTGTGTGTGTGTGTGTGTTTGTGTGTGTTGTTATGTAGAATGTTTATAGTGTCAGAACAATGTTCATGACTTTATTCGCCTTTTCATTGGACAGAGACCATGGAATTATCCTTTTCATTTCAAGAGCTGCACAAATAAACCTTTAAAACGTTGTTGACACTTATGATCAGCTGCAAGGGATATTCTTTTGTCATTACATCCTCCAGTGTGAGCTTTCTGTAGTCCTAGGACATATCAGAGATACATAAAAGGACCTGTCAGACAAAGGAATGAGTTTGCATCATTCAGATCGACAGCTGACGGAGCTTCTCATGGCTAAGAGCTGACAACAGGCCAGCAGAGGCAGGGCTCTCCATTCCTGATCTCCCAGTAACCATAGTCATCCAACAATCTCCCTGGTGTCCCGCGTCCTTCCCACACCTCTGTATCAGGTTTGCATGGACACCGGCATGCCACAGACAGCTGTCGACTGCTCAGATTTTCGAGGCAACACGTGCAGTTCAAATGCCAGAATTGATACCGAAACATCCTTTGGTAAAGACTCATCAATATTTATGCAATTTTGAGATTCAGAATTAGTACAGCCCTATTTAGATGTGCAAATTAACGAAGTGATAATAAGTTATCAGGTGTCAAGGTCATTGACCTGTTTTGGACAAAACCACAATGGTTCCAGGTGTTTGGAGCATGATCTTTTTCAACTTAGGCTTTGTTCAGAAAGAAACAAGCGTCAATCTTTTTTGGTACTGCAAAGGCAAACTTTGCCTAGCTTTATATCTCTCCATACTTCATCTTTTATCTCAAGGTGTCAGACAACCTTTTGTTTTTTCTAGTCATGTGCACATATATTGTACACACAAATCCGTAGGTTTTCAGTACACAGTTTTCTTTGGGCTCTAAACACTACACCCCAAGCCAAAAGAAGAGCACTGTAATGAAAACCCTTTCCAGCTTAAGTTATATATGTCTTACTGTTGCATTTCTCGTCACAAGTATGTCATTTCAGTTGCCCAATGCAGAACTGATGTCGTCCCCCATGCAGATCTGCTGTCTCCAGATGAACAACTCCAACACCATTCTACACCCAGGTCACTACAAGGCAAGCAGCGAGTCTTCCATTGGGCTACAGCTCCTTTCCACAGCGATCACCATATGGAAACTGTAGTACATGCTGGTTGGGTGTTTTACTCATGCAATGAAAATTTGATCTGGAAAACATAATCTGAGGCTCGTTCCTTAGTTCTCTCAGTGAGAGAATGAAAGGCGGGCAGGAGGTGAGGCAGGGCTCAGGACATGGCGAAGGGAAAGACAAGGGGGTGGGGGAAGGGCCGAGGGAAGGGGAGGGGAGAGAGGAGAGGGGGGGGGGGTGGTTGCAAGCATGACTCGGCTATGCCAATCACAGTCATTAGCTTGCCCGGTCTTCAGTCTCCACCTGCGTCCCCTCGCAAACTTTCCCCTCCCCTCTCTTCTCCCAACCCCCCCACCCCCTCCTCGATCCCCACCCCTCACCTATCCAGCTTCAAGCCACGGTATGGTATTGCACACTCCCACAGCTATCATCCCTTCCCTATTTGTTTTTGCGAGGTAGGCGGCAGCAGCAGAAACAGCACATCCACCATCAAAAACACCAGCACCACTTCACCACCGCCACCACCACTACCGCCACCACCACCACAACCACCGCCACCACCATCACCACCACAACCACCGCCACCACCACCACTACAACCACCACCACCACTACAACCACCACCACCACCACCACCACCACCACCACCACCACCACCACCACCACCACCACTACAACCACCATCGCCGCCATTATCCCAGACACCCACCACCACCAGATCCACCACAACTACCACAATCACCGGCACCGCAACCACCACCACTACCAACAGCAACAACAACAACCACCACCAACAACACCACCACGACCAACAGCAACAACAACAACCACCACCAACAACACCACCACTACCAACAGCAACAACAACAACCACCACAAAACAACACCACCACGACCAGCAACAACAATAACGTCACTAGCAGCAGCAGCAGCAGCAACCACCACAAACAACACCACCACGACCAGCAACAACAATAACATATTTATTTTCGTCACTAGCAGCAGCAGCAGCAGCAAGAACGACGACGACGAGGACAACGACGAGAGTGACTACAACAATAACCACAGTAGGCCTACCACAATCGACTTCATTTCATATGCTACGATAGTGGTATCATCACCACGTGCATCATTACTAGCAACAGCTGCAGCAGCAGCAACGACGACGACGACGACGACGATGACGACGAAGGCGACTACGAGGGTAACAAAAACCGTTGCACCGTTGTTCAGTTCCATCAAATTCGCAAAGATCGTTGTGTCCAGTTTACTCTCCATACATGACGGTTGCTTTGCGGGTCCCAGCGACATTTTTTCTCCTTCTTATCTTTGGGCTACAACCGTAACATTTTCATCACTATTGCAATGCTCAAAGAAAAAATTGCATGAATGAGTTAAGGAGAATCCTATTGACATTAAACGAAACCGGTCAATGTTGAGGAGACAGAGAAAGTCAGACTACATTACGGGTGGAATAACAGGCATTTTGCTCAGCAAAACGCAGGACAATTTTCAAGTCGGCAAGATAGTTGTAGCTTTTGCTGCATATGTCTTGTTCTATGTATCATGCAGTTGTCTTAATTGAGGAAAAGTGCTACTTAAAGTTGCTACATTGTTGCCTCCGGAAGGGTTTGTGCCCCAGAATATACATGGTGTGCGAATTTACAACCACATGTCTGTACAGCTATTCATATCTGAAGCCATAGCACTGCCCTCGTCAAAGTTCCTCCGGTCGAACAATTGAGAAATGTAT
>JAWQFJ010001814.1:118031-123031 GCA_034096865.1 Theodoxus fluviatilis | reverse complement strand
TAGGTCGTATGCTAGTATGGCTTCATACGTCCTAAATTGTGGGAGAAGACGAAAGTTAGTGCGAGCAAACATCAAACAAATGGGAAACAATATTTGTGTCATTTGTTTCATCGTTGAAGTTGATAGCAACATAATTTTTATAAACCATCAAACTTGCACAACAAAATTTAACGATACACTGGGAATACACGCGTTTTTTTTCTCCAAAATGTGAAAGGAAAATGGTGGTTTTTCTTGAGACATTTAGCTTTATTCTAGATGCAGAATATATTTACTTCTTGGTCTCTCTGCCCAGTTGTCCTATGGCGCTTAATGGATATTTGCATGTAGTTTGCTGTTGTGTTCGCTTTTTTCTTTACTTCATTTTTACTAATGAATGCATGATACGTGTGCAAAATAATACTGATGTTAGGTACATAAGAGAAAGACAACACGATTGGAGGGAGGAGGGAGTTGAAGAGGGTGGTGGCGTGAATGTTGTAGACTGGTTGAGATAGTGATGGCGGTGAGGATAGAGGAGAGCATACATATGATACAACGAGTTTTTTTGTTTTGTTGTGTTCACTATTTGCTTTATTGTGCTCTTGTAGTTTTCTAGTACGAGTGACTATCCACTGCGTACTTATTTTAGCATTCTCACCTGTGAGGTATGTTGCATCACTTTATCCTGTTCATAACTTATTCCATGACATAACTTCACAAGTTTAACTTATCTTATACTAGGTAATGTTGTCTGATTAGTAGATAGAAGGTTGATATCTCCCATCACTGCGAATTGATTTTCAACAGATATTAATCTACATGAGAGTAGTGTTTCGTCATAATGTACTGGTTTTTCGCTATCACAAGTTTCGCTTAACTAAAACATTGTCTGTGACTTTGCACTATTGTCTCGTAATTTAGACATATTAACCTACATGACGGTAGTGTTTTGTTATGATGTACTGTTTTTTCAGTATCAAATGTTTTGCGTAACTCAAACATTCTCTGTGACAATGCACTATTGTCTCGTAATTTAAACATATACCTACATGAGAGTAGTGTTTAGTTGTAGTGTACTGCTTTTTCGCAATCACACGTTTTCCATAACTCAAGCGTTGTCTGTGACTTTACACTACTGTCTCGTAATTAAGACATTTATTGTGACAGTGATGATAGGAACTAGTGTGCAATATTTTGTATCTCTTTCCAATATTGTGCCATCGCGTCTGGATTTTTGCATAACTTTTTATGAACAACTATTTCAATCCGCTTTCTTTGCGTTTTTAAAGGAATAAACTCGTAAATGAGTCTTTTTTATTTTGATAACATTACTACATTTTTGTTTCCTGATACTTGTGTAAAAGGACTGAAGGCATGTCTGCCCCAAAAATATGAATGAAACGTATTTTATTTATTGGGGGGGGGGGGGGGGGGGGGCCAGAAAAAGGGGATGAAATCAAAACAGAAATATGAAGAGACTGGAAGACGAATAAGATGGGATTTTGCTTCATAGCTTGCTTGTTTGCATGCTTGCTTGTTGCTGGCTTGCTTGTTTGCATGCTTGCTTGTTGCTGGCTTGCTTGTTTGCTGGCTTGCTTGTTGCTGGCTTGCTTGTTTGCATGCTTGCTTGTTGCTGGCTTGCTTGTTTGCATGCTTGCTTGTTGCTGGCTTGCTTGTTTGCATGCTTGCTTGTTTGCATGCTTGCTTGTTGCTGGCTTGCTTGTTTGCATGCTTGCTTGTTGCTGGCTTGCTTGTTTGCATGCTTGCTTGTTTGCATGCTTGCTTGTTGCTGGCTTGCTTGTTTGCTGGCTTGCTTGTTGCTGGCTTGCTTGTTTGCATGCTTGCTTGTTGCTGGCTTGCTTGTTGCTGGCTTGCTTGTTGCTGGCTTGCTTGTTGCTGGCTTGCTTGTTGCTGGCTTGCTTGTTGCTGGCTTGCTTGTTTAGTTTGAGACCTGAACTTGTCTACGACATGACTGTTTTCCTTGATGTGTAGAGATGCTTCCCTTTTGAGTTTCTTACGAATTGGTGCTTTGCAAATGTTTTCTTATGGTGGTTTCTGATTGGCACTACCGTTGGGTACTGTTTGTCCCCACTTGCTTTGACAAACAATTCAAATACTGCTATTACTCTTCTAGTTACCGGTATACATGCATATCTCTGTTTGACTTTTTTTTTTACTTCAGTCAGCTAGCATTTACTTCGCTGCTCTATCAAAGGTGTTGTGCTCCATAAATGGGGTCGACTGAAACACTCCCTCATGTGTCAAACCACAAACATTTCTAAAAGGAAAAAGTATATTGTGGGCTTTCTTTCCCGTGTTTCTTACATTTGCACCATGCTGATCGTACGTGCGTGAACGCACGTGTGTATTACTCCTGGAGTCTGTGCGAATGTGCATACGCATGTGTATTTGTTTTTGAGTTTCTGCATGTATCATTGCACATGGGGTATGTGATTTTTGTAACAAACAGCAATACTTATTCATTATTCGGTTTGATACATATTTGTTCTCATTAGCAACTGGTCGATAAAAGGCGATATATGTTTTCCCGCATGACAGATCAAGAGTATTTCGGTTGCACTACATTTCATTACGATGGAACGTGTATGAATGTATTGATAGACTTTCACTGGAAATAGTCTCCTAAACGTCTAGCAAGCTTCTCTCACTTCCACACTGTATCAGATAACGCGCGTTTTGCTGTAGGTAAATTCTAATTCAGTGAAATGATACAAATGCATCATTCCCTGTTCCAGGAGATTTTACGTTGTGCCATGCATTTGGATCGTTTCTCATACTTGTAAAGTATGTGTAAATTTTCTATGGGAAGAGCCTCTCGTAGGTAGTCGTATGTTTTTGGTATAAATGTGTAATGGGCAATCACTCAAAATAAAATAATCGTATCCTTTCATCAACTGTAAAATCAGTAAAACTTTGTGTAATTTTTGCATGAAAGAAAGAAACTTTTAATAAGACATGACTGAAATATTGAAAAATAATTTTCATTTCAATTTTATTTGGGACAGAAAGATGTTGTCGCGTCACCGTCTTTATCCATATAAAAATGTGAGACAGTTGTTGAATATCCTAACCATGCACTGTTGGGTATGTGGAATGAAATGCAGGAGTATGAAGTTTGACTCGTCAAAGATTTGTAGGTGGCGTGTTCGTATTTGTGAGTGTGCGTGTGCGTGCGTGCGTGCGTGCACGCGTATGTATGTGTGTGTTTTTCAAAAGAGGCGAATACGTCATAATTAGACTTTATTAAGGGCCTGGATGATGTAGAAATTTTTCTCAGTCGCTGCGACTCAAGGACATAAACTTTCCCCTTAGACATATCTAAGACAGCAAAATAAGTTTTTCTGGCCAAGTATTCAGATGCAGTTCCTAAGAGGAAACTAATTTAAATAGACGGAAACTTATACTAGCAATCGTCTCTGCCTGATAAAAGTCTGACCACCGTCACTATATCAGCAACACATGGTGCGGTATCTCACGTATTGGAACACATGCTCTCATTCACTTTCCCCAAAACAACACCACCACCACAACCATCACCATCACCAGCACCATCCCCACCACCACCACCACCACCAAGATCACCACCACCACCATCACCACCACCATCACCACCACCACCACTACCACACCACCACCATCACCACCACCACCACCACCACCACCACCGCCGAAGCCACCACTACCACCACCACCACCACCACAACCATCACCACCACCGCCACCACCACCACCACCGCCGCCACCACCACCACCACCACCATCACCATCACCATCACCACCACCACCACCACCATCACCACCACCACCACCACCACCACCACCGCCACCACCACCACCACCGCCGCCACCACCACCAACATCACCATCACCATCACCATCACCACCACCACCACCACCACCACCACCACCACCACCACCACCACCACCACCACCACCACCACCACCACCACCACAACCTTCATCACCACCACCCCCACCACCACAACAACAAATTAAAAAAAACAGCAGCAGCAGCAGCAGCACCACATCAACGTGCACACACACGCGGGTACGTACATTATCTTACCCTCCTGGAATATATGCGCCGAAAACACTGTTACAATGTAATTTTATGTTGCTTCTAAACAAAACGTTTCTTAGTTTTGAATTATTGCTGATGCTCGACATAATGATCATTACACTGACTGGTGGTTCTCCATAATTAGCACCTGACCATTCAGTTCCTACTCATGCATGCAACATCAGATACTTTTTGCGTAAGATAGAACAAACTGTTCAATAATGTGTAACATTTCCGGGTCCTCTAATTCCAAAGGGCGACAAGCTGCAGACATAGACAGGTCAGCTGCGGTATAATCATGCTACGTATTTCCGCCATTTTGTGTCCCAGCACCCTCACGCAGGGTGCACAGGAAGTTGACTACAGTCTGGAGTACACGCAGCAACAGGAAGTGTCACCTGTGGCATGGCAACTTTGAAAGGGCGTTCCCACTGCACTTTCCACCCCCTTCTCCTCCCCATCCACCCTCCCCCTCCACCTCCCCCTCTTCCTCCCCCTCCTCCCCTACCCCTCCTCCTACCACCTCCGTACTCCAATCTTCCTGCCTACTTCTCTTCTATGCTCTCTCTTTCCACCTCCAGTGAGGCTAATGGAACAGATTCGGCCATGATGAGAAGGAGGGAATAACATAAGCTGCGAGGGTAAGGAGAGGCACTGATGGAGAAGACAAAAGACACAAAGAAAGGGAGAGAGGGAGGATGAGGAGGGGAGGGGGGAGGGGATAGAGTTAGGGTGAGAGTTGAGAGAGAAGGGGAAGGGGAAGTGAAATGTAAAGAGGGGATGGGGGAGAGCGAAGACACTCTGTCAGGTGATGCCCATCAAGGTTGTCTTCTGCTTGCAGGCGTCAACCCAGTGCAGTTGCCGTGAACGTCGACAGTGAATAGGAGGGGAGGGTGACGGGGACGGGGAGGGGGTGGAGGTGGGGGTTGGGGGATTA